>SKCR01032738.1:0-299028 GCA_019454045.1 Zanthoxylum bungeanum | reverse complement strand
AAACCTAATAGAGTAGTCGTCAAATTAATACCACCACAACAACAAAACCTGCTTACCTGAAACATCCACAGACAACAATATATCGTGAAAAAAACATTGAGATTATCAAGTATAACATTAAGCAGGTATAAATCTCATACATGTACAAGTAGTAGATATTTTTCTCCCTCTTAATATTAACTCTCCTTAAAACGGAGATATCAAATGGATAATCTACGCTACTACGCTACTACTCCCCCTTAATCTACTCTCCTCATTTTTGTCACAAAATGACAAAGGATGAAGGCATTAGGAAAAACAACAGGAGGTTACTCATGCAAGAGGATATGCAAACAAAACTTACTCCCCCTCACTAACAGAGCCACATAGTTAGCTTAAAAGACAAACAGGAAGAAAACACTCATAGATATGCAAACAAAAGGTATGCAATGACAAAAAGCACACACAAACACATAATGAGATAAACAATATTTTATCAAAAACTGACTGAAACGACAATTCAAGCAAGTACAATGATACCCAGTCAATATTCAGCTGTTTATGACATTAAATAATATGCATCATTTTAAGTTTGGCTAAATACAACACTTATGCATATGACATAAACATCAAAGCATAACAATCACTTGCGAGAAAAATAAGTGCACAACGAATCAAGGCTTAAGACCTTATTTTATGAGCTGGCCACAGCCAAAGAAATTCATCTCTTAACAAACCAAGTCCACAAAATATGTGTTCAAACCCAGCACCACTAGGACCTGAAAAGAAGCAACATTGGTTGCATGCTATATTATTCTCCCCATAAGAAGATGAGCTCATAATAAAAACTCTTTCGAGTGAAGGGTTTTTACCCTTACCTTTTCAATTTGGCCCATAGGCTCTTTTGCACTTGAGTCTCATGTAATTTTTTTTAATTTCTTTTTGTTTTTACAAGGGGATATCAAGGTCAGCTAGTCAAAGGTCACACTATTTAGTGAACAAAGTATGGTAAAAATTAGATTGCCAGTCCAAAAACTCATACATGCGACCAAACATTGACATAATAAAAAAGTGTATGTGAGGTGCAAGCACAATATATACCAAGAGTTTTTATCACACACACACACATGCATATAGAGCATCAAGAAAAAAATAAAAGCATATTATACATGCATAACATATATCTTACATACTAGAATCACATGCACATGCTTTTCATGCTCGAACAAGCTACAAAAATATTTTTGGTCTTCTTTATATATATATATATATTGATTTTTCAGCTTTAACACGCACAAAAAAAAAGACACAACATGGCTTGTCAAAATCCAATGGTATGTGGAGTTGTATCCCGAGTGCAGATCATACTACCGTCCATTCAGAATCAGCTATGAAATTTATGTCCGGGTTTCCATCCTATATACCAAAGGATAAATAACAAAAACACTACACACACACCCATATGCAGTGAAAAGGAAATAAACGTGCAAACACATAAAACACACGCACAAACACATGCAATGGAAAACCAAATTAAACTTCTAGGAAGAGTTACACTGAAGTGCACTCTCATCATGCCTATCAAGGCATTCAGAAGTAGTTGGGAAGATATATTGCTTCCTCACCCAAATTTTCTTAGGAATCTCTTCTACTTGAGAATTCCTAGTCAACACATCAAGTTTCTCACTAAGGAATTGAGCTTGTTTGGTTAGTGCAGAAACTTGAGAAACTAGATTTGAAGTAGAAAATCTAGGTGACACATTCTTAAGCCTCTTCGTATGTTTGTGCAACATGAAGCACTTAGGCCTAATATGTCATGCCTTGCCACAATGATGGCACACATACACAAACCTCGGATGAGAGCGAGTTTAACCATAACACCGCTAGATCGAGGTTGGGGAACGGGACGAGGAATAAATAAATGAATAACATGACTGCACTCAACATGCTTATTGCCTAAGTCATATTTATGATGGTTAGACACAGCTCTAGACGATGACGCCTTGTTGCAGTTAGGCTCAAAACTAATACCTAACATACGGTCCACTTTCTTATTCCCACTAGAAAATACAGACAACTGGATTCTAGCATCTTCAAGTTCAGCCTCTAAAGTATGGACCCTACCAACTAAGCCTCTATTCCTCTCCTCCAAGTCATCTACCATCAAGAGGCTTTGCTCAAATTTGGCTTGAGCTTCATTATTTTATAGCTCAACTAGTTTCAGCCTCTTATTGACCTCTATATTAGTCTTCTTAATAGCTAAACTCTCATTAAACAGTTCAATATAAGCTACCTGAAGACTTTCATCATCAATAGACTCATCGAGAGAGACTTCTGAATCAACATCATTAACATCGTTCTCTCTCTCATCAGACACACTAGCATTAAAGGCCATAAAATTGTTCTTATTCTTAGGAGACTCATCAGAAGTATTCCCAACTTCTGAATCACTAAGAGAGGCTGTCATGACTTTCTTACCTTTAGCCTTAAGGTATGTAGGGCACTCAGGTCGAATATGCCCACAACCTTCACACTAATGGCACTAGATACCTTGAGGTTTGGTACCCATATCCTCTCTAGACTCCATTCTACTATGCCTAATCTCTCTAGGTTCATCTTCCATATCTCTACTACTGCTATGACCACTCTTCTTAATTTTAAGAAATTTCTAAACTTCTTTGTAAACAAGTTCATATCATGATCCGTAAGTGATGTGATCCAGAATGAGGTCTGTTTGTTGGGCCAAGTTAACTTGAAGTTGTGGCTGATTGCATGGCTTGGTCAAATTGGTATATTTGGGTTTTTGGTGGATTTGGAAGATTCCTTGGTTCAAGAGTTTGGTCCATGCATGAGACTTTATGTGAAGACTTTATTATGTCTAAGGCAAGATTAGAATGGGTCTTGGACGTGCATGGGCTGCCTTGATTGATTTTGGGCTTAATTTCTGAATGGTGCATTAGTAGTGGTGGAATTTGTGCAGTCTTCGTACTTTGGCCGTAACTTTCTCATCCGATGTCCGATTTTGGTGATTCAAGTTGAATTGGAAAGAGGACTTGTATATCTACAATTTTGTATCTTACATCAAAGTCCAGCTCGGACTCCTTCTTAGATAAAATGAGGATGCAAGATATCCTTATAGTTTTTATATTTTATATTTTTTAGGGTTATGTGTTGTTTAAGTGCTAGGCTGAACTTTAATTACATTACAAAGCTCATGCATGAAATTTTCAATTATTTTATGTGTTATTGGGTTTATTTTACTAGGATTTTATTATATTTGGGTAGATTAGGGTTAGCCACCTATTTAAATGGGGCATTATTCATTATAATTGACAATTAACTAAGAACAATTTTTTTTTTACAAAACAAAGTAACTTGTGTCATCTTGAGGGAGTGAATTCTTCTTTGGTTCTACGGAACAAAAGTTTATCAACGTGTGGCAAGCGTTGTAGCGCTGTATCGTTGTTCAAGATTCTTCAAAGAAATAAAGAAAGGTTCTTAAGGACAAGGTTCTTTAAGGGTTGGACTTGATCTTAGAAGGATTTTGTTCTTACAAAATCAAGATTCGCGGTTCTTGGGGCTTAAAACACGTAGAGGGGTTTGCTTGGCTTTATTCCAGGCAGGTTCTTATCATTTGGTATCAGGAGCTCAGGGTTCCAAGGTCAAGATTTTCTCTATCTTTATCATTTTATGAAGTCTCAATGTTCCTTTTTTTGTCTCTTCTCATTTCAATTTTTTTTATTTCCTTTGTGTTTTTCATGTTTATGACTGAAACTTGGATGTTATTATAATGTTCTTGCATGGTAATAGCATATAGGATTCAATTCTTGGAGTTTTTGAGTCAATTAGGTTGAATTTATCTGTAATTTTCGGATCAGTTCGGTCAGAATTTTTCAGCCGCGCACTGATTTTAAAACGGCTGTAACTTTTGATCTAGAAAGAGTTACGAGACCCATAATATATCGATTTATAAGTACTCGAGGAGAGGAATTCGTTAGTGCTTGGCTGCACTCTGTCCGTTTAAGTTTCGAGTCTCAAAATCTCTTTCAAATAATAGTTACGAATTCTGTCTAGTTTCAGTTCAGTTTGTGTTCTTGTTTTACTTTTGGTTTTTTTTTTTAGTCAGTTTCTTTGTGTTTGTTTTCATATTTTCTTAGTGATTCTTTGAGTCTTTCATCATTATTGGTGTCTTTCAAGTAAGGGGTTGATTTATATACATACTCTGATGGACAAAAGGGTATTTATCTTTCGAACGAGATACGTTATCAATAATAATAAAGTATGTAATATGATTATTAATAGAGGGAATCACACAAATTTAGCCAGCACTACCCTTGTGGAAAAATTGGGATTACCATTGATACCTCTTGATAGACCTTATAAATGAATGAGTAATTTTGGAGTGTTCGAGGTTGATAAGCAGGTTGTGGTAAGTTTTACAATTGGGAAGTATGTTGACCAAGTAGTGTGTGACGTGGTTCCTATGTGTCATACGCATGTTTTATTGGGTAAGCCTTGGTATAAATTCAATAAAGTAGTTTATGATATGGATATGAATATGTATAAATTTTGGTATGGTGGAAAAATTATCAAGCTTGCTCCTTTAATCCAACAAGAGGTCTATAAGGAAGAGTTGTACATGCAGAGGAGTGAAGAAGAGTGGGCTAAAAGGAAAACTGAGATTGCTGAGTTTAGAATGTTACATGGAGGGCTTCCAGAATTGATAGAGAAAAAGACATTAGCAAAATGTGAAGTGAAGAATGATATGAGCGTAGCCTTGAATAATGAAATGAAACATGTTGATGTTCTTATGAACAAACGTAAGGTGGTTGATGACGTTGATGACAATGATGATATTGATGTGAGCAATTACATTAGTGATGCCGATTTAGTTGTTCATGATGACAATGCGGTGCTTGAAGGTACTGTTAAGGGTGAATATCATAGGGAGCAATCTGATTTTGGTTGTGAGGCCTTGAGTTATGAGGTGCAAAAAGTGCATGTGGCCGAATATGTAGAATGTGATCAGATCGTGGATGAATGTGTTGATTGTTTGAGGAAGCGACATGGACATGTTGAGTTTGTTTTAAATGAGGTTTCAAACGTGAATCCAGATGGGAATCTCTTTGGGGTTTCAAGTGGAGTTAAGAATGCAAGTAGCAATAGAGAGACTGAGAGGGGAAAAATATTGAAAAAAATTCATTCATTGGCTTTATTGACTTTTGCTCACCTTAACCATTCTTTTCCATGTGATTTTATTTTATTTCAGGATTGTCGTCACATTGATCTTGTAATTTTTATCTATGATCCGGGTTCAAATTCGAGGTTGAATCCTTTTCAAGAGAGGGAGAATGATGTGATCCAGAATGAGGACTGTTTGTTGGGCCAAGTTAACTTGGAGTTGTGGCTGATTGCATGGCTTGGTCAAATTGGTATATTTGGGCCTTTTTGGTGGATTTCGAAGATTCATTAGGTTCAAGAGTTTGGTTCATGCATGAGACTTTATGTGAAGGCTTTATTATGTTTAAGGCAAGATTGGAATGGGTCTTGGACGTGCATGGGCTGCCTTGATTGATTTTGGACTTAATTTCCGAATGGTGCATTAGCAGTGGCGGGATTTGCGCAGTCTTTGTATTTTGACCGTAACTTTCTCATTCGATGTCCGATTTTTGTGATTAATGTTGAATTGGAAAGAGGACTCGTAGATATAAAATTTTCTAGCTTACATCAAAGTCCAGTTCGGAATCCTTCTTGGACAAAATGAGGATGCAAGATATCCCTATAGTTTTTATATTTTATATTTTTTAGGGTTATGTGTTGTTTAAGTGCTAAGCTAAACTTTAATTAAATTTCAAAGCCCATGCATGAAATTTTCAATTATTTTATGTGTTATTGGGTTTATTTTACTAGGATTTTATTATATTTGGGTAGAATTAGGGTTAGCCACTTATTTAAAATGGGCATTATTCATTGTAATTGACGATTAACTAAGAACATTTTTTTTTACAAAACAAAGTGACTTGTGTCATCTTGAGGGGTGGATTCTTCCTTGGTTCTATGGAATAAAAGCTTATCAACGTGTGGCAAACGTTGTGGCGCTGTATCGCTGTTCAAGATTCTCCAAAGAAATAAAGAAATGTTCTTAAGGGCAAGGTTCTTTAAGGGTTGGACTTGATCTTAGAAGGATTTTGTTATTACAAAATCAAGATTCGCGGTTCTTGGGGCTTAGAACACGTGGAGGGATTTGTTTGGCTTTGTTCCAGGCAGGTTCTTATCAGTGAGGGTATTATTATCATCACTAGACGGATCATGCGCAACTTCCTTAGCGATCTTCATCGCTATAGTTTTTGACTTTTTATAACCAGGAAGTTTCTTCTCATAAACCTGCAGTTTTCCTATGAGGTCATCTAATTTAAGCTGATCGAGGTCATTGCTTTCCTCGATGGTGGTAATCTTGGGTATGAACTTCTCAGGCATGGATCTAAGGATTTTCCTAACAATCTCATTCGTAGGGATTGTCTCACATAGGTTAAAGCTTGAGTTAACGATATCGTTAATCTCAGCGTAGAACTCATTAAAGGTCTCATCATCTTTCATATGGGCGACCTCAAACCTAGTAGCAAGATCCTGGAGTCTATTATTTTTAACAGACAATGTGCCCTCATGCACAATCTGCAGGATGTCCCAAACATCCTTGGCTATCTCACACATAAAGATTCTCCTAAATTCAGCAGAGCACACAGCACCATGTATGGCATTAATTCCCTTGATGTTCCTATTGCTAGCGTCAAAATCATCATCGGTCCAGGTCAATTTGTCTTTAGCGGAAGAGACCCCATCAACTATAATTACGTGAGGTTTCCACCCGTATTAGACTGTCATTCAGACCCTCTCATCTAAGGACTTAAGGAACGCTCTCATGCGAACCTTCCAATGCAAATATTCAGTCCCATCAAAGAATATGGGACACTTTAAGGGTTGACTACGTTCCATAGCTAACGGGTCAAGGATCAAGTTCAGGCTCTGATACCAATTGAAAGTTCGAGATTATCCTAAGGTTCTGACCCTATGCGGAATTACACACAATAATCAAGACATGTCATAATTATTGATTCTATGGAATTCTAATAAGCAACCACAATATCCAACAAATAAATAAATTACGGAAAATAAAACAATCACATAAAATCAACACAATAATTTTGGTGACGAAGTGGAAAACTCGTGTGAGTACAACAATCACTCCGGGTATCTCGGCTACCAGCCCAATCCACTATGTAGAGAAAAACTTACGGCGATGGTCAAGACCTATGGCGACAACTCCACCGACTCAAGTATCTCTAGACTGTAAGAACCCAAGGAACTCTTTAAGCTCGCACACCACGATTTTCTTCTGAATCTCTGAATTCTCTGAGTGAATCAAATCCTTACGCACGCCGGAACTCCGACTACCAAACTTCCTCCTTGAGAACTCTAAAGGATTAGGAATTTTGGGTTTGGTTGTGTTGAAGGTTTATCAAAGAGAGATTCTCACCATTAACAAAGAAGACAAGAAGATGAAGAAGTCTTCAATGGTGGAATCAAGAAAGGTTGAAAGCTTTGAGAGATTTTGGCTCAAGGGATTTTTGTTTCAACTAATGGGGATGGTTGCTACATGTTCTATTTATAGGTAGGGTGAAGATTTAGGGTTTTCCAAAGTGAAAAGGCTCAAAAACGAGTTCAGATCGCAGTCGCGTTCGAACGATTACTCGAACGCACCACGAACGCATGTCCACTGGAAAGACTCGTTCGAACGCTACTCGAACGCACCACGAACGCTTGCTCTATGGAATGTTTCGTTTGAACGCTTACACGAACGTACCACGAACGATTGCTCTTTGGAATGTTTCGTTCGAACCCAATGGAGAACGTACCACTAACGCAACACGTTTGAACGCTTCAACGAACGCAACACTAACGAAAATGCTCCAGCTCTGCCAAAAAACCAGTCCAATTGCTCGAAGTTCTTCAAGATGAATTACAACTCAATTGAACTTGTTTTGTCACGGACAGTGCCAATAAAAATGGAACTTACAGTATTCTATATTATTTATCGTAGGGATCGTATTTTAAGAACTCATAGGTTCCCAAAACTCAGGCACTCCATTGCTCCGCTTCTAATGCCATGCAGTCACCCGATTTCATCGTATTTTAAACAATATATATATACATACTGGACCTAATAATCTCGACATCCAATATTTTACTTTACTTTGGAGGCCAGCCATGGTCCACAATTATGCCTTTATCACTTGAACCACACACTTTATTGAGACTGCTAGCTAGCTAATTTAATAACTCCAATTATTTATTTGATCCATGAAATGATCTCAAGGAATATTATTTTATTATAATAACTCCAATTATAACATATAGATGTATATGAATAATTAATGAATGTCAGCTAGAATAGACTAAGATATCGAAGCTGGTTCCTTTGGATGGAGCCTTTAATGAAGGGAATATATCATATCTCGCATGCATTACTAGTTACTACTACTCCATATTGCTAAAGCATATGGCACAAATTGTCTTATCCATTCCATTTGAATCTAACAGTAGAGACATTTTAAAGTTTTATGTTGGAGAATCCAATGCTTTCTTTCTAAAATAGCTTGTCGATGAAGGTAATAAATAAGTAATCCACTATTAAAGAATTTTACTCCCTATACAGGCTATGATATTCAGATGCCCTTAGCCTAGCTAATTGCACATGTTATTGACGTGTCATTTCAAGTTATGCAATATGTGGTCTATGACTGCGCCGCCTTTCTTGGATTTTTTTTTTTTTTGAATTGTTGGAAATCTCACCGCCAAACCACCGCTTCTGGACTTAAACGGAGCAGGTAAAATCCCGGGTTATCCCGGACTCTTATAAGAAACACACTCCCTGAATTCGAACCTATAATCTCAAAGTGAGATCCTCAAGGTGGGATCCCAACTTTGTGTTTGTGTATATGTAAAAAATTCTAGAATGAAATAGTGATATACATCAGTGATAGGTGGTATCACTTCAAACATATTTTTATTGTGTGTATGTACATAAAAAGTATATTATACTTCTAAGAGGACAGCATAAATAATCTTTATTGTTGTGAGTTCCAAAATCCCTTTGACTGGAAAGAAAACAAAGCAATATAGATGGTATCATTATTAAGCAATCATGAAAGCAAGTTTTCTATTTGAATATGAAGTAATTCTTTTATACAATGGAGTTATGAGTGACATGATATCATCAACAAATTATGATATGATGATTTAATATCCATCTTTTTAGTTGTTTTTTTTTTTATTATTTTAGCACGCTTGACAATTGACTATTGAATTGTTATACGGATGCATTGGTACCTCCGTTGTATTGTAGATATTCTTATCATTTATTATATTTATAATTTTCTTTCCTTTAATTACTATATTGAAATCTCTTTTGCTGGTCTAACTTGCCTAAAAAGGGTACTTAGTTAATAATTCATAAGGCCAGTAGACAGCAGACCCACTTCTGGATCGCATTAAAACACTTTGATATCTTTGCAGCTTCCATGGAAAGCTTATAATTATCTCGAATCAAACTATTCAAATATGGCGGCTTCATCAGCAAGTGTAATAATAAGAATTGTCATTTTTGTCCATTGGATTTCAATTCCGTATCTTGGAGGATTTGTTTTCGAAAAGTTTTGATCATGTAGCTAGAATGGCTAATACATAGGAACAAATGCAAACAAGTGATAGATTATTGTTGCTTTATGAGTTTAGAAAGAAGATGATTAGTGGAATAATTGTTTACATTTAGCTTGATGATTTATTTAGCACACGCAAGAGACTTACATAGTTTCTAGTGTTGTGGTTTCAAATTGCAACAAGAAGAAGGCGTCTTGAGTGGTCAAAAACAAAGAATCATAGGGATAAATCCATGTTGGACTAATGTACCCAACAGCGAAGAAAAACCTTCCACATTACCGTTTATCATTACAAGTTCTTGAAAATTACATCGATCGATTGCATTGGAGGCAATATTCTTCCTTGAACCTTACAAAAATCAAATGGGTATGACACTGTTACCATGCTGATCTGTTACTTCATATCAAAATGACAGGAAAAGAAATAACAATAACAAGAAAAAGTAAGAAAAAATCTCACTTTCTTTATATGGATTCCTACAAGACAACTTTGTGCCATGTTTGATTCACCAGTGAAGAATGTTTATAAGGAAAATTTACTCTCTATTACTACTTGAATAAAATTTACAAAGATTATAAATTTTGTTATAAAAAACTTCACACTTTACTCTTTAAGCACTCTTACTTGGAGCTTAAACTGTAAGCTCTCTTACTTGGAGTTTCTTGTTGGCGATGCTTGAACTCTCAAATGAGAGATCAATTTATAGGCAATGACTTGCCTTCTAACTCAACAAAATTAGTGGAGTGGTTGACATAATTGTCCACTAATTGAGTGGTTAGAGGTGGTTACACCAAAATCATTAATTGAATAATGGTGGTTGTAACAAATTAATCATGCATGTTGGATTCATATCAACTTTCTCCCTCCAACTGCATCCGAAACGATTGTCATCTAACAGTTATCCCGACCATGTCTCTGCAAAGTTATAGCTTGCCCCAAGTGACCACATTTATTGACATGTTGGATGTGTCTCTGCATAGCACACTTCACTGTGTCTCTGCACAGTACTTTTCTGCTGCCATTTGTTGACATGAAGAAAAGGACATGGCATAATATGCGCAGAAAAAAATACCAAGACCCAAATCGAGGAAGAGCTACAAATGTTAAAGGAACAAATGGAGTCATTGACCCAAAAAATAAAGGGTAAACATGGATTCAGTGACCCAAAAATTAGTTTTCGAAGAACAACAACTTACCGAGTTTAAAATACCTGATATGACTAAGTTTGATGGGAGCGGAGACCCCAAAGTACACATTCACCAATATGTGTCCATGATGAGTGCTAATGGCCTATCCGAACGCCAAGTTCTAAAGATGTTTCGAATATCGCTCAAAGGAGCACCAGTGGTATGGTACCACAATGTGGAAAATAAAGTAAATGATGATTGGAGAGACCTGACCAAAGCTTTCTTAGTCAGTACACCACAGACATGGAGATAGATGTGTCACTATGTGACTTAGAGAACACCTAACAAAATCCAAACGAGAGTATGTGGATCGCTAGAGATGCCAACTATTGAAGATACAAATTAGACCCTCAGAAAATGACCAAATCAAAATGATAATCACGAAGACTAAGCCCTTCATCTACAAAAAAAACTAAGGAGAATGTCCTCCATGATATCTGACTTCCGACAGCTGAATAAGACTATCATGGACTTGGAAGAAGAGGCAAAGAGCAAGAAGCTCTATAGTCAAAGACAATATAAGAAGAATAATGGATGAGGCTCAGGAAATGGGGCATCCGAGGTGAATACCATCCGAAAATGACACTTCTCTGACATGGGAAAACCATTAGATCAAGTACTTGAAGAATTGACAAGGCAAGGTCTTTTGAAGCCGTTAGAGCCGCAACAGAAATTGATGACTAAATATGACAACTCAGCCTACTACTGTGCATTCCACAATTCTCCGGTCACGATACTGAAAGGTGTGTTCGCTTGTAACATGAGATACAAGACTTGATTGACACGAGTAAGATACCTAGTCCCAAGTGGTATCGCATCACAAATGTGCAGTTTTTACGTCAAAAGATAATTTGACGACTTAAGGAAGCTGAGGATAATCCTTACATAAAAAAAAAATATTTGAAAAATCTTATTGATCTTTAGCTAGGTATTAGATTACCTTGACCAAGGAAAAGATGAAAAGTGAACTAAAGTGTCATCACTAATCTATACTTAGCGCCAGCATAAACCGATCCGGGTTGCGCGTAATTCTTTATAAAAGGATCACACACATACCGAGAAGCATTCGAAAGATGAAACCTTAGTTGAAAATGAAATTTTGAATTTAGACAATGTGCATGCCTTGGAAGGAGACATGCTTTTGAAAAAGAAATTTTTTGAGAACATGCAAAGAGTCATTGTAAGATGAAAGGAATTTGAATAGCAAAATCGATGATTTGGGGAACCTCGAGGGATAACTTGGATAGAAGAAAGAAAAAATCTGACAATACCTCTGTGGAAAGCATCGCGACTTCTGCACCTCTTCAAGCCGAAGAATGGACAATCAGTTAGAGGTCATTTGCATACATGCATACATACATATGTACATTTAATATTTATTTTACTGGAAATTCGGACAAAACAAGCCTCCAAGAAACGGAACATGAACATTCAATTGAAGTCAAAAGTTGAAGCCTCTAAGAAACATAGCAATAACACGCACTTGAAGTCAAAAATTGAAACCTCCAAGACACAGAGAACCCAACAAGCAGAAGGATAAGACATGATGATAAAGCGCACGTGACCATAGTAATTGGGGGTGAGACCCGCCTAAATGTAATATCTGGGGGCGATGCCCGCATCGCAATTAGATTATGGAACGCCTACAATAGCAACAAGTTTTGGAAGCCTTTAGATCGAAAAAATTGGGTTTTGGAATGCTTACAACCGAAAAATATATTGAGCAAAGAGAGGTTTTAGAACGCTTCAGATAGCAAAAGAATTTTAGAAAAGGATCGCCCTGAAAGATGAAACAAGCCAACAGATTTAGAACACCAATAGATTTGGAACACTTACAGGTTTGGAAAACTGGATGGGTTTAGAACACCAAAGGGTTTGGAATACCAACATGTTTATAAAATTTAACAGAGTTGGAACTCCAATAGGATTATAACATTAAAGAACTTGGAACGCCAACGGTTTTGGAATTTCAAAAGGATTGGAGATGATCATGGAATGCCAATAAATTCGAAATGATGACAAATTTGGAATTGGAAAACGCCAATGGGATTGGAACACTGTCGAAATTAGAATACCAAATGAGTCAGAACACCAACAGGTTTAGAAAGGATTTAGAACACCACTATACTTGGAATACTAAAGCGGATTTAGACCAGCGATGAAGTTAGAAAGACATGGAATGGGAATTAGAAAGCCAGACAGATTTAGAGGGTTGGAAAAACTTGGAAATTGGAGTTGGAAAATTGGAACAGATTGGAAAAAGACATTTGGAATTGGAATTGGAAACGGGTTTGGAATACCAATGAATTTAGAAATAAATTTAAACAACGAAAAACTTGAAATCGGAAATGGATTTGGTACACAAATGACTTTGGAAATGAATTTGAACAACGAAAAAAATGAAATTGGAAATTGGAAATGATTTGGAACACCGCTAGATTTGGAACACTAATAAAATAAATGAACTTATGAATGAAGACATTGTGAATCGACGGAGCCGAGGTCCCATCATCCCACAAACCAAACGAAGCAGAGGATCTGAGGGCCCATCATCTCACGCACTAATGGAGTTGGAACGCCTTTCGATTTAGAATGATAAGAGAATTTGGAACACTGATGGAGATAAAAAGATTGGAAAAGGCTAGCACGCTACGCGGATTTTGAGCGCCACTAAGCTTGAAAATCCGCATAAATTAAAAGGTACATAATGTAAATACATATCCTTTTAATTAGTGATTTTTTTGAAATGACACATTAACATTTAAATTATGGAAAGGTATAACCATCAATGGTTTTGTTTCAATATAAATGGTAATGATTCATTTTAAACCACAGATCAAATTCAAATTTTGATCTGATGGTCAAAAAATTACAACCATTGAATGAAATGTGTTTGTTCAAAGATAACCCTCCATATCTATATATACCCTATTAATTATTAATTTTTTTAATTCATATCTAGACAAATAAGTTCTAAGATTAAAGAGAATTATTAGAGAAATCTTAGAGAGTTTCAAAGCAAAGTTGATTCATTGCTCTTATTTTTTGGAGTGCTCCTACTTGAAGAAATGATCGTTGTATCTTGGGAGACGATAACCAAAGAACCATAAGCACCGTAGTGGGGTTGAAATCATCTTAATGATAGAGAATCTAATTCTTGTACCGATCAAAGTTGCATTCAAATTGAATTTTCAGGTTCTATATATCACTGTTTTTTTATGTTTGATGTTTTCTTCATTTTAATTAAAAATGTGTAAAAAAACCAATATATAGAACACTCAATTTCTAACAATTTCATCAGTAAAATGACCAAGGATTTCAAGTTTCCTATTGAAGATGGAAGTATCTAGAGCTACTTGCACTTGTTCAACCTCAACACGACAAGATATTTCAACATTCCAATGGATTTTGACAACCCAATTTCATTGTCATTAATTATGTTAAAACCTAAGAGCTAAGCAGTTTAATCAACGATTAATCACTGATCGCTTGTGGAACGATTCAATTTGGCAAAATTTACCGATTTTGCCTGATTTTTAACTAATTAATCACCGATATCCGATTTTTAAAAATCCACTGATTTACATAAATACTCATTTTCTCCAATTTTCCCCTCATTTTCCTACTATTTTTAAAGACTTTAGTCATCTCTCTCAACTTTATGATTGTACGGGCCAAATTTAGTCCAGGGGCAATTTTGTCATTTTGCTCCAGGCCCAACACTGAACGCACCCCAGACTCTCCAACATAAGACCCAGGCCCAAGCTTCTACCTCAAAAGAAAGTCTCGAGGTTTGAAGTATATAGAGGCCCATAGATTAACAAGCTCAGGCCCAGTGAAATACCATGTGCCCAAACCATAATCGGGGCTCACCCCATGCCAGTCCACATAACGCCCAGGCTTATAAACACCATTCATAACCCATCCGTTCCAGCCTACAATGGGCAAAACGCAGTAATTGCACCTCATGAAGTCGACAGTTATCATGATCCAACGGACGAGCAATCAAATGGCAATAAAGGCACACGTTACTGGAGCATGGAGATGGAGGAAACATGGCTCCATGAGGAGGGGACAAGCTCTGATACTCAGAATCTCTGAACACTCGTTCCATAGCTCTCATCACCACCCACCTACCGCCCTCACGGAAGTCTACAGGGACCAAGGTAACATCTGACCTTGCTCCATCTTCTACGACCTTTACACCTCACTACCATCACTGACTTGGGCGTCGGAGTGCCTACGGCATCCACCATACCGGTGGGTAAGCCCTCCACGCTCACCAACTTATTTATTTTGCAGGATCGTCAGTGCCCCATCACGAAATCTCGATTGTGGACGTCGGGCGAAAACCAGCGTCTACAATGATTGTTTAACATTTTTCATGGTAAATGAATAATTGTTAGTGATTTTTAGAGGATAATGATAAATGAGTTTTAAATTTTTTTTTTATTCTCAATCATGCCAAAATGTCAATTTTATTCTTCCCAAATAATTTCTAATTAATCCCTAATTTGCTACAGATTTCTGATTAAACTGTTCAGCTTAAGAGTAATAAGAGTCGATATCTTCCAATTTTGATTATGTTAAAGTTAGAAGAGAGAGACAATCTCTTATCACGTCCAATCTACATCAATTTTGATAGGCAAATCTCGACTCCCATTGTCATTCCTAAATTCTTATTTATTGGACCAATCTTTTGGTTAGTTAGAATCAATCTGCATCAATTGATATCAGAGCCTAAATTTACCAATGTGGGTGCATAAAAGTCTGTAGGGTGTGCACGTGTGATGCGTGGGAAATGCGTAAGGCGTGTTCTTTGTATAAGATAAGAATGATGCAGATGATCTCACATCGAATAAGTATAATTGTGGAAAAGTACTTATATATAAGTTGGATAATTCTATCTATTGGATTAGTTTTTTTTTTAATAAATTATGCGTCATACTAAAAACTTTCTCCATTGTTTTCCTCCATTGCAACACCATTTCTTCTCCAAACATCTCTTCATGAGGCTTAAAATATTATTTAGAAGGTCCTTGATGTCGCATAACATATGAAGGATCAACTTCATGAGAAGTGATAGACATACTTACTGTGGGAACACAGGATCTGGGCGACGCATGTTGTCCTGGGCTCGCGGCCCGGTCAGGAGTACGGAGTAGCCACAGAGGACTAAACCGGAGAATGATGGAGTCGCCACCCGGTGTGAACCGGAAAAATGAGATTTAAGGCCGCACTCACCCCTCGCAAGGGAAGACCTCAAACCGTGGGTTCAGAATGGTCCCTTACTTATGTCACTTGTAATGAAAGGATTTGTGTAATAATTTAATCAAGCTTAAGTAACACTTATTTCCAAGAGTATCATGCTTCTAAATTCACATGCACAAAAATAAAACTTACACCTAAATTTGCATATATTTCACATCTAAGATGCATGCTTGAAAGTACATCAAAGTGGCAACGAACATGCAACTTCATTGGCATATTGTATTCATGGAAACACAAGCACACACTAACCACACAAGCACACATAAAGGCGAATCAAATAATGGCGAACATGTGATTTCATAGACATATCATAAACAAATAGCCATTACATGTCCATGCACGAATAAAAGAGTCAACTAAGTACATAATGCAAAAAGACGCTTAGGGATGCAATTAGGCATTAAAATGAGCATGTTATGACGTGGTGCAAAAGAAGATAGATATAGACACAGACGCACATGTGATGAAAATGACTCAATTCAGTGTATTCGCGTTCGTGTAGCGTTCGTAAACGCGTTCGAATGGTAGACAGAAGGTTCGCGTCCGTATAGCGTTTGATAACGCGTTCGACCAGGACCAGACAGAAAACATGCGTTCGTGCGGCGTTTCGGAACGCGTTCGAACGGGGTTATAGTAGTGACCTCCAAAATGCAGTAAACGACATGACACATACATGAACAGATGAATATATGAGTTCTCGTACATAACAACAGATTAAGGGGCGCGGCAAATCATTGTAGCAAAGGTAGCTTTCAAGCATTTTCACCCCTCAAAGTGGAGGACCCTTAATCTCACTTGATAAGCCCATGCGCAATGCAATATGATGCATGAATTTTCAAAAAGACGTTATGAAGCGAATAACTAAATAAAAGAGGCGCGGCAAAGTACTGCCGTAAAGGTGGCCTTTTAGGCTCTTTGTCTTTCAAAGAGAGGACCTTTAGACCAACATACTAAGCCCATGCGCAATGTGATATGATGCATGGTCATGTAAGAAGACGTCATACTAAACAACAAATAAAGGGGCGCGGCGAAGTACTGTCGTAAAGGTGGCCTTTTGGGGCTCTTTGTCTCTCAAAGAGAGGACCTTTAGACCAACATACTAAGCCCATGCGTGTCACATCACAATACATGAAATAAAGACAATAAAAGTGTAGGACTTCGTATGCCCGATTGAACGTACATTCAACCCAAACACACTTCGTCCGGCGCGGCGAAGTGGTGTCACAAAGGTGGCCTTTTAGGCTCTTTGTCTCTCAAATAGAGGACCTTTGGACTAACTCACTAAGCCCATGCGCTCGATCGCATCATACATACAAAAATAAAGACAATCATATCAAACTTAATATGTCCGATTGAACGTGTCTTGCATTCAACCGAACACACATCAATCGGCGCGGCAAAGCATCGTGGTAAAGGGCTTTAACCCTTCCCCATAGGGGATCTTTCATTCCACTTACTAAGCCCATGCGCTCGATCGCATCATAACATAAATAAATAACATCCGGAAATTAAAAGACGGAATAATAAAGTGAGAATAATCAAAATAACATAAAGCGAAATATAGGCTGTTACTCAAGTGGTACTTGGAGTTGTATCCCAAGTACAGACCGCACTACCGTCCATTCGGAATCGGCTACGGAATTTACGTCTGGGTTTCCATCCTATATACCACGAGAGACGACGTATTTTCCGTTTTAATCAATGGCCACAACACACATCGCATGCAAACAATATTCAATAAATAATTAAAACACAATTAAAAGAATCAATAAAAATCAAATAAAAAAAAACAAGTGTGAAAGGTACCCTCAGGTCTAACCTTTTAAGTCGTCTTC
This sequence comes from Zanthoxylum bungeanum, assembly GCA_019454045.1. Lineage (NCBI taxonomy): Eukaryota > Viridiplantae > Streptophyta > Magnoliopsida > Sapindales > Rutaceae > Zanthoxylum > Zanthoxylum bungeanum. Next base: position 281,039 of record SKCR01032738.1, on the reverse strand, counting down.
GGACTTGCGTTTCGCGGAGATCGGAAGGGGTAAAAGCTCCTTATTCTTCCGGTTCACTAGCTTAGCGTCTTAACTTGTTGTTCCACTGTTTTTCCCGCTGTTTTGGCTTCGTTTTGCTGCTGTTTTGGATGCGTCTTCTGCTCACTATTTAAGGTCTTGTTTTTCGGTTCTAGGGGGCTGTTTGTGCGTGTTTTAGGGGTCTGTTTGTGCAGGTTTGTTTGTGATTTTTTAAGGGTTGGATGTGCAGTATTTTACTCACTGGTTTAAGGTATTTTAGGGGCTGTTTGCTCACTGTTTTATGGTGGTGTTTGGGTCTGTTTTTCAGGGTCAGATTTGCGACAATCCTGGGCATTAAATGGGGTGTATTTTTGGCTTAGTTTCCAGGGTTTTTGGTTCGCTAGAAGGGGTTATTATTGTTGTTTGTTTGGGTCGGTGAATGAGGGCTGCATAGGTGGCTTATAGCGTGAATCAAGTGGGGCAGTAGGCTACGTGTGCTGTGTGGAGTGAAGGCTTTATGGCGTGAATGGTCAGGTGCGTGAGCTGAGGTTAATGTGTGTGGAGGGTAGGTGGCTCCGTGGGAGTGTTTATGGCAGTGGTGAGTTGCGTGAGTTGTTATGGGGCAGAGAGGGGCAAGTGGCGTAGATTGAAGGCTTAGGGACGTGTTTAATGGCTTATAGTGCGTGTTTGTGGACGTGATGAGGGCAAGGATCAGTGGGCGTAAGTGGCTTGTGTGCAAGGCGTCAACGTGCCTTAGTGTGTGCTGATTTAGTTGTGAAGTGAGGTTTAACGTGAAGAAGGCTTGGAGCGAGGGCTGGTCAGAGGGTGTTAGGTGACCGTGGAGTATGAGAGGGATGAGAAGGCTGTTTTTGTGTGGTTATATAAGGTGAGTGCCGTGAGGAGTTAAGCCGTGCACTGGAGGGGTTGATGTGTGTGTTTTATAGGTTTATTACCGTGAATGATGAGTTCTTGTGTGTGTATGGGCGTGGACTAGAGAGAGTGGAGGAGACAATGGCTTTGGTTTAGTGTTGTTTATATAGAAGATGGCTAGGGTTTGTCCTTGTCTCACAAGGAAGGGATCTTGCATTCAATTTAGGATTTGGTCTTAAGGAAAGTCAAAGATTGAGGGGGGACAAGGTTAATTCAAATTAGGAAGGTGATATCTTTAATTGGTGTTGATTAGGCATTTAATTTGTTAGATTAGGAAGTCAATATTTTAAATTGGTGAGTGATTTATTAAATTAGGAAGTGATTTATTTTAATTTTGGTAGTAGATTTAATTATTTAATTTAATTGGTTTAATTTAATTGTGACATGTATTTTAAGTGTTTTAATCATTTTGGATTGGGCTTGGGTGAGATGGGCTTGGATTTATGCATGGGGGCTAGATGTGGGGTTTTGGGCCAAGGTTAAGTGATTTTTGGGTGTTTTGGGCTGGGAATAATTTTTAGAACGGAAAGCCAACAAGTAACCTGAAGCTAAACCAGTGAACTTAATCCGAATATGAGTCAATTCTTGACTCCTCCCTTCCGACGTCCGTTTCCCGCGGCTTCCGCGACTTAAAAGATAGTGCCTCCAAATGAGACTCATCATCGGGATTTATATGCAAAAATGCAGTGCCTACACTTACACTTCTACATAAAATAACTATACCCCTCTCACTGTAGCTACAGTGATCGCTACAGTGATCATTATAATTTATTGGAACTTGGAATTAAGGTAATAAAGAGTTTCAAATTTCTATTTTCTTAATTTTTTGTTTCTTAAGCATGAAAATATGCATTGGATATGTATTTTTCATGTCTTAATAATATATGTATCTTGGATATATGTTTGAAGTAAAAACTTGGTGTTGATTAATTATTTAACCTTAATAGTTTTCTTTTATAAGCATGTGTTGTAAGATTAATTAGGGAATTAATCTCAAAATTAAAATTGTCATTCTAGAGTAATGTTGCCACTCAAATGTTGCCTAAAAATGGTTCTTGGAACTTTATATTGTGGTGATTTAATTTGGTGCAAATTAATTAGATTTATTTGGTGTATAAATTGAATTATGGCATGAAAATTGGACAAAATTACTTTATGGATCAGATATGAAATTAGGTATTAAAACATAATATTTGTCATCGAAAAGTATGTTGTTTGGATGATTTTGGATGTGTATTGGGTGGTGGATAAATTCCGGAAATTGTTCCGGGGCGAAAATACCAGAAAACGAGCTCACTGCGTGCCGACTGTGATCCCAGCAAATCGGGCACTGTTCGGGGCACTATTCGGGCAGCCCAAGGGCTGACCGAACACTGTCCAACTGTCCGGATTGGCCCGGCTCGGCGGTTGGTCAACTAGTTGGACCGTTTGCCCGTTACGCGTAGTATTTGTCGAAAAATATTTTCGTAAAATTTTTCATCTTGTAACGAAATATATTATGTTATTAAATATTAATAAATAATATATTTAAACTTATTTGGGTGAATTAAAAATATTTGATATTTATTAATTCGCTCGGAAATTTTTAAAATATTTAAAAACCATTTTCGCCTTCCGCCGCGCCCTTCCGCTACGTCTACCCCAACAAAATGGTATCAGAGCGTCTGATCCGACATCCAAAATAATTTTTCATGTCTTAAATATTTGATATTTAATTCAATTTATTTTACACATGCTTGAGAATTAATTGATTGGATCAATTAGTTTGTCTATTTGACAGTTTTGTAAAATCCCCATAATAAGGCTTTGTGTTTTGTGAGTGTACTGTACACTAATGGGTCCGTCTCATCAATACAGATATAAATATTTTCTTGATACCTGGTTGTGTCTGCCAAAGCAGTGCTACTATGATTAATGGAAATTTGTTTATACCGGTAAAACTTATTTGATAAGAAACAAATTCGAGCGAACGTGCATACCAATAGATGCCAAAGCAATGAGGTGATGCATTAGTACCTTGGAAATGTATATTGACGAGTATTGCCTTGAATATGCCTCATCCAATAGATGCCAAAGCAGTGAGAATCGGAAACGGTTCAGTATCTATTTTTAAGAGTCACATTGGATGTGATTGGTAATTGTTACCTACTTTCAAATATATTTGGGCATAATGTGTCAAAGCTGTGTGTTCAAATATATTTGTGAGGTATACTTCCTGCTATAGAATTTAATTTAATTATTGAATTCTCTTATTTTATTTGGGGATTATCAATTTTTGTAAAATAGTGGGAGGGCATCCTTATTTTAAAAATCCATGATATGTTGGATGTTTTGTGATATTGATGAAAATTACTTATTTCTGCTAACTCCTCTTTCTTTTGTTAAGTTTGTGATGGCATCTACTTCTTCCTCTAATACTTTTGCTCGTGTCATGGACGCGAACAAATTGACCGGTCCTGAGAATTTTAGTGAATGGGAATTAGATCTTAAGATAGTCTTGAGATCAGAAAAGTTGGGTTATATGCTGGATAGTCCAGTACCTTTGGATATTGCTCCGGAGTCGACACTTGAAGAGATGGGGACATTCTAGAAATTGATAGATGATGATCTGAGAGTCAGATCACTCATTCTATGTTCTATGTCTTCTGATCTAAATAGGCAATATGCTGATATACCCGACTCCTATAGCATTATAACTCAGCTTTAGGAGCTTTTTCTAAACCAGAAGCAGACTCTGGTATATAGAATCTATGTGGAATTATTCCACGCTCGTTTGGCTGATGGCAAGCCTGTGAGTCCACATGTCCTGCACATGATGGATCTCATGGAGCAGCTTCGAAAGTATGACTTTCAGCTGAATGAGACTTTGGGCAGAAATTTGATTCTTGGCTCACTCCCACCGGTGTATTCCCAGTTCATTATGAACTTCAACATGCATGGTATCTGTTGTTCCTACAGTCAGTTGCATACGATGCTTCAGACTGCAGAGGAGGACATCAAGAAGAGTGTGTCGACACTCATCTCAAAGTCCTCTTTGCCTAATTCTTCTTATTCTCAATCTATGAGATCGGGCAAGAAGAAAAAGAAAAGTGCAAAGAAGACTGGCTTTGGTGTTCCTCCTAGAGAAAAGGTTGAAAAGCCAAGTAATTCGAAGAAAAAGAAAGCCGATGAGGACAAATGCCACCACTGTGGAAAGATTGGACATTGGAGGTGCAACTGTCCAGACTACATAGCTTCCGTCAGACGGGAGAGAGCCTCTGCATCAGGTATGTTTATTTTCCCTATCATTGATATCTATTTGGCTTGTGAAGCCATTGGTTCTAGATGGGTTTTAGATTCTGCAAGTCCTACTCATATCTGCAATTCGTTGCAGGGGCTGAAGGTTAGTAGAATGATGAATCCAGGCGAGATGCAGCTGCGTTTTGGCAATGTAGATTCTTTATCTGCAGCAGCCATTTGCGAATACAAGATTCGTCTATCCAGAGGCAGCATCATTTTGACAGATTGTGTTTTTGTGCCTGGTTGTGTATGTTGGACAGTTATGACCCATAGCGTCACTATTTGTACATATCATGGTGTTGTACAAATTAACTATGTGACAAAGGAAATTGCTATTTTATCATTTGTGATTAGATCACCAAGATGTATAAATGATGAAAGGTCCATATGATTAGTTCCTGGATTGAGATGATATGAGACAGTATCAATCCACGAAGGTTTAATCATTAAATATCCTTAATCAGATTATTATCGAGATTGGACATCGATAATGCGTAAAAGACTAGTATTACACTTGTGCGCGTTGTGAGGGCATAACGACATAGTTCTCATATATTTGGGTATAGGATACTCATGCAAGTGTAGTAGGAGGTTGTGTTTTACCGATGGTACGGAAAACAGCTTCGCTCTGGATAGACCCCTCGGAATTCCATTGGTAGTATGACTGTGTGTCTATGGAAGTCCGAAATCAGGGTAGGTGTATTTGGTCTTAACCTGAGACTTGCACCGCTAATGCTTGCGACAATCAATATACTTTGGTTTTGGTCGTCCAGGGCTTTAACAGGTTCTGTGTACGCCTCTGCTGGGTATATTGAGAATCGTAGTGTGTTGGGTGTGATGTCAAGATGGAAGTATCACTCCAGTCATAGTGGAGATGATGGTCACGTAGGATACGAGACTTGTTCTCTTATATGCTGCAGCTATCGGGATATTATGACTAGGTCATGTTTATCCGATTATAGAGACTAGTTACCAGAGATCTGATATGTGTTTCATACGGGGCAGACACAATTCCAGCCCCAGGCCTAGCACGTGACATCCGATGCTGGATCGAAATACGCAATACTACGTATACTACGCCTGATATAAATCATATATTCCTATAAGGATATTTCTGGAGAATTGGGTAGGCATGGCGCTTTGCTAGAAGCCAGCCTTGTCTTGTAAATCGGTACAAACTTAGTACTAGGTACGTACGTGTTCGGATAGTCCGACGACCGGATTTACTGCCAACATATCCGGGGATCTCATGGGTCGCTTCCCGAAGATTCACCGATGACGTATGACTCGCACTGTATTAATCTGGGATTAATTAGATGAGAGAGAAAATTAATCTGGGATTAATTGCGGAGATATTTTATCTGGGATAAAATATCATTTAAAGAGAGAAAACATTATTTTGGAATTAATCGATAAAATTAATATATTCAATATATTAAACGAAATTGGATTTCGACGCGGAATTGAAATTAGATTTTAATTCGGGCAAACGAGTTAATTTAGAATTAATTCGTTAGCGACATGAGTAGTGATTTTGCTAGGCATAATTATTTAATTGCGTCGTAACGGAAAATTCGTTAATTTGGAATTAGCGAGCCCTAGACCGGGAGTGTTTGCGAGCGCAATCGCATTGCGAATTTAAGTGCGGCCCACAAGTCACATCTAGCGTCAAATCACTAGTCACATCAAGCGTCAAATCACTTGTCACTTTGAGTGATGTGATGTCTAGACATGAGTGATGTGAATAGTAGATGTGAGTTGTTGGAAAAGCTTTTGAAAGCTTGAAAGACATTTACCATTTATTTATTATTTGGTGTTTGACTTTTGTATTTGGTATTAGATATACAAAAACTAACACAACTTTATTCTTCTCTCTCTTACATGATTCGGCCAAGGGCCTTATTTTTTTGCCTCTCCTCATTCGGCCATTGTGGCTATTTTTTTTCTCTCCAAACCGTGAGCCTAGGGTTCACTATATTGATGATTTTGTTGCATAATCAAGAGAGCTAACACTCTAATGGAGTCATCCAAGGTGATATGGAAACCCACTTGTGAGCTTGGAATCACCAACTGAAGCTTGGAGCTTGAAGCATCAATGGAGGACCATTGCCGAAAATTGGAGCAAAATTTGGAGGCCAAATTTCAGCAAAAGCCGAGAGCTTCCAAGGAGGGCAGATGACCGGCGTAAACACACGCGTATAACGCAAGTGCACGTATCGTTCAAGTAGTATAAAAATATCGATCCCACGAGGACTTAATTCCTACTGTTGTTATTAATTATTGATATTATTTATTTACAGGTATCTAATTATAGGGAGAAGGGAATTGATTGATTTTGGTTGGTTGAATGTGGTTTTGCAAAATAAAATAAAAACAGACTCAAAAGAAAATACTAAAAGAAAAGACTCAAAGATCTAGGGTTGTGACTCCACACAATATTATTATAAAGATGAATTGATTCTCTTATCTATGTGTAATAAATTAATTTGCTAAACTGGAACACGAAAATATGCAAAAGCCTATGTCGATGGTCAGATGCAAATACCCAGTATAACCCAATTGAACCATATGTCTATGTCAACCAAATTACCTGGATTCATTAAGATTAAGTTCCAATTATAGCTACCCCCGCCCGACAGGTATATGTTTATCCTGTAAGGAAATCTATTAAAGGGTTATCTATCCTCAAGAAAGATCGTGGGCTATTGAATCTAAGGCTGAAATCTAAAATCCCTATGTCTAGTTCGTTTTAAGTTTACCATATCAATCTTATTGGTGATCAGACAACACGAAGCATTAAGCTTAAGACTCAATAAACAAACTAAAGAATTACCCATAAAAAGAAAATCAATTATTAAGTGTGTGAATATTGTGTTTCATCACTTCCCTAGAATAAAAATAAATGCTGGGGTTAGAGGATCCACATTTAATATTTCTTATCTAGAAATCTCACTTATTATAATATATAAATTATTTTATATTCTGCTTTCTCAGGAATTAATAATGTTAAACATTTAAAACCAGCCATATAGGCGGTAATCCATTTAGTCCAATTACACCAGCCATATAGGCGGTAATTATCTGTCACATAAAGACCAGCCATATAGGCGGTAAAGTAATTTATATTTAACCCGACCATATAGGCGGTAATAAAGTCTGACATTAATTAATATGGTTAAATTATAATTTATAAATTATAATTAAGTGAGATTTACCTAGATAATTATATTAAAGGTTTCACATTTTACCCCAGCGGAAAATTAAGTACTAAACATAAAAGAAAAGAAAAGAAGAAGAACTATTATTATTATTGAAAATTAAAATACATAAAGTAAATATTATTTATATTTACAAAAACTAGATGCAATCCTCTAAAAACAGGGAAAAGCTCCCAAGGAAAGCACACCAAATGAAGTGGTGAAGGCCTGAATTTATAGGCATTTTCTGGAACCAGCGTCGCGACGCCAACTTCCTTCTTGCGTCGCGTTGCTGGATCTGTTGACTTGGACCACGCGGGTTGACCACGCGTGTTCTATCGGTGGAATCTGGTGATGACACGTGTCACGCGGTGAGGATGGTGCAATGAGAAGTCGACACGTGGCACACGGTGATTGGCTGAGCATTCGGTCCAATGAAAAGTTGACACGTGGCACGCGCTTAGGATCGATCAAATGAGAGGTCGACACGTGGCAACATGTGATTTGTCCAATATTCGGTCCAATGAGAGATTGACACGTGGCACGCGCTTGCTTTGGTCCAATGAGATTTCGACACGTGGCAGCCGGTGTATTTTAGCAGATCTTCTGTGATGATGACACGTGGCACGGCGCACGTTAGCAAGGTCGGCGCACGTTAGCAAGTCCAATTTCTAAGATTCTGAAACGTGTCCCTCGGTGCACGTTAGCATGGCCGGCGCATTTTAGGCGTCGCGACGCGTAAGGTCTTGGCGTCGCGACGTGCAATAATTACAAAATTGCCATTTTTGTCATTTTTCTCTATTTTGGCCCCAAATTGCTTCTAATGCTTTCCCAACTTTATTTATCTGCAAAACAACACAAAACACATCAAAATATTCACAAAACCCGAGAAACTATACAAAATATTAGGTTAGATGAGTGGGAAATAGTGATATAAATACCACTCATCAGCAGAAAATTTGTTCTTCGACGCATCGCCTCAACCGATCGATGTAAGTATTCCGCAACTTCTTCGTGTATTCACATGTATGTTTCATTGCTTTAATCGATCCTTGGGACCGTAGAAACTCCAACAATGGTATCAGAGCGAGTTGAAGCATGAAACTTGGATTTAGGGTTAAAATTGGGTAAATTGATTTTGAGCATGATTTAGTTAAATTAATTGATTGAGTATGCTTAAATGATGTTTAATTGAAGTTGGATTGGATCAATTTCATGAAATATTATTTGGAACAATTTTTGCCCAAAATTGAGGCTTGGCCGAGAATGATGTGCCCTAATATGTCTTGGTATTTTTGTTTCGTTGATCATTGGATGACTTGAAACGATTGGGAATTGTTGATTTGAAAATTAATTGGATTGAATTTTGAATTGGACAAAAATTCCCCTTATTGCCGATTCTTTGAGCATGTTAATGGGTTTGATTTTTTGATTCAATTGTGTTGGACACTAATTGATGATAAGGAGCATGATTAATTAGGCTAATTGGTGTTTTGGAAATATTGATTTGGGTAATTAATTATGTTATACACTTTATGTTAATTAAATTGTGAAATTTGAATTTTGTAATTTAATTAATTGGGCTTATTTTTGGAATTGGGCCTAAAAGGTTGTAATTGGGCTTAAATGGGCTTGGTTGTACCAAGATGGGTTTAGGCTAAATTGGTTGGATCCAATTGGGCCCAAAACCACATCCATAAAGTCCAATTAGACTAATGGACCTTTAACTTTATTGGGCCTAATGGCCTAAATTGGTTTCTAGGCATATAAGGGTGATTCCTTAAATGGGCTTTGGTATTTGGGTTTGACCCAAGTTGACCAAAAGTCCATGCCTTAAGAAATTAATTGAAAGCCCATTGGATTTTAATTAAATTAACATTAGATGTTAATCGGGCTTTGAGACCCGTAACGATTAGATTTAGAATCTAAGTCGTAAAGGTTCGTTAATAAAGTGTAATATTTAATTTGGAATTAAATAGCGAATTAGTATTAAATACATATTAAATTGGATTTAATGTTGTAGTTTAGTATAATTCAAGAATTCGTACTTTGAGTACTTATTCGCAAAACGAGTTTGACTCGAACAAAATCAAATCATTGTTTGAACATTGGATGGTCATTAATTATCAGATTAATTAATTGGATTAGATTGATTGATAACATGCTTGTGTGAATACATGGTTGCGATGCATGAATAATGTATATCGGATGGATATTAGATGGGTGGGGCAATTTTGGAAATTGTTGTAATAAATTTAGAATTTATTAATTGGACCTGCGTGTCCAGCCTATTACCTCCTTACTCTATGTATTTCTCTTCTCACCTATTCCCCTCAATGTAAATGAGGTTTCTTTAGAAGTGTTATGTAACGGGTAGAAGCAATACTTGTGCTAGCGGGAGAGAGGAAGAGAGAGAGATTTGATCTAGGATCAATGTGTAAAGTATCCATCCGCATATCATTATTATATTTATTTTACGCGCCTTATTATGTGTTTAGAATGCATGTTTAAGGGTGTATGATGATGAGACCTTAACAAAGATAATAAATTGGTTGCCAATTTGCACACGAAAAACCCTCACAAAATATTAAGCGTTTTTCCTTCCATTGAGTGATTCTTACTCAAGATCTAAGACTGGCATTGGTTTATTGGCCAAAGTCAAGACCTTTGTCTGTCGAGGATGTGTTTGAATCACGAGAGCTTTGTTCCATATTGGTGTCTTGTCCAAGTTGTGATTTGTTTGCCAAAGTCAAGATCATTTCTTGTCCATCGACATTGATTACGAACTTTCCATGGTCAATGGGTTCCGCTTAACTGGGATCACTAAGTTTGTTGTGCCAAAGCCAAGGCTTAGTTGATTCAGAGGAAAAAGGTTAGGCAATATATTAGATATATTGGCATATATAGGATATATGTTTCGGACTTGGATGTCCACCTACTGGATCTAGGAATTGGATGGGATCCAATTGATCTTAGAGATCTACCTAGTTAATTATCATACAATTTGTTGGCCAAAGTCAAGATTGTATGACATTTAACGGGATCCTAGCCCACTAGGAAACAAGGTTTCCCGAGTACTCGACAGAGGGTTAGAGGCTCGCCGAAAAATAGGGGGAGGCAAGTATTAAATTTGCAATATTCGTTTAGTAACTTGCCATACGCGCTCATTCAAACATTCCGTCAAATAAATTAATATATATTAGTTGGACTAATATTTAATTTTGTTTTAATTAAACATTTGGACTGTATTCAAACTATTCAATTAATAGTTGATTTTATAATTGGATTATAGTAATCAATATAATTGAATTTAGTCAAATTAAATTATAGTTGATTATATAGTTGGACTATAGTAATCATTATAATAAATAGTACCTGAAATCGTTGATTAAATAGTTGGACTATTAGAATCAAGATAAATTGAAAGATTGGTGTTTAAAACATAATCCTGGGTGAAAAATGTTTTAAACGACTTTAATTTTCAAATTGGGAATAAAATTTCAGGATGGTCCTGGAAACTAATAAGTTACTTTATTTGATAAAATAACATATTATGCCTAATCCCGGAGTTAAGCAAATAGTAGAGCATGATATTTGGAATATTCATGTGATGATAACTGTGGGAACACAGAAACTGGGCGACGCATGCTGTTCTAGGCTCGGGGCCTAGTCGGGAGTACGGAGTAGCCACGGGGGACTAAACCGGAGAATAATGGAGTCGCCACCCGGTGTGAACCGGGAAAATGAGATTTAAGGCCGCACTCACCCCTCGCAAGGGAAGACCTCAAACCGTTGGGTTCGGAATGGTCCCCTACTCATGTCACTTGTAATGAAAGGATTTATATAATAATTTAAACAAGTTGAAGTAACACTTATTTCTAAGGGTATCATGCTTCTAAATTCACATTTATAAAATAAAATATGCGCCTAAATATACATGTATTTCACATATAAGATTGCATGCTTAGAAGTACATTAAATCAACAAACAGACAATTTCATTGGCATGTTGTATTCATGGAAACGCAAGCACATACTAACCACACAAGCACACATAAAGGCGAATCAAATGATGGTGAACATGTGATTTCATAGACATATCATAACCAAATAGCCATTACATGTCCATGCACAAATAAAAGGGTCAACTAAGTACATAATGCAAAAAGACGCTTAGGGATGCAATTAGGCATTAAAGTGAGCATGCTATGACGTGGTGCAAAAGAAGATAGATATAGACACAGACGCACATGTGATGAAAATGACTCAATTCAGTGTATTCGCATTCGTGTAGCGTTCGTAAACGCGTTCGAACAGTAAACAGAAGGTTCACGTCCGTATAGCGTTTGATAACGCGTTCGAACGGGACCAGACAGAAAACATGCGTTCGTGCGGCGTTTCAGAACGCGTTCGAACGGGTTATAGCAATGACCTCCAAAATGCAGTAAACAACATGACACATACATGAACATATGAATATATGACTTCACGTACATAACAACAGATAAAGGGGCGCGGCAAATCATTGTAACAAAAGGTAGCTTTCAAGCATTTTCACCCCTCAAAGTGGAGGACCCTTGATCTCACTTGATAAGCCCATGCGCAATGCAATATGATGCATGAATTTTCAAAAAAGACGTTATGAAGCGAATAACTAAATAAAAGAGGCGCGGCGAAGTACTGCCGTAAAGGTGACCTTTTAGGCTCTTTGTCTCTCAAAGAGAGGACCTTTAGACCAACATACTAAGCCCATGCGCAATGTGATATGATGCATGGTCATGTAAGAAGACGTCATACTAAACAACAAAATAAAGGGGCGCGGCGAAGTACTGCCGTAAAGGTGGCCTTTTGGGGGCTCTTTGTCTCTCAAAGAGAGGACCTTTAGACCAACATACTAAGCCCATGCGCGTCACATCACAATACATGAAATAAATACAATAAAAGTGTAGGACTTCGTATGCCCAATTGAACGTACATTCAACCCAAACACACTTCGTCCGGCGCGGCGAAGTAGTGTCACAAAGGTGGCCTTTTAGGCTCTTCGTCTCTCAAAGAGGGGACCTTTGGACTAACTCACTAAGCCCATGCGCTCAATCGCATCATACATACAAAAATAAAGACAATCACATCAAACTTAGTATGTCCGATTGAACGTATTTTGCATTCAACCGAACACACATCAACCGGCGCGGCAAAGCATCGTGGTAAAGGGCTTTGACCCTTCCCCATAGGGGACCTTTCATTCCACTTACTAAGCCCATGCGCTCGATCGCATCATAACATAAATAAATAACATGCAGAAATTAAAAGACGGAATAATAAAGTGAGAATAATCAAAATAACATAAAGCGAAATATACGCCATTTACTCAAGTGGTACGTGGAGTTGTATCCCAAGTACAGACCGCACTACCGTCCATTCGGAATCGGCTACGGAATTTACGTCTGGGTTTCCATCCTATATACCACGAGAGACGACGTATTTCCCGTTTTAATCAATGGCCACAACACACATCACATGCAAACAATATTCAATAAATGATTAAAACACAATTAAAAGAATCAATAAAAATCAAATAAAAAAGTTTGAAAGGTACCCTCAGGTCTAACCTTTTAAGTCGTCTTCCGGACTCGCGTTTACAACCGTCGGAAGGGCTATCACTCCGCAACTTTTCTGGTTCACTTGTTTAGCGTCTTAACTTGTTGTTCCACTGTTTTCCCCGCTGTTTTTACTCCATTTTGCTGCTGTTTCCTCGCGGTTTCTGCTTACTGTTTCAGGTCTCGTTTGTTCACTGTTTTGGCGATTTTTGTCTCGGTTTGGGCTGCGGTTTTGGACTGTTTTGAGGCAGATTTGTGACGTGTTTTAGAGGTGATTTCAGGGGTAATATGCGGCTATTTTCAGAGGGTTCTATGGCAGTATGTGAGTGGCTGGTTTGATCTCGGTGTGTGGCCATTTTTAGACATTGAAGGTGGCCTTGTGGCTAGCGTGAAAGGTGTGCAGGCCTAGGGGTTATTGGCACTATTAGCTTGTGTTTTAGGGGTCTGCGTGGAAGCTATTTGCTTCAACGTGAGGTTTATTTTTTTTTCTTTGATGTGGCCGAAGGCTGGAGGGTGGCGTGAAGGTAAGGTCAGGGGCTATGGAATTAGGCAGTTAAGGTTTATGTGTGAATGGTGGTTGAATGAAGGATTTGGGTGCTTACGTAAAGGGGCCAGTGAGGGTTGGATTTGGCTGAGTGGAGGGCAGCGTGAATTGGCTGAAGGATGAAGTGGCGAGTGTGGGGATTGTATTGAGCAGATTTTGGCTTGAGAAGAGGCTGTCAGGCGTGAGTGAATGTTTGTGGCTTTTTTGAGTGCATCAAGGTGGCAATTGTGAGCGTTATGTGGCTATCTTCATGAGGGCCTTTAGTGCATGGCGCATGGATGTTAAGGGGGCTGTGAGTGTGGCTGTTATGGGTTTATTGTATTTGCCGTGTATTGTGAATGAGGGAGCTGTTTAGGGTTTCATTACTTTTTTTGTTTTGTATTAGCCGTCTGTGTGTGAGAGATTGGAGAGTTGTCCATTAGGGTTGGTTTAATGTGTGTTTTATAGTTGTCAATTAGGGTTTGCATGGATAGAGATTTGTAATATCTAATTAGTGTCACAAAAGGAAAATATATATTTGATTGGGGGACAAATTTAGGCTAATTAGGAATGTAGTATATTTAGTTTGTGTTGATTAGGCATACAATATTTTAAGTTAGGAATAATATATTTTTATTAGGAATAATATTTGTTGATTGATTTTAATTAGGCATGCAATTTCTTTAATTTGGGTAAGTATTTTTATTATTTTGGTAGGTGATTATTTAGATTTTATTTGTTTTATTTAATTTGGTATATGACTTAATTATTATTCTATTTAATTTGGTATATTGTTTAATTAATATTTAATTTGTTTTATTTAATTGAATTGGAATTAATTTAATTAGAATTTAATTTAATTAATTTAATTGGTTTGTGATTTACTTATATTTAATTTAAATTTAATTTGTGACATATATTTTAAATGTTTAATTATTATTGGTTTGTGACATATATTAATTATTTCTTTGGATGTGATTTAATGGGCTTGGGCTAAGGTTAAGTTTTAAAACGGAGATCCAACAGCGAACCCGAAGCTAAACACGTGAACTAAATCCGACAAAACCGTCAATTCTTGACTCTTCCCTTCCGACGTCCGTTTCCCGCGATTTCCGCGACTTAAAAGATAGTGCCTCCAAATGAGGCTCATCATCGGGTTTCACATGCAAAAATACAATGCCTACAGTCGCCCCCACTTTGATGGGACTTGTGTAGTGTGTGACAGTGACAATCCTATCAAAGTCTATGCAATGCATTTTTACTTACCTGGCTAGCCAACTGCCACTTGACTTTCCACGTGTTTGAGTTGATTTGGGTGGTGAGGTGCTGCGACCCCTGGTTCATTCCCGAACCGTGTTGTGATGTGGTCCATTCCCGAACCATTACTGTAAGGTGGTCCATTCTCGAACCGTTACTGTGAGGTGTTCATTCTCGAACTGTTACCGTGAGGTGTCCATTCCCGAACTGTTACCGTGATGTGTCCATTCCCGAACCGTTACTGTGAGTTGGTCCATTCCCGAACCGTTACTGTGAGTTGGTCCATTCCCGAACCGTTACTGTGAGTTGGTCCATTCCCGAACCGTTACTGTGAGGTGTTCATTCCCGAACTGTTACCGTGAGATGTCCATTCCTGAACTGTTACTGTAAGGTGGTCCATTCCCGAACCGTTACTGTGAGTTGGTCCATTCCCGAACCGTTACTGTGAGGTGGTCCATTCCCGAACCGTTACTGTGAGGTGTTCATTCTCGAACTGTTACCATGAGATGTCCATTCCCGAACTGTTACTGTAAGGTGGTCCATTCCTGAACCGTTACTGTGAGTGGTCCATTCCCGAACCATTACTGTGAGGTGTTCATTCCCGAACTGTTACTGTGAGTTGGTCCATTCCCGAACCTTTACTGTGAGGTGTTCATTCTCGAACTATGCTTCCATTCTTGGAGTGCCATTCTCGGCGTGCTCATTCTCGAGCTGTCCATTCCCGGACTATATCTCCATTCTCGGAGTGCCATTCTCGGCGTGCTCATTCTCGAGCTGTCCATTCCCGGACTATATCTCCATTCTCGGCGGAACTGATCTGATGTGATGCGGGCCTCGCCCCCAGAATGCCATACCCGGCAATGCTGATCTGATGTAGTATGGGCCTCGCCCCCCAAAATGCCATACCCGGCAATGCTGATACTGAAGTGGGCCTTGGCCCCAGAATGCCATACCCGGCAATGCTGATAATGAAGTGGGCCTCGGCCCTAATTGCTACCGATATGGGCCTCTCCCCCAGACTGATACTGCTAATATGGGCCTCACCCATGTGATTCATTCCTGAAGACTTTTGACATTGTACTGTTACTGCTTCTGTTTGGCTTGTCTTTGCCACTTTTTTTTTCAAAACCTGTGAATACAAAACAGAACAAACACGAAATGATGCAAGATGTGTTACGTGTATGCATGTATGAATGTTCTTATCCCGTCGGGTTAGGTCTTCCGTCAATTTTCTTGATGACTGCTTAGTCTTCTTTTCTTCAGGCAAGCTACTGCTTCAATCTGTCTACATTGATCGGCTCGGTGAACTAATTCCCTTCCAAGTCTGACATTTTCACTGCCTCTATTTCCCAATTTCTGAATGTCTATCTTATCTTTTCTGTTTGCTTATTTCGAAGGTTCCCTGTGTCCATCACTGGATTCCATAGTACCAAGGTTGAATACTTTTCTCAAATATACTCATATTGCAGAAGAGTTTCAGCGAAATGAACGTCTTTATTATCGTTGAGGAAAAGAGTTCGAACAAGTAACAAAATCAATGTCTTTTAAGAAAAATGGATCAAATAGACTAGGAGGAACATCTCCATCATCCGCAGCACTGCCTTCTTCCTCGGCCTATGGTTCTTCACTATCATCCATGTAAGAAGCTTGGTGGTTGAGGGTTTCTTTTCATGGGTTGGGTATTTTATGGGAATCTATGAGATCTTGAATTTCATGCCTGAGGCGGGTGCAGTTGTCGGTGTCATGGCCATGTAGCTGATGGAAGTGACAATAAAGGTTCACATTTATGTGTGGTGGTGGGGGGTGCGGAAGTGGTTTTCCTTCTAAGGGTTTCAAGAGTCCTTGACCCTGTAACTTTTCAAATACCCCCGACAAAGGTCTACCAAGGTTGGAGAATTGCCTATTTCTGATGGCAGCGACTTCGGCCGCAGCTGGCTTGGCCTCAGAATGCCCCCCAAAAGTCCTCCTATTCTGGCCATAGATCTTTCTGTTCTCAGCTACTTCTTCTTCTATATCCATGACAGTTTCCCTCAACTGTCGAAAATCAGAAATCATTGAAGTCATCCTCCTCAGCTTACTATAAATAGAGGGCTTAGTACCCTTGATGATCATTTTGATTTGGTCCTTCTTGAGGGCCGAGTCTGCATTTTCAAAAGCTGGCTTCTCCAGCGATCTACATACTCCTTGAAGCTTTCTTCCGGCTTCTGCTTAGTGTTCTCCAAATCTCGGAGTGACAAGTCAATCTCTAAGTCTGTAACATACTGCTTCAGAAAAGCATCAGCTAGTTCCCTCCAATCTCCTTAACCTTCTTTTCAAGGCTATGATACCAAACCACAGGTGCCCCCTCGAGTGACATCCCAAACATCTTTTGGACTTGGCGCTGTGATAGGCCCACTGAGCTCATGACTGAGACATATTGCTGTAGATGGACTCTCGGGTCTCCATTCCCATTAAACTGGGGCAAGAATGAAAGAGTCGAGAATGACGAATATGAGAATGGAACAAAGTTCAAGAATGAACGAAGAATGGTAATCCGAAGACTGTAGACAACAGAACCTGGGCGACGCTGTTCCGGGCTCGCGGCCCGGTTGGGAGTACGAAATAACATGGATTCGCCACCCGGTGTGAACCGGGTCAAAGATTTAAGGCCGCACTCACCCCTCGCAAGGGAAAACCTCAAACCGTTGGGTTCGGAATGGTCCCTTACTTATGTCACTTGTGATGATATAATTTGTGCAATGAATCAACCAAGTCTACTCAATAATCATGCTCAAGGGTACTTAGATCTAACATACCTTCATCCAAATAACTCCACGCAATGTAACACAACGAGCATATTGAACCATTAAATCAACATGTATAAATCATTATCCTAACACATCGTAAACTAATAATATGCATAAGGAACAACCTAAATATGCTTTAACAAATAAATAACAAACTAAATTAAACTATGCTTTAAATAATAAACGAATAACCTAAAGACTATAACATGCTCAAATACAAATTTGGATGAGACGAGATACGTGTATCTTAAGTGGTACGTGGCATCGTATCCCGAGTGCAGACCATACTACCGTCCATTCGGAATCGGCTATAGAATTTACGTCCGGGTTTCCATCCGATATACCACAAAAGGGAACACATATCCCGCTCGTCTAACAATCACATCATGCCTCAAACGACTTTCATGCAATTATATATCAAAATAAATAAAACAAAAATAAAGAAGATAAGTAATAAATAAAAGGGCCCTCAGGTCTAACCTCTTTTGTCGTCTCTCGAAAGCGCGTCACACGGCCGTCGGAAGGGTAGATGCTTCGTAAATTTTCTGGTTCACTAATCCAACGTTTTTCCTCGCTGTTCCGCTATTCGGGCTTCTGTTTTCACTCAAGTTTTCAGGCTATTTTTGGACTGTTTTGTTCTCAGTTTTGGCAGCTAATTTTCGAGACTGCAGGGGGGCTGTTTGATCTCGGTTCTGGCTACTGGTTTCACGTTTGGTTAGGGCATATGTGGCCAGTTGTTCACGTGGTTTTTGGGGCTATATGCATGGGGCGTATTACACGTGCATGGGGGGTTTCTCGGCTATGGCTGATGAATGGCGAGAAGGATTCAGTTTAGGGTTTATGTTCTGTGAATGGAGGGCTTCGGTTTAGGCATGTGAAGTTAGGGTTATTGGCTTGTTTGAAGGGCGTAAATGGCGTGTTGGTGCTGCTAGGGTTTAGCGTGAGCAGTGAGGAGAGGCTGTGTGCTCGGTGAAGGCAGTGCGGGGTGTGCGTGTGTGTTGAATATGGTGCTGCGTGTTGATCGTGAAGGGGGGTTGTTCTAGGCTAGATGTGTCGGTGTGTGTATGGGGCAGTTTCGTGAGCTGAGCATGAGTCTTTGCAGTGGGTTATTTGGCATGTGGAGCAGTGAGCTGTTATGTATTGCCGAGAGAGAGATCCAGTGGAGGCGTGAGCAGTTTAGGGTTTCAGAGGGAAGGGTTAGAGCGAGAGAGAGGGACGGTAATGCAAGGGTATTTTGTGGTGCTTTTTCGTGAATGAGCTAGCTCGGGCTTGTGGCTTGGTGTGATGGTCTTTTGTGTGAGAGGCAGCAACATGATGAAGGAGGTAGTGAGCTGTTTGATAATAGGTGTGAATGGCTACGTGTGTATGGGTTGGAGCAGTGAAGGGAGGTGGCTAATGTGGTGGTGATATGCGTGAAGGTGATGAAGGGCCATATTGCCGAGAGATATGTGAGAGGCTAAGGGTGCATGGATGCTGTGTGTGTGAGATCTGTGTGGTGATGCTTATGGGGCTGTTGAAGGTGGAAGGCTGAGGGAGACTGGTTTGAAGGTTCTATGGCGTTAGTAGCTGTGTCAGCGCATGGTGGAGGGCTGCTAGAGTGTTGAACCTCCTGCTTGCTAGGTTTCAATTTGGCGTCTCCCTCATCCCTCCAGTGAAGTGGCGTTAATGGCGATTTGAAGGTTGTCTCGGGTTCTTGGCGTGGGGCCGTGAGGGTGGCAGGCTGCTCAGGGTTTATTCATTGTTTGAAGTGTGCGGCTGAGGGAGATGAGAGGGATTGAAGCCGTGAGTAAGATGAAGATTAGGGTTTATTCTCTTATTTGTTTGTGCCGTGTGAGAGAGATAGGCCAGCCGTGGATCCAGAGAGGAGGGGAAGATGAAGAGAGGCTAGGTGGCGGTGTGGGCGTGTTAGGCAAGGTCAAGGCAGACAGGCGTGGAGGCTAGGGGCTTGTGGTCTCCTGTTTGCTCTGGCAGTGAGGGTTTTGTGGCCTGTTCTCTCGGCTGGTCGCTGTTATGGTTGCTGCCGAGAAGAAATGGGAATCGAGGGTTGTTGTGGCTGCTGAGTGAGTGCTTCTGTGTTTATTTGTTTGTGAGTGAATAGGTTCACGTGGGCTGCTAGCTTTAGGGTTTGTGGCGTGCAGGTTGAGTGAAGGGTTAGGGTCTGTTGAAGCAGTAACTTGAGGCCTGAGTGGTGGCTATGAAGGCTGTTGATGAGGGTTGATTCGTGAGGGTTGCATGGTTTCTGTGTGGGGCGTGCGTGACTGATGAAGTTCAAAGGGCGTGATGAAGCTGATTGAGGCGTTGAGGGGCTTTTTTCGTGAATGGTTTTTTGTCGTGAATGGAGTTGGCTGAAGGGCTTATTAGGGCGTGATGAAGGGTCTGCTATGAGGAGAGAAGATATGAGCGAGTGGCAGTTTAGGTTTTCTTTACGTGTGCATAGTATTGGTGAGTGTGAATGTGCTGGGCAGTGTGATGAGTTTAGGGTTCTGTTTGTGGTGAGGCTGCCGAGTGATTAGAGAGCTGGTGGGTGAGGGAGATGATGCCGAAGTTAGGGTTTTTTTTAGAGGAGAGGAATACGGAAGAGAGAGCCTAGGGTTAGATTGTGTTATGTTTATATAGTTGTTGACTAGGGTTTGCATGGGATTTGTTAGGAAATAAAATCAATTAATTAGGGAGGGATTTGATTGGAATATTTTAGGCAATAATATCTTTATTTTTGGTGATTGATTTGTTTAATTTGGTTTGTGATTTTTAGATTAAGAATTAAATTTAATTAATTGGTTATTTAATTTAATTTAATTTGATTTTAGTTTAATTGATTTCATTTGATTTTAGTTTAATTTGTGTTTAATTTAATTGGTTTTAATTTACTTAGATTTAATTTAATTTAATTTGTGACATATATTTTAAATGTTTTAATTATCTTTGGATGTGACTTAATGGGCTTGGGCTAAGGTTAAGTTTTAAAACGGAGATCCAACAGCGAACCCGAAGCTAAACACGTGAATTAAATCCAACAAAACGTCAATTCTTGACGCTTCCCTTCCGACGACCGTTTCCCGCGACTTCCACGACTTAAGAGATAGTTGTCTCCAAATAAGACTCCTCATCGGGTTTCACATGCAAAAATGCAATGCCTACAATAACTTTAGTGCTTAATCCGTTAAGCTTGCCGCATAGACTCCTTAATTTCTTAATCAGAACTAAGGATTAGATCCTTATAGTATGATATTGAAATTGAAGGATCTTCATAGATCTATTTTAGATCTTTGAAGTACTAAATTGCAATAGTAAACTCTTGGAGAGTTAATGGCTATACTCAAGGAGACAAAGCCAAAGTTTGCAATAAGGCAAGAAGCGCAAGGCGCATCTTACTTCAATATTCTAGAAGGCCAAGGCTTGGCCAAAGGCTTCTGGGGTACCGAAAAGGGCAAAGGCAAAATCATTATAATCTTCTGGGAAGACAAAGGACAAATCCCAAAATATCTGCCTAAATTGTGGCAAACGGGGACGCGGAAGTGTGACTGCCGTTTGGACAAGGCATACATGAAGGAATTGAAGACGGTGCAAGGCTCCGACTTCAAATATGTTTGTCATAAAATATGTTCGCTGCTAGTATTAAAATTGGATTTTAGATACTGGATGTGGTACATAAATACGTACTGGTGCGCAGAATCTGCTATGAGCAGGATACTGACTTCAGTTGAGATTAATCTGCGAATTGAAAACGGGACGAAAGTCGCTGTTTTAACCGTAGATACCTGAGTTTAGGAACTACCCTACGGGTGTGTACTTAAATTAGGAAACTGTTAAAATGTAACTAGTTTGACTAGATACATTATCTCTATATCAGGGTTTAACCCGTTGCGGGTATACCTTTATATTCTAGAACACTAAAGTGTTTTATTTTATAAAGATGATATTGAGATAAACACATTAGATGTGAATAACAGAATTTATATTTTGAATATAAATAAATCTCAAACATATAATATGACAAACTAATAGCTCGAACTGATTTGATCAGTTGTGAAACTTAATTGTGGCATTGTTGTCTGGGACACAATTTAAACAAGACTCGTATATCCACACTTTTGAAGAGTGGATACTAGGACAAATTTGATTCCATTCAAATAAGTCTATGAATCTAGTTTATTGGGCAAAGTGCTTATAACACCTTTATTTGGTAAAAGGGTAAATGCCACCGATCTGTTAGCCCTTGTTCATAGTGACGTAAGAGGGCCCATGTCTAGCTAGGCTAGATGTGAATATGAATATTTCGTGACCTTTATGGATGTGGCATCGCGTTATGGTTATATGTTTCTTATGAAACATAAATCGGAAACTTTTAGAGTTTCGACACGAAATAGACGAACAGATCGGCTAAAGTATAAAATCATCACGGTTAGACCATGATGAAAATACTTAAGCAATAAGTTTCTCTAATACTTGAAAGAGTATAGTATTCTTTCAATGAGGACTCCTCCCGGAACACGTCAGTTTGACGGTGTGTCCGAACAAAGAAACCGAATCTTGTTGGACATGATAAGGTTAATCATGAGTCGCTCTGAGCTACCCTTTCCTTCAAAGGATACGAATAAACAGTGCAGAACTTATTTAGAATAAGGTTCCATAAAAATATGTTTGATAGACTTCATATTAGATATGAACAGGAAAGAAACTGGGTTTTCTCATTCCTGAAGATTTGGGAATGCTAGGCATATGTTTGGATGATACCAAACTATAACACAAATCGGATCAGTGCCTAAGTTGTGGTTATCCTAGGGAAACCAAAGTATAGTACTTATACAACTTACTAGAGAACAATGTAATTGTTGCTGATCATGCGGTTTTCCTAAGAGGAATACCTATATGCAGTGGTAAGTGGGAGGAAAGTAAAACTCGATGAAAATCAGAGTAATACTATTCCAGATACTGATTCCTTAATGGAACATGAATAGTTCATCAAGCATGAAACTATACCAATAATCTTTGAATACACAAGAACTGCGTAAGTCGGAGAGAGTCAGAAAAAAACATGGGGTATGGGTTTCTGATCTCACCTCATAAAGATGTCAATCTTATTGAGGAATACCAACTGACTACGTATGAGGAAGTGATACAAGGTATCGACTCCCTATTATGGCAAAGTGCCATGATGTCCGAAATGGATCCCGTGTAAATCAACCAAGTTTGGATACTAGTTGATGTACCGAAAGGCATTGTGCCTATTGGTACTATATTAGTCTTCAAGAAAGACATACATGGAAGGCAATATACCAACGTACTAAGCTAGGCTTGTAGCGAAAAGGTATCGTTATCAACATTGTGTCGATTACGATGAAACCTTTTACCCGTGGCCATGGTTAAATCCATTTGGATAATGCTTGTTGTTACTGCATGTTTCATTCATGAAATGTGGCAGCTAAATGCCAAAACTGCTTTCCTTAACGGAAACCTTTTGGAGGATGTTTAAAACATCCTGACGGTTTTGTCGTACCATAACGAGCAAACAAGGTTTGCAGGTTATTCGATCCATGTATGGATTGAAGCAAACATTGAATTCTTGGAATTATCGCTTTGATGTAATCATAATAGTATATGATTTGATTCAAAATGAAAATGATTCTTGTGTATATAAGAAGGTTAGTGTGAGCGCACTGACAATGAATGTCCTAAATAATGATAATATGTCATTTCTTGGAAATGATATTCCCATAATACAATCGGTGAAAGCTTGGCTTTCGAGAAAATTATCCGTAGAATTCTTGGGAGAAACAACCTTTATTCTAGGAATAAAGATCTACTGGGATAGATTTAAAGTTGTTAACATTCTCCGAGAACTCATACATTGAAATAAATATACGCGACCTGGTGTCTCATATGCTTTGAGCACATGGATTCACAATAGGGCCAATCCAAATGATAGTCATTGGATTGATGTTAAGAACATCCTTTAGTATCTTAGAGGAACTAAGGATGCTGTCTTATACTATGGAGAAATGAGAACTTGAAGTGACTGGGATCACTGCTGCAAGTTTCCTAAACGATAAAAACGACTATAAGTCGTAACAACGGTACTACAAAGTTTGCATAACGGAACTGTGAGCTGGAAATCTTCCAAGCAAGATACTGTTACCGAATAAACAACTAAAGTGGATTATTGCTGCAGCTGAGGCAGCAATAGAAGCCTTCTGGATTGATAATAATCTAAATAGATTAGATATAGTTCTGTTAGCAGCTGAGATAGGCTACAGCGCAGGCTAAAGAATTAATGGTCTCATCAACGATCCAGATATATACTTCGATATTCATCTGATTCGTTCGGATCATACATCGTGGCGATGTGATGATCGAATAAATCGCATCAGATGATAATCATGCGAATCCGCTGATGAAACCCTTTCTCAGCAGAAGTTTGAGTGAACCGTACATAGTTCGGGTGTAGGACACTCGAGTGACTGGCTATAGGCCAAGTGGGAGATTGTTGGACAGTTATGACACATAGCGTCACTATTTGTACAGATCATGGTGTTGTTGTACAAATTAACTATGTGACAAAGGAAATTGCTCTTTTATCATTTGTGATTAGATCACCAAGATGTATAAATGATGAAAGGTCCGTATGATTAGTTCCTGGATTGAGATTATATGAGACAGTATCAATCCACGAAGGTTTAATCATTAAATATCCCTAGTCAGAGTATTATCGAGATTGGACATCGATAATGCGTAAAAGACTAGTATTACACTTGTGCGCGTTGTGAGGGCATAACGACATAGTTCTCATATATTTAGGTATATGATACTCATGCAAGTGTAGTAGGAGGTTGTGTTTTACCGATGGTACGGAAAACAGCTTCGCTCTGGATAGACCCCTCGGAATTCCATTGGTAGTATGACTATGTGTCAATGGAAGTCCGAAATCAGGGTAGGTGTATTTGGTCTTAACCTGAGACTTGCACCGCTAATGCTTGCGACAATCAATATACTTTGGTTTTGGTCATACAGGGCTTTAATAGGTTCTGTGTACGCCTCTTCTGGGTATATTGAGAATCGTAGTGTGTTGGGTATGATGTCTAGACGGAAGTATCACTCCAGTCATAGTGGAGATGATGGTCACGTAGGATACGGGACTTGTTCTCTTATATGCTGCAGCTATCGGGATATTATGACTAGGTCATGTTTATCCGATTATAGAGAGTAGTTACCAGAGATCCGATATGTGCTTCGTACGGGGCAGACACAATTCCAGCCCCAGGCCTAGCACGTGACATCCGATGCTGGATCAAAATCCGCAATACTACGTATACTACGTCTGATATAGATCATATATTCCTGTAAGGATATTTCTGGAGAATTGGGTAGGCATGGCGCTTTGCTAGAAGCCAACATTGTCTTGTAAATCGGTACAAACGTAGTACTAGGTACGTACGTGTTCGGATAGTCCGACGACCGGATTTACTGCCAACATATCCGGGGATCTCATGGGTCGCTTCCCGAAGATTCACCGATGACGTATGACTTGTACTTTATTAATCTGGGATTAATTAGATGAGAGAGAAAATTAATCTGGGATTAATTGCGGAGATATTTTATCTGGGATAAAATATCATTTAAAGAGAGAAAACGATTAATTTGGAATTAATCGATATATTAAACGAAATTGGATTTCGACGCGGAATTGAAATTAGATTTTAATTCGGGCAAACGAGTTAATTTAGAATTAATTCGTTAGCGACATGAGTAGTGATTTTGCTAGGCATAATTATTTAATTGCGTCGTAACGGAAAATTCGTTAATTTGGAATTAGCGAACCCGAGCCCGGGAGTGTTTGCGGGCGCACTCGCATTGCGAATTTAAGTGCGGCCCACAAGTCACATCTAGCGTCAAATCACTAGTCACATCAAGCGTCAAATCACTTGTCACTTTGAGTGATGTGATGTCTAGACATGAGTGATGTTAATAGTAGATGTGAGTTGTTGGAAAAGCTTTTGAAAGCTTGAAAGACATTTACCATTTATTTATTATTTGGTGTTTGACTTTTGTATTTGGTATTAGATATACAAAAACTAACACAACTCTATTCTTCTCTCTCTTACATGATTCGGCCAAGGGCCTTATTTTTTTGCCTCTCCTCATTCGGCCATTGTGGCTATTTTTTTTCTCTCCAAACCGTGAGCCTAGGGTTCACTCTTGATGATTTTGTTGCAAAATCAAGAGAGCTAGCACTCTAATGGAGTCATCCAAGGTGATAGGGAAACCCACTTGTGAGCTTGGAATCACCAAATGAAGCTTGGAGCTTGAAGCATCAATGGAGGACCATTGCCGAAAATTGGAGCAAAATTTGGAGGCCAAATTTCAACAAAAGCCAAGAGCTTCCAAGGAGGGCAGAAAAGTTTTGTTCTTCGACACATCACCTCAACCGATCGAAGTAAGTATTCTGCAACTTCTTCGTGTATTCACATGTATGTTTCATTGCTTAAATCGATCATTGGGACCGTAGAAACTCCAACAGTGTAGTGATTGGTGGTAATTATATCACTATTTCCCACTCATTTAACCTAATATTTTGTATAGTTTCTTGAGTTTTGTGAATATTTTGATGTGTTTTATGTTATTTTGTAGATAAATAAAGTTTCAGGACATTCTGGAGGTGATTTGGGACCAAAACAGTGAAAATTGGAGAAAAAAAAATGGGTATTTTGGTAATTTTGGCGCGTCGCGACGCGCAAGCCTTTGGCGTCATGATGCCTAACATGCACCAAGACTTGCTAACGTGCGCCGGGTCCACAAGTCAGAATCTGAGAAGTTTGACTTTGCTAATCTGCGTCGTGCCACGTGTCACCATCACAGCCGATCTGCTAACGTGCGTCGTGCCACATGTCATCATCATACGGTGCCGACAATCGCCATCACCACGTGTCACTCCACTTGTCACTCCATGTCATCGTCCACATCACCAGTTGACCGAGTCAACATGCCACGTCAACGCCACGTCATCATCAGCCAATCACGAGCCGCCACATGTCGCAATCATTGAGCTCCCAACCGCCTTGCCACGTGTCAACTTATCACCTTATCCAGAATCCCACGTGACGAACCAGAAGCTACCACGTCGACAATCATGCGCGCCGAACCCCTACTGACGCCTATAAATAGAGCTCGAAATTTCAGTTGTAGATGTACCTTCTTCTCTGAATTCTCTGATGTAAATAGGGAGTTTTCTATCTAGTTTCTTTTTAAATTTTAGTTTTGTAATTAATTTTAATTACGTTCTATAATAATAGTAATTTACTTTTTTACTTTTACAGTTTTTACTATTCAACATGAGGAGGTAACTTCCCCCTGCTATGGTGAAAGGTAATTCTTTTACTGTTGCTATTTAGATTAATCTCCTTTAAATATAATATATTCACTATTTAAAATATTGACTTAATAAGGATACCGCTATATTGGTCGGTTGGTAATTCATTTTAATCTGGTTTAAACCTGACTAAGCAAGGATACCGCCGGATTGGTCGGTTGGTAATTAAATTTTCTTACCGCCTATATTGCAGGTTTATTTTTGTACCGCCTTTATGGCTGGTTGGACTTAATTTGACTTAATCAGGTTACCGCCTATATAGCTGGTTGGTAAAATAATCACAAGTTAATATATTATATTAAGGGAGATATCTAAATAGTAATAGTAAAAGTTGATCATTTTATTTTATTGTAATTTACTTTTCAGCTTTTACTTTACCGCAATTACTTTTTCAGCATTTTTACTTTATGTCTTTTACTTTTAACTTTTTACTAGCCCTAGTTATGTGTCGTAACTAAGTTAGTTATATGGGGTTGTGATGAATTCTAATATCACCGGTTTATAAGGGGTTATTTTATAGTTTGGGTAATTTAAAGGTTTACTTATTAAGTCTTAAGCTTAATGCTTCTTGTTGTCTGATCACCAATAAGATTGATGCGGTAAATCTAAAATAAACTTGACAAAGGAATTTTAGGTTTCGGCCTTAGACTTAATAGCCCACGATCTTCCTTGAGGATAGATAACCCTTTAATAGATTTCCTTACAGGATAGACATATACATGTCGGGCGGGGGTAGCCATAATTGGAACTTAAACTTAATGAATCCAGATAATTTGGTTGACATAGACATATGGTTCAATTGGGTTAAACTGAGTATTTGCGTCTGACCATCGACATAGGCTTTTGCATAATTTAGTGTTCCAGGTTAGTAAACCAATTTATTACACAAGCATGAAATAACCACTTCATCTTTTAAAAGATATTAGAAAGATTCACAACCCTAGATAGTTTCCTAATATTGAATTTTCTTAAACCTACTTTTGTGCAATTTTATTTAATTATTTTTAAATTTAGAATCATCACCATTTCAAATCAATCAATCAACCTGTTAGATACTAGTAATCATTTGACCTCATAAAATTAATAGATTAGGTATTAAGTCCTCGTGGGATCGATACTTTTTATACTACTTGAACGATATGTACGCTTGCGTTATACGTGTGTGTTTACGCCGGTCATGTAGCTAATATTATATCCCTGTTTGTATTAGATACAAAAGGATATCATATAATATTAAAAATCGTTCTATGTATATATATGATTTGGTTGATGTTTTATTGCCATTAGAGATGTTTATAAAATTAGGGATAATAAACGTAAAAGATCTGAAATAACTGGTATTGAATTGTGGCATAAGCGGTTAGGTCATATATGTGTATGACGCCTGACCGAGTTGCTTAAGAATGGTTTGATTGAGAATCTAACCATATAATTTTTTCCAACTTGTGAATCTTGTATTCAGGATAAAATGATCAAAGCCTGATTTACTAGTGTCGGACATCGGGCCACTGACTTATTGGAGCTCGTACATAGTGATATATGTGGTCCTATAAGTCACACTGCTCATAGTGATTTTTCTTACTTCGTAACATTTACTGATGATTTGTCACGGTATGGTTATGTTTATTTGATGAAACATAAATTGGAAACCTTTGAAAAGTTCAAAGAATTTCTAAACGAAGTAGAAAAGCAAAATGGTAAATTCATCAAATGTCTTCGATCAGATCGAGGTGGTGAATATATGAGTAGCGAATTTACCGAGTATCTTAAAGAGAATTGGATTCTCGCTCAATATACTCCTTCGGGTACACCACAGCACAATGGAGTGTCTGAAAGGAGAAATCGGACTTTATTGGATATGGTTCGATCAATGTTGAGTTTTACAGATCTGCCTTATTTTTTGAAGGGGTATGCTCTTCTGACTGCTGCACATCTGCTGAATAGGGTTCCATGTAAAGTTGTTCCCACTACTCCATATGAGATATGGGTTGGTAGGAAACCGAACCTTAATTATATTAGGGTTTAGGGTTGTCATGCATACGTCAAAGTGACGCAACAAGATAAACTTTTACCTCGAGGGCGAAAAGTTAGGTTTGTTGGATATCCTTCGAATTCCAAAAGATATCAATTCTATGAACCCGAGCATCGAAATGTGTTCGTAGCTCGTTTTGCCAGATTTCTTGAAGAATAATTCTTGGCAGAAGCTGGTAATCATAGAAGGGTTGAACTTGATGAAGTCTGACCTATAGATGACAGACCGATAGAGGACTCACAGGTTCAGACAGAAGCAGAACCTTCTAGTTCCACTCTCCGTAGGTCTACTAGGATATCGAGACCTCATGAGTGCTTGTATTTGATACAAGACAAGAGTCTCGATGTGCTCCTTGTTGAGGAAACTGATCTGTATTCCTACAGAGAAGCAATGTTAGACATTGATTCCATTAAATGGCAAGAAGCCATTAATTCTGAAATAGACTTTATGCATCAGAATCAAGTATGGGACTTGGTTCCGCTTCCTAATGGAATTGTTCTCGTATGTTGTAAATGGGTTTACAAAAGGAAGCGCGAGCCTGATGGGAAGGTTGAAACCTTCAAAGCCCGACTGGTTGCTAAAGTTACACTCAAAGGCCAGGTGTGGACTATGATGAAACCTTTTCACCAGTAGTGATGCTAAAGTCTATTATGATTTTGTTGGCTATCGCCGCTTACCAAGATTATGATATTTGGAAAATGAATGTCAAAACGGCTTTTCTTAATGGATTTCTTGATGAAGAAATCTACATGGAACAGCCGGAGGGTTTTGCCTCCAGCCAAAATTCTGACATGGTATGTAAGCTTAAGAAGTCCATTTATGGACTTAAACAAGCTTCGCAGAGTTGAAATTTTCGTTTTGATGAGGTAATCAGATTGTCTGGTTTTCTCAAAAATGAAGAAGAACCTTGTGTTTATAAGAAGGTTAGTGGGAGTATGATCGTGTTCTTAATGCTTTATGTTGACGACATCCTGATCATTGGAAATGATCTTGGAATGATGCAGTATGTTAAAACATACCTCTGTAAAAACTTCTCCATGGAAGCTGATTGAGTTATCCCAATCTTCGTACATAGATAAGATCCTAGAAAGGTACAACTTTAGCAATTGTAAAGTTGCTAATATACCTTTTCGACATGGCATTCATCTTTCGAAGAAGATGTGTCCTCAGACGGAAGATGAAAATGCTAGAATGTCTAGTCAACCTTATGCATCATGCTTAGGACGGATTATGTATGTCATGTTATGTACGAGACCTGATATTAGCCATGTAGTAAGCGTTACTAGCAGATATCAGTCGAATCCAGGTAACGACCACTGGATGGCCGTTAAACATATCCTAAAGTATCTGAAAGGCACTGAGGATAAGTTTCTTATTTATGGAGAAGATGATTTACAGATAAAAAGATATACAGATTCTGACTTTCAGTCAGATCCTGATGATAGAAAGTCTACCTCAGGTTTTTTATTTACTCTTAATAATGCTACAGTCAGTTGGAAATGTTCCAAACAAGGATCAACAGCTGATTCCACCACTGAGGCGGAATATATTGCGGCATCAGATGCTGCAAAGCAAGTTGTATGGATTAGAAAATTTATCACTGAATGAGGAGTTGTCCCAAGCATCGAGGATTCGATCTCATTTTTCTGTGATAATAGTGGTACCGTTGCACAAGCAAAAGAACCCAGAGCTAATTGGAAATCGAAACATGTGGAACGAAAGTTCCACATTATCCGTGAGATCATCGCTCAAGGAAATGTTGTCATATGCAAGATATTTGGAAAGGACAACATAGCAGACCCACTTACGAAGGCCTTACCTCTGAGACTATATGATAGACATGTAGAGGCGATGGGTATTAGATACCATCAAATTTGGCACTAGAGCAAGTGGGAGAAAATGTTGGAGTTGGTGCTTGGCGCTCCAAATTTTGTTGTATTTATTGTAAATACGTTGTACATTATATTTTATTATGAATAAAATTAAGTAATTTCATCAATATAATCTTAAATATGGTAAAGGCGTAAAAGACCTTAGATGGAATAGTTGTGACATAATTGCAAAAGCGCCGCAATTGTTACTAAGAAATGTCACAATATGATTCATTCTTAAAATGTTCCTGGTCAAGGTTTACATATCCGGTCAGTTAGTAAACCTGTGAGCCGGTACGTGTCGTATATTAGAATTGTTCTAATGGTTTATCTCAGTAAACCATGAGTTTTGGGAGACTTATATAGACACGTATGTATTTATTAGATAAATACTGAACGACTCATTTAAAGATTCCTGATAGATGGTACACCAACGTCAACAGGAATCTTTACGAGTCGAATAGTATATTAGCTCCTTTGACTTGTGATACCACTGTGGATATGTGAGATATCCTCCATACTTTGATGGCAGTCACGTCAACGATCTTTTTATATCAGACCTTCGCCTGTTCGTCGGGTATGGACTGATACTCACGATATCCAGTCATGTATCCAGAGAGGATCTGTCAGTCCCGTGTACGGGATTTAGGTGTCTAATTTGTGATTCTTTGAAATCTATGGCCGATGTATGATTTGGAAACGAGTTCATAATATTTTTTAAGAATCATAATTATGTCGCGACACATGAATCGTTCATAGCGGAGATTTGACGTTTAATCTATATCTCCGGAAAAATTCGGATTACCTATGACAGAAGGATTATATATGCAATGATTTCGACTTGCATGGTTCAACTCGATTATCTGTGGTCGTCGTAATTTGTGAGTGGACAAATTACGGACATGGAAATAGTTCCATGACAGATAAACTTGAACCTAGAGAGTCCCACAATATAAAGTGTACTCGTTGAGCACTTGGGCAATTAATTATGGATAATTCGGATTATTCATAATTTACACATGCGTATTAAATAATGTGTATTTGTATACGATACATAATTTAGATTAGATACACATTATTAACCAATTAAATTTTGACACTTGTTTTATTATTATTATTAGTTAATTAATTATTAATTAATTATTAATAATAATAAAATGGAAGAATATTCTTGGAATATTATTCCATAATATTATTTTGTCTTTTTGTTAATTAGATAAATTAATTAATTTATTTATTTATTTAGATAATAATATTATTGGAATATTCTTATTTGCTTGGCAAATTTTGATTTGCTATTCCATGTAATTTGGACACATGGATTTAATTAAAAAAATCAAAACAATAATTACATTTTGGATAAGATCATGAGGTGTTAAATTTTTAACCAAAAATAATTGTTGTTTTTGTTTAAAATTCCTAATTTTCGAAATTATTGAGAAATAATATATAAATGAAAATTGTTTTCATTTTACAAGGCTTTAGCCATTCTCATGAGTTGAGAAAAAAAAAAGGGATTAGGGTTCTAAGCAAATTAACCAACACCAAGGTGAAGAAAATTTGAAGAATTGAAACTTGGAATTAAGGTAATAAAGAGTTTCAAATTTCTATTTTCTTAATTTTTTTTTTTCTTAAGCATGAAAATATGTATTGGATATGTATTTTGCATGTCTTAATAATATATGTATCTTGGATATATGTTTGAAGCAAAAACTTGGTGTTGATTAATTATTTAACCTTAATAGTTTTCTTTTATAAGCATGTGTTGTAAGATTAATTAGGGAATTAATCTCAAAATTAAAATTGTCATTCTAGAGTGATGTTGCCTAGAATTGTTCTTGGAACTTTATATTGTGGTGATTTAATTTGGTGCAAAATAATTGGATTTATTTGGTGTATAAATTGAATTATGGCATGAAAATTGGACAAAATTAATTTATGGATTAGATCTGAAATTAGGTATTAAAACAAAATATTTTTCATGAAAAAGTATGTTGTTTGGATGATTTTGGATGTGTATTGGGTGGTGGATAAATTCCAGAAATTGTTCCGAGGCGAAAATGCAAAAAAACGGTGAAATTCGTATCAAAACGAGCTCACTGCGTGCCGGCTGTGATCCCAGCGAACTGGGCACTGTTCGGGCAGCCCAAGGGCTGACCGAATACTGTCCAAGTGTCCGAATTGGCCCGGCTCGGCGGTTGGTCAACCGGTTTGACCGTTTGCCCGTTACGCGTAGTATTTGTCGAAAAAAATTTTCGTAAAATAATTCGTCGTGTAACGAAATATATTATGTTATTAAATATTAATAAATAATATATTTAAACTTATTTGGGTGAATTAAAAATATTTGATATTTATTAATTCGCTCGGAAATTTTTAAAATGTTTATAAACCATTTTCGCCTTCCGTCGCGCCATTCCGCTACGTCTACCCCAACAGAGATAACTAAAACGAACACTAACCTCCCTCAAGAAATGACAATAGCCAGATCAAATCCTACAACTGTGGTAAACCAGGACACATTGCCCGGAACTATCGTAATAAACATTTTGCTCCACAAACAAACCTTACCGAAGACCAATTTGTTCATATGATCTCTGAGATCAACATGGTCGGTGGATCCGAGGGTTGGTAGGTTGACACTAGCGTTTCTCGTCATATTGGCTATGATCGTGCTCTGTTCAAATCCTATGCGATAACTGCGGACAGAAAAGACGGTACACTTTAAAGACCACTAATGGCGACATGATCAACATCTCACAATTAGCCTAATTCTCGACAACACGAAGCTTCACCATGACCACATTCGGCCATCACACCACACATTTTGCACACACTTAATTACATGCATCATGACTAATTATTCATCACCCAACACCAAGAGAGGCTCACAACCAAACTCCCAACTTGCCTACTCACACTACAAAACAACACCAACACAAGACACAAACAATAATCAGAACAATAATTAATATGAATCTTGATTATTACACTATCAAGTCACAACAATCATGCTTACTTTTACCCCTAAGAATCGGCCAACACAAACCTAACCCAAGTTTTATAATTTCAACTCAATTCATGCATAATCCATGAGAAAAACTTCAATTAAAGCATGATTATTCACTTTAATATACACTAACATGCAAAATAGGCTAAATCCAAGCTTTATTTTTTCATGGATTCAAGATATTAAACTTGAAAATTCATGTTAAAAAACACTCAATTACTACGGTAAATAATGAAAGACTTACTAAGCAAAGAATATCACTTGATGAAACACAATTCTCAAGCTTGAGGTAGCTTCTATGGTGTTGTGGGTTTTTGAAAAGGAAATGGAGAAATTTTGGATGGTTTCATGAGATAGGTGAAGAGAAAGAGTAGTGGAGTGTTTGAATTTAAGCCACAAATTATTGATTTATACCAAATTAAATAATAATATAAATAAGTCACATGTCAAAATCATATTGCTAAATTCATAACAATACAATAACTCAGTGTTTAGACCCAAAATTGACCTAGTTCTACATCAAATTTTAGAAAATACTTAACATGAAAGTTGTAGGTCTATGTCTTAGATTTTCGATGATACTAAGATCACTAAAAACAGACACATGTAGCTTAAGTTATGACTGAAATATCAAAGGTTGTCCACGAATGCAATTAAAATAAATGGGTACTGAAACTGTAAAAATTATACCGTGTTTCCGGAATTTTTTAACGGATAACGAACTCACTCATGCATGAATTTATGCTAAATAATATTTCACACATGCAGGAAATGACTATCGTGATAGTGTCATGATAACCTGAGTGTTGCATCATGGATCTCTAAATTTCTGAAGCGTTTTTGGTTTCGTAAGTGAGAATGCTTTACAGCCAAATACATAATACTGAAGCTTACAGTTTCATATACCATCACATAGTAAGATACTGATCAGAGATTAAGATGGAACCTTGAGAAAGTCTTCTCTTTACAACTGAAGAGGAAGCACTGCAACCATTCATGTACAACTATTTCAAGGACTTCAAGTACTATAGGATTGAAATATCTACCACTTTCTTTAAGCTCTGCAAGTTTTTTAAGGTGGGAGAGGTCCCTTGGGCTAGATAATGAAAGGCTGCAAAAAAATTATTGTTGCCCAATTTCAAGATTTCTAGAGGTGATGACTACTTCTCAAAATCATCAGAAATTTTGCCATTTATTCTCCAGGCTTAAGCATCCGGCTTTTCTAACAAAGACATATTAGAAAAAAGATAATGCGAGTACTATGAGCTTCTTTTTTCTCTTGTGTACTTGCTATTTTTCCATTGATCCACTGTTTTTGAGTATGCTAAAAAGTGGCCTCTTTGCCATTTTCAATACCGTTAAACTTCAGAGCATACCAACCCCTTTCCGGTAACTCTTTCACGACAGTTTCTTCATGTTAGAATATTTTCAAAATATAATGATTTTATTGAGAAAAAGACACATAAATTAAAAGGTACATTGTGTAAATACATATCTTTTTTATTTGTGGATTTTTGAAAAGACACATTAACATTTAAATTATGGAAAGGTATAACCATCAATGGTTTTGTTTCAATTTGAATGGTAATGATTCATTTTAAACCATTGATCAAATTCAAATTTTGATCTGATGGTCAAAAAATTACAATCATTGAATGGAATGTGTTTGTTCAAAGACAACCCTCCATATCTATATATACCCCATTAATTGTTAATTTTTTTAATTCATATCTAGACAAATAAGTTCTAAGATTAAAGAGAATTATTAGAGAAATCTTAGAGAGTTTCAAAGAAAAGTTGATTCATTACTCTTATTGTTTGGAGTGCTCTTACTTGAAGAAGTGATCATTGTATCTTGGGAGACGAAAACCAAAGAACCATAAGCACTGTAGTGGGGTTGATATCATCTTAAGGACAGAGAATCCAATTCTTGTATCGATCAAAGTTGCTTTCAAATTGAATTTTCAGGTTCTATATATCACTTTCTTTTGATGTTTAATGTTTTTTCATTTTGATTAAAAATATGTAAAAAAATGTGAATGCATCATTCATGTGCATCCTCATGTATGCTAACGATGCCTTGAATATATGTGTTCTAGATCATGCATCAGATATTTCATTCAGTTCCACATGACCTCGCGAGCAATAGGGCATGTGATCACCTTTGTGAGTGAGTGTTATAATTCCCATACTTTTAAACTTTAATTGTTCTTATAATTTAGAGTTATGATTATTTGAATGTCAAATTTTGATGTTTATATGAGCATATCTTCGAATTGCAATGTTCTCATGCCAAATAACCTTAGGTACATGATATAATTCAAGAAATCATGACAGTTAATATGTGTTACAAGATATGTTTACACGCTTGATATGTTACGTGGTTATGACTATAAGTTTATGTTATATGACAATGTCCCAATGTGACCTACGAATTTCCATTCATGTTTTACGATTTACAACCAACGATTTATGTTTTATGATATATGTTTGTAATGTGTGTGAATATTTGGGTTGTTAAGTTGGTATTGTGACATAGTAGTGCTGGTTAGGGAATTTGCTCGGACGACATTCATCTCATATCTATTCTAAAATAGGTAACGAGTCTCGTACGAGTGTTGAATGTAAAAAACTGGTATATACATCTGTATATGATCCACTTGAGCATGTGTTAGAAGGTTATGTCATTCTTTCAATATATGGTTTACATGTTACAAGTTTCGGTCTTCGCCTCACGATTTGCATGTCATATTTTACATTCACGTGTCATACACATGTCATGTTCTACAATTACAACTCATGATTTATGAGTTTTCAGTTCAAGATTTTCATGATTTCAATTCATGTGTTATATGTTACAGTTCTTGATCATGGCTTTCAGTTTATGTTTAACACGATTACAGTCCATAATTCATAACTTTCAATTTCTGATTTACGTTTCCATGCGTCATGAATTATGTTTTACAAGTTACTGTCTATGATTTACGATTTGCAGTAAATTTTTCATGGTTTATAAGTCACGTTTCATGATTACGGGTTATTTTTTCAGTCTATAGTCTATGATTACAGTTTTCAGTTTACGTTTCTCATGTTTACATGTTTATAGTTCATGTTTTCCAAAAGTCATGTATGCATATTTTCAGTCTATGTTTTTCATGTGTCATGTTTACAAGTTACGTTTTCAAGTAATATGTTTTTAGTTCATGCTTTACATGTTTACAGATCATGTGTACAATCATCAGTCTATGGTTTCGTTTTCATATTTCCCGACTTACAGTTTATGTTTCCTGTTTACAACTCATGGTGCATTATTTACAATTCATGATTTTCAAGATTTACAGTTTAAGTTTTATGTTTTACAATACATGTGAGCTACAGGTTTACAAATATAAGTATTTAATTGATTTTAATACATTAGTAGGGTGTCGTCTCCTCATGTATAGCTGCTCGAGTAAGCTCATGTTCATGTTCATGTTCATGTTTTCCTGATTACGCTGTGCTAGGTTTCCACTAAGTAGGCTTCACTACGGTTATAGCTATTCGAGTATGCTCAGCTTCAGCTTGTCTAATGGTTCTTTATAAACCCTCTTAGACTTATTCATGTTCATGTTCACGTTCCCCTGCTTAAGCGATGCTAGGTCCCGCTAAGTAAGTTTCATGCCATCATGTTACGATACCGGTGATGTTTTCCATGACTTTAAACAAATGCAAGCATACACGTGGGTGATGTCCGGATCCCGATATGTAAGGTGATGCGGGGGAGACGTCCCAATCCCGATTGTTACATATGTATTTTCAGAGTTTATTTATTTTCCACGTTTATAATTTATAATTCCAGATCACATTTACAGATTTTAGATAAAGTTATCAGTTGTAGTCCATGTCTACAGTTTACGATTTATAATTCACGTTCTCATTTTACAGTTTGCGATTATAGTTTTCAATTCATGTCCATACCTTGCAGTATGTAGTTCATGATTACAGTTTATGTTTTCAGTTTACAGTCAGGCTTACAGATTATGTTTTACAGCCAGTCATGTTCACAGTTTATGTTTTACAGTTTACAGTCATGAATACATTTTCAGTTCATGTCATAATTTTCAGCTCATGTTACAGTTTTCATGTCAACTAATATACTTTACAGTCATGTTATCATGTTTATAGTTATAATTCATGTTTGCAATTTTCGATTCAATTCTACAATTTTAGTTAATGTGTATAGTTTACTTCAGGTTTACGTTGTCAGCGCATGCTTACAGTTTCACATCATGTTTATGTTTATTGTTCATGATTCAGTTTTCAATTCATGATATAATTTTCAATTATGTTTACAAGTTCACGTTATACAGTTTCAAGTCATGTATATAGCTTCCAGGTCATGTTTTTAGTTTTCCGTTTATATTATAGTTATCAGTATATGATCACAGTTTATTAATCACGTTAACAAATTTTTTTATTTATGATTATAGTTCATGTTTTATGTTATGGTTATAGTACATAATTTATAATTTAAGTTCCAAGAATTACTATTTACTGTTCATATTTCAAGACTTATTTATTATTCAAAAATTAAGAATCAAGAATTACATGTTGAAGTACACGTTATATTGTCAAGTTATTTTTTGTTTTTATTCAATTTATATATGTTATTCATAACCCATGTCCATGTCAATTACGTTTATGTAAAACAAGTTTTCCAGAAATTCGGTTGGTATGTCAAGAATTATGC
Organism: Zanthoxylum bungeanum; assembly: GCA_019454045.1. Classification (NCBI taxonomy): domain Eukaryota; kingdom Viridiplantae; phylum Streptophyta; class Magnoliopsida; order Sapindales; family Rutaceae; genus Zanthoxylum; species Zanthoxylum bungeanum. The sequence goes on along the minus strand of SKCR01032738.1, from coordinate 242,468 downwards.
AGGTTCATTCAGAATTAGACAGGTCATTCACATGTAATTCTTTATCATGCATAATCATATTAGAAGCTTATGCAGATGGTGATACCGCCTTCTATCGATCATGTTCTGAATTTACTAGAATGTGACACATGACCTAACATGTGGTTCATGCTTCATAATCATGCAAAATTATTTTCTTTTTCCTCTGCAAGTTCTTTTACAGCTTTCGGATTAAGCAAATGCTACTAGAGACATCCTTGTGAAAGTCTTCGGTGCTCATTTTATTTAATAAATTAAAAACGCCATTAAAGGTTAAACGAACCGGACTCGGTAAAAATGAAAAAAAAAAAAAAATTCATTACATTCGTAGTTATGATTTCTGAATTGCTGTACATCAATGACTATTAGTGTTTTCTCAGACGCAAAATATTTGTAACGGGCCAAAAATGAAAATGAAAAATATCAAAAGAAACAACATTAAATAGGCACAACAGCTAATTTTACAAATTTCTCTAAAGTTGACTAATCAAAAGTGTTTGTACATTAACATTAGCTGACTTCAGTCCTTTTTAGGTATCCTCGGCCGTGACTTCATCATGCTGGCTCGCCGGGCAACATCCCATGCCTTCTGTGGTGCATATATACCCAGCTGTGAAGCAAAAAATGACTCGTACCCGGGCGAATCAAAAGCAAACCCAGTATGTTTTGATAATTCTCGCGGAAGTTGAGCTATAGCATAGCTTCTTGCCTCTTCCGGTGTAAGGTGGTTACCAACTTCTACCAAATCTGCCGTTCTCCGATCTTCAGGATCACGCCTGTGCATTTCCTGAACAATCTGGTAATCATAGGGGGAAAACCATCTTTGGACACTGCATGGCAATGAAGTTTAAAAAAATGTTACGAACTGAAGCAAAAGAAAAAAAATGCACCTCAATGGTTACGTTGGTTGATATTGATCCCAACTGAAATGCTGCCTAGCTCGCAGCAGGAATCAACGATGATACCATATACATAGAATGTCACATACTAAAGGTGAGTGAAGAGATGTGTTTCAGAATCTTACCCTTGATAAATAAAGTCACCGAGAAGTGCAAGAACAGGAACAAGAATAAGTGTGAAGTAGAAAAAGAATGTACTCATTAAGACAAATATGACAGAGAAAACATTCTCCTGCATTGAATGTTCACAAAAAACAAGTCAGCCCATAGAACAATTCAATGGTGGCAACGGTGATGGATGATGTTATTATCTGAAAAAAAAAATGCGACTCACCTGTCGATCATTTGGTGTCATAACACCAGTATATATAAAGGCGAATAAAAACCATGCTAAAATGCTTCCTCCAACAGCTATATGATGAAATCTCGTAATTGTGTTGCACATCATAAGAAGACGCAAATTGACAGTTACTACAACACAGGTGAAGGCCATTGTGCTGACATCCCAGAGACCAAATATTTTGCCTGATGAATTTTGTCCGGTAGCACTGGGACTGGTCACACAATTATAAAGGACTAGAGATTGGTAAACAGAAAAGAAAGCCCACATTGCCACAACTCTCCATGTGAAAAAGACATTTTTTATTCCCTCCTGGTATAGTTGAGGGTACTTCTTTGAAAGGGACGCACTGACATCCTGGAAAAAGAAAAATTGAAATACAGAACATTTCACCACCGATTCAAAAGAGAAATGAAAAAGGAGCAACTGAACATATAAGTTTCACAAACATGATCTGGGTTTTGATTAGCCGCAGTAAAAAGTTATAGCTAAAAAAGTAATATAAAAACGTAGTACCTTTTCAAAAAGTCCAAGCATGATCACAGGCATGGAGGTGAATATGACATTATACAAAGACTGGAACCAATCGTCATAAAATCTTTGACCAGAAAATCCAGTAAGAAAGGTAAACCAAAATTGAGTCAAAGTGAATGTAAGATTCTTGTAGAAGAAGTACAAAACAACCTGCAATGAGAAATTATCAAGCAATACTGCATCATAATCGCCCAAATAGGTTTAACAAAGTCTAGAAGGCAAAGGGGAGACAAACCTTGCATATTCTAATATATGACCAACGTCCGTGCACAAGGAGTAAATCTGTAAGAAAGCGAAACTGGGCAATTGCAAAGTCACTGGCCATCACTGCTTGCATCCCTTCCTGCCCACTTATTCCAACGCCAATGTGAGCAGCTTGAATCATGCTTACGTCATTGGCACCATCACCAATACTAAGCGTTATCTTCCGTGCCCCTTTCTTAACCAGGCTTGTCACCTGAAAACAGGTGACAATAGCATTAGATATTACTTTCGACTCAAAAACTTGTAAACCAGACAACATTCATAATAATTACAATTCTAGATCAAGTAAATGCAAATGCAACAATATTATACTAGGATTCTTATTTCTCACAAGAAATGCCATCAAACCATTTTCAGTGACCTGCAGACCTTCGGTTTTGGAAAAACCTTGCAACTTCACAGGGTTTATGAGAATATCTCACATTACCAAAAGTATGTTGTGCAAGCATACATCATACATCATATCATATCATCATACATACATATATTTTTGTCCCCTTTTGTGTGGTGTTGTCACTTGGCAGTACATAAAATTTGGAATATATATATTTTTGTCTCCTCTTTTATGTGGTGTTGGCACTTAGCACTACATAAAATATGGATAAAATTGTTTACTACAATTGGTTCATGAATCTCAAAACCAAATTGACTTAATTCATTTCTTAATTGATTCATGAATCTTGAAATATGTATTAAAAATTTTATTTGATTCATTGATTCAGCCATTTTACTTGATTCATTAATTATTTAATTCATGAATCTCAAATGTAATTTTACTTTATTCATTACTTGGTTCACGTATCTCATTATGATCCTATGCCAATATAAAGGAATATTGAGATGTATTGAGAATACACTACATAAGTAATAGAATATCACACTTTTATTTTGATAGACTCTATTTAATGGAATAGTAGTCTTAACATAGCAGCTTAAACAGATTTTGGTAAGGACTACTTGATTATTCTAGAGAGTTGGAAGTATTGTGTGCAGATAAGTTTATTTGTAGGTTTTTAGGTTTTCTTTTGTTTTTTAAATAAAAATCGCAGCAATGAGCGAGATGCAATCTACTCATTTTAAAAGTGCCTCTCTTGCCTCATCCTTGAACATTAATAGAACTTCATAAAAGCTCTCTGTTAACCTCTTCTGCTTAATTCTCTAATCAATAGTGCTTGAGTTGAAAATCCATGAGGAACCTTACCTGTGCTTTCTGTAAAGGAGAGACTCGGCAGCAAACGACAGAACTACAATTCAAACTCAGATTCAGCAGTATTACTCGCAAACTAGGGTCTAATGCATACATCAAGCACTTTCCATCGATAATAAGTGCTAATTTTGGTCCAGATATAGAGTGAATATACTGTTGCGCTTCGTCAATGCACTTATTCAGCTCCTTTTTTACTTCTTCCCTCATAAAGCGTGCAATCTCCACTTGGTCCCCCTGACAAAAAATATTCAATCAAAATTTACAATGCAACTTATATAGAGCTTGAAATATAGTAAATTCCTTTTTCACAATCATCTAAAAATATTGCTACCCAAGCAATGGTACTTACCCTGTCTTCTACCTCCCTAATTGCGTCGGTTTCTGAACTGATGATAAACTGTTTCATTTCATTGTTAATTAAGTTGCATGCTGCAGCAAATAAAGAAAAGAGAGAAATATCAAAAAGACCACATTAAAATAAAGAAATAACCCAAACCAGAAGAAAACGTTCTGGAGAACAACCAGCTAGTGTTAATTACCAACTCACCATAGGCTATATTTATAGCTGTTTCCATCTTGTCTCCTGTTAGCATCCAAATCTTAATTCCAGCTCTAGCAAGAGTCTCAATACAGGCTGGTACTCCTTCTTGAAGCTTATCTTCAATAGCAGTGCACCCAATCAAAGTAAGATCCTTTTCTACGAGTTCTGCCACCTGCATTTTTATTTTAAGGTTCACTATTTTCTATGTAATAATAACTTAAAATCACATTCAAAAGTTGGTCAAGATAAACTATTTGGCATCAAAGAAAAATAAATAGCTTACTGAAAATGCGCATTTACAGATGACCTTGCTATTCTAAAAGACACTATGACAAGAATCCATTGACAAATCATTCATAATCACATAAACAAAGGTTTTCTGCATCATGTTCCATTTTAAAATTCAACATAGAATAACTAATTTAAAATAGTTCTTAAAGTCTATATAGGTGGTGGAAAGATCAGCAACCCCTTAATTTTACACTACTTTTATGTTGCCTTTACGTACTCGTAATCGGAATGAGATGGAATCGGAATGGGCTGCAATCGGAATTGTAAATCGAAATCAAAATAAGTTGTTTATTTAACTGTAGGAATCGTAATCGGAATGTAATATTACCATTGATATGTTTATTTTTTCTAATAATCGGAATAAAATGTTAATAAGTTGCAAAAATACATTTAGTTATAATTATATATTAATTTATTACTTATTAATTATTATTAATTATTAATGTATTAAATTATTAAATATTAATTTATTCTTTTATTAAATAATTATTTTATTAAAAGATTAAATATTAATTTATCATTAATTATTGATTAATTATTATTTTATTAATTTATTATTAATGTATTATATTATTAAATATTAATTTAATTTTTATTAAATTATTATTTTATTATAATATTAAATATTATTTTATTATTAATTATTAATTATTATTAATACATTTTATTTATTATGTATAAATTAATATTAAATTATTAATTATTCAATAATTTATTAATTAATTATTTTAGGGATATTCTTAAAATTTCCCATCAATTCTCATTCTCATGGGGTGGTGGGAATGAGACTTCTATTCCCTAATCCCAAATGTGTGGGTCTCACCCAATTATTATTCTCATTTTCATTCAATTTTAGAAAGTAAACAAGTGTAATGGTAACCAGTCTCATTCCCATTCATGGCAAGTAAATACACACTTAGACTTTTAGCATTCTATCAATGGTTGAGATGAATTTCATGACACGGTTTGATTATTAATGAGCTGTCAATGCTTTTTCTCTCTCTCTCTCCTCTGGTATCGGCTCTCTGCCTCTCCTTTCAGCTGCTTCTTTTACTCTTCCATGTCTACTCATATATAATTAAATCTAGCCGCTCTATTCAGATCCTTCTCTTTCCAAATAACATTACGTTAAAAATTAAATGTAAAAGAAAAGGTTTGTTAATCCTTGCAAAACTGCAACTCTTAGACAAATCAACAGTTTGTATAAGATGTACGACACAACACAACTGCTATCTAAATCTATAAAAAAAATTAGAACAAATATTTTATATAGATACTGCCAATTAAAGAGCCATCATTAAGCAAAACTTACAAAAACTAAATCTAGGTGTGTATTACACATCCAAATCTAAGTCTTTTAAGTGAAAATCAGTGCATATTCTGATGTACCTAATTTAGGAAAAAAAATAAAAGAAAAGAGATAAAGCCGCAAAAAGGGAAGTTAGAGAAAAGAGTGGAGACTGGTGAGGATTAAAATATATTGGAAAATCAAGAGAACCGTTAGAGAGAGGAGAAAAAAGATATTAATAGTGATTTAATAACAAAAGCCAAGTCACCGATCTGTCAATCAGTTTCAATCATTGATAGGATTATAATCTAAAGGTCTAAAAATAATGTAAAAACTTGAGTACTTTTAGGGCGGCTCCTGATCCTTTCGCTATATATATATATATATATATATAAAATTCAGATTTATAATTTTATATATACTCAAACAGAATATACCTCATCCAGCTTCAGTTCACGATCTCGTAGAGAAGATTTTGCCTGAATAAATTTTTCATTCCATCTTTCATACATATCAGGACTTAAATCCCTATAAGCCAGGCAAAGGGTGCGTAACCCAGAAGAACCAAACTGTTCCAAGTGTTCCCTAGTTACTTTCTTTAAACCCTCATTTCCTTCTGCCAATCTCTCATAAATTACAGTATCAGCACCCTGTGAAAAAAGCAGATTTCTGGCCAAGGGTCATTTTCTTTACCAACTGAAATATAGCAATATTCATTTTATGTAACAATTTACAAGACAATTACCTTGCAGTATAATACAAGCCTACCATCAGCATAACGACATACAACAGACTGGCGCTTCCTCGTACTATTTATGCAGCAAGGATTAGAATTTATATTAGTATTGTCAACCAGCAACTCAGATGAAGATGTATCACAGTATGAGTAAGAACATATACCCACCTATTAAACTCGAGCACATTCAGAATCTCATAGCACACGTCTTGCCATTTACCCATCTTCTCCACGTGAGATTCACGAACATAAATCATAGTGGGTGTACGCCTGAGGAAAAGAAAAGCCAATATTAACCCCAAATAAAGCTGAATATATCTTGAGCAAACCCCCTCAATTGCCTTTAAACCAAAATCAGATGCCAAAATTCCCAAGGTCAACTGGTAGCAAGATAGACCTTTAGCCGAAATCAATTGGTAGGCAGGCTAATGGTTAGTTGGTTACACAGACCATTCACTACTACAAATTTTGTCACTTCTGTAAAACTAAAAAAAATAATAATAATAATAATAAGGGGAAAAAATGAAAACAAGGGAGAAAGCTCCAGAAAAGATAAAAAAAAAAAAATAGAAACGAGTCACATTTCCTAACATGCCATCGAACAGAACTGAGAATTACAAACCTGTAAAAGAAAAAACCAAAGTTCTTTGCAGCAGTAACCAATGCAGCCTCATCTGGGGATGCAGCTTGATACGTAATTTTTTCTGGAGACTCATCACCTTCAGGAAGGACAGTATGACAAATAGCAAGGCATCTGAAAAATTCCTACACAATAAGCAAAAAATATCACTCAAAAGTCATAATTAGCAAATGAAATTCAAGATTATCCTTGCTCTGGCAATAGCATAATTCAGGAATGAAGCAACATATACAATAACATCAAATACTGTTCTAATTTGCTTAAAACCCCATTCAAAAGCAGGAAATGCTCCTTGTAACAAGAGAAAGTTTATGTTCCTCCTAGATGCAACAATTATGTCAACGGTTTTAACTCATTAAGAACATCATATCAAAAAATAAATTCCATACACATACAAAGAATAGCAGGATAAAAGGGTTAAAAGCTCGAAGTCAGTGTCACCGAATTAAATTATATTTATTGTAATAGCTTTTTTTCTCAAAAAAAAATATTTATTGTTCAATGACATGACATTCCTCTTTTTTTTTATTTACGAGAAACAGTGCAAAAACAGATATAGCATTGTTGCCATAAAACAAAGCTAGCTACCTTGCAAGCATCAGGATTAGGCTCATTTCTCCAAGCACCTCGCATAAGCCTAGGATCATCAAAATTAAACCCTTTTTCAAATACTGCCTTGGCAGACCTTTCCACCTGCGCAAGGAATAATGACATTAGACATCATAATCTTAGCATCATATGTTCTTTTATCTTACCAATAATGCATACTTCCTGAATTTTCATGCCAGTCTGCTGTGCAACGCCCCTCTCTATTTCAGTGACACCAGTTCCATAGATTTCTCCGCCAATTGAACATTTAAAGAACTCCATTAAGTTTCTAGTCAAAGTTCCAGTTTTATCAGAAAATATGTATTCCACCTGACCAAAGCACAGCAAAAATGAGAGTAATTACAAGATCGAAAAAACAAAGAATGCGACACCACACATGTTTCAACAGATATACTAAAAAGCACCAATGCTCCCCATTTAAGCAAGTCAATTTGGCACAACTTTTACCTGTCCAAGTTCCTCGTTCAAATTGGAAGTCCGAGCCAATGCAGGGGTATTGCTTTCAGCATGATACATATGCAAGTCCTTGTTGATAAATTGAGTGGATTGGAAAAACTTGATTGTCTGAAATTACAAGAGAGAGACACATTACAACAAATGTACGGCTAGTGCGTACAAAATGATATTGTTTACTGGCAATGACCTACCTCGATGGAAACATATAGAGAGATAGGGATAATTGGTGAGAATAGAGTGATTAATGTAAACATATTCAGCACAAAAACCTGCAGAACCAATAAATATAGTTGACTAAGAAATGAAAATCAAGAAGAAAGATCCAATAGCACAATAGCAAGCATACAGTACCAAAAAACGGTTGTTTGGATTGAATTGATCATCCTCCACAGAGCTACCCATGTTATGTAGACCTAAGTAGTAATGCTTCTTATCTATGAATATAGCACTGCAAAATATTATGGAGTTAACAAATAGTCACATGAGAAAATACAAATAATAAAATAAAGGAGATTATTAAAAGGAAAGGAAAGGAAAGGAAAGAAGATAACAGTACAATATACAATTAGAAAGTAAAGAACAGCCAAACCTTCCTGTGGCACAAATCAGACACATGACGGTGAGAGTTGCAAAAAGAGCAAGAATAAGTTTGTCAAGCTTCCTCTCTAATGTACTTCTTTTGGAAGGAATGTTCATGGAATTCATCATGACCTAGAAATGCAACTCAAATCAGAGTGAAACAGTTCAAATTACAAGAGTAGACTTAATGGTATCTGAGAAACGAAGTACGAGAAAAGCAAACAACAACGCAACTTTTCTTATGGGCCATAAACAAATAAAACGTCTGGACACCTAACGCTGTCGACCAATTAATAAACAGAAACAACTAAATGGTCAGGATTCAATATTGATCTAAGCAGGCAATTCGCTGGAAAATTTCTTTGTGCTCACAGTATTTAGAAAAGGCATCACTTCCCCTAAGACAAGAAGACCCAGTCACAGTGAATGTGATCTTATTTCAAAAAACAAGGAAAATGGGTATCTTTTAGTACACATCATGATTACAAACCTTTGTTTCATGACCAGCAAAAATTACAGCCCCAATAATGTACTCAGTGTTCCTGAGACTGCATCCCTGAAATCAAAGTGCTAGAGCTAATGAGTACATGCAGTTCCAGATTTCACCTATGGAGGGAGAATATCAAAACCAACAAGGAATAAAAGCACAAAAAGAATTTGGATAAAAGGAATTACAAAAAATGCAGAGTCTAAGAAAATGCAGAGCATACTCTAAGTAAAATTTGGTTCGGATTGAGAGGCAATGTTTGCTTTTGTATTATAAGATTGCCGGTGAAAGTGTATAAAGAATTGTTCGGTTGCTCACACTGCAGCTCACCTGCCATTAGCAAAATGATTGTTAATAAGATATTAAAAAATGATCCAATCAACAAAACAAAGTAAAATTACAAGAAGCAAGAGAATCAACACCCATCAAACTCAAAAAATGCAGTCCTATGCAATGTTCAAAAATACGGATAACGCCTCGAGGCGGTCGGCCTTTGAGGCGCGAGGCGGGCGCCTCAATATGAACCCAAAAAAAATTTATAACTTGATGAAAAGATAATTCTTGATTAATAATAAATATTTAATAATTTAACAAATTAATAATTTTAACTAAGGATATTTTTGTAGTTTATTAGCAATTCATTGCGATAGTGAAAAACATTAAATTTTTATAAATTTCAATTTTGTTTGTGGCCTATGCTATAAATATTGGTGAAATAAAAGTTATAGCAATCAAGAAAAAGTTGTGTTTGAGCAATATTGTTAAATAAAAATAATTTATTATGATTTTAGAGGTTATTTTTTAATAAATAATTGTAGAGAAAAATCAATTGTATGGGACGTGTTCCACACTACCATCTTAGATGGTGGAAAAGTTAAAGTAATTGGTGGCTTGATATATATAACATTTTACTTTTTTTAAATACAAAAAAAAAAAAAAAAAATTGTGAACAAATATCCATAATAAGCCACGTTTTTCAAAGTTAAAAAACAGGCATGATTTTCAAAGTTAAAGAACAGCAACATGTCATCATTTGTGAGACTTGTCAAAAAATTTAAATTTTCCTTGATAACCGTGACAACTTTTCAATAAATAATATTTTTTAACACTAAACCCTAAATTTCTTCACTTCTCTTTTTCACCCTTCTTCTTTCTTTCCCTCTCTCTCAGATTTCTCTCATCTCTCGAAATTTCTACTCTCACTTCTCTTGCCATTAATCTCTCTTTTTTAAGCCAATCTTCTTTCTCTGTCTCAAATTTTTCTAGCCTTTCTATCAAATTTTATACTGCTCTACGGACATATAAATTTTTTTTAATTTTTTTTGTCACCTCTTCATCGGCGTGAGGCAGCCTCCTCATGCCGCACACCGATGAAGCGGGTTAAAACTGAAAACCCGCAAGAGGCGGCTGCCTCCAAGCGCCAACGTCGCGAGGCGGCGACACGGCGCCTCGAGGCGCCCCCTCTAAGCTTTTTTTTAAACAATGGTCCTATGCTAACTCCAATACACATGTAAAGAAATAAAGAGTTGATAATTCAGCATATTACATAAAACAATTGACCTCAAACAAAGACATCAGAAAGGTTAACAATAATCATCAAAGGTGTCCAAAGTGGTGATCTAGGATGCATAGACAAGAAATATGAGTAAAAGCTCGTCTGACTAACAGAAAATAAGATGGCGGCATGATAATCGCTATTTCAATCAGAAAAGAGCTCAACAGAATGGAATTTACAAACCCAAAGTAGAAAAATAAAAAATAACACTAGACGTTCTGTGATTGATGAACACTGCACAGGACCTGCAAGCTATTACCCCCTCAATCATGTTGCCCGTCATGTAAATGTTTTCCCATAATTTTCTTACTTACTATTAATGCAGACTCAAAAACAGCTGATTTTGCATCTAAGTTCCATAACTGACAAAAATCTTCCCAAGTACCATACTTGCAAGATTCTGAACATCGGAATACAAGTAAGGATTAAACCTTTAAATTCAGATGCTTTTTCTGGAGTCAAGTAATCCCACGTCCTTTCTAATGCCTTCCTGATTTTCAAATTTGTTTCCCCATCCAAATTTGCAGTCTGCAATCAAAAAGAGAAATTCGAACAAGAAAATGTCTAAGTACTGAATCAAAAAAAAAACCATCAACATACCAATTACCTTAAAAAAATAATAATAAAAGCATTTAGGACGATAAGGAGATAGGAACCTCAGTATAGCAAACACCGTCTGCATTTGTACTAGCCAGGAACAGGAGATCTGCAGGAAAAAATCCATCTTGTTTAACCTGCAACAAGCACAAAATTCCACTAATCTCTGATGTTCTATTTGATTAGAATGATGTTTATTTTGTATATAACAAAAAGATTTTTGGAAACTATATGCCAACCCAAAAAAACAACACACACACAACTAAACAAGAAACTCTAGGAGTGTGAAACGGCGAATATAATATTATAGGTAAGCAGCCCCTAGGACATATGATGGAACATAATACCCAAAGGTCTTAACTTTAAACTAAAAAGTCAGTTTGCTCCAATTCAAAAGTCCATATGGCAAAAATAATAAATATGTCTAGGGACAAAAGGAAAAAAATGAACCAAGTAAATGGAAAAATCAATCAGTTTCACTACAACTCTTCCACAGTTCCACTTGGGATTTAAGGTTTACACATCATAGATATAAAAATATTCCTAGGATTCTGTGATGCTAAATGTTAGGACCCGGAGTCAGAGACAAAACCTTCAGCTGAACTGGAAAGGACATACCAAGCAAACTGAAGTTTTCCTTCACTCATGGTGGCAACTCCAAAATCTTAATGCAAAATAAAATTTCTCAAGTCCCCATATGGGACTTCTTAACCCAATCATAAAATTCAAAACATGAAAACACCATAAGAATCCAACCTAGCAGACAAAATGTGCTGCAAAAATGCAAATTAAAACACTTTTTCCCAAATCCCTCTCAGCACTAGAGTAGAGTGGGCATAAAACTACAGCATGTGATCATTTAAAAAAATAAAATTGGGTAATCAACAACATATAACTAGTTATATGGGGTATTTTAGAAGGAAATTGAGTTGTACGAATATACAAGGTGAATAATAAGTATATGGCCAATTAGTAACATGTAAGTTAATATAATAACATTTACAATGGGAGCAGGACGTCCAATTATATCTATAAGGTCAAATAGAGAAACAGGTTCATGCTAGAAAACCGCATATTTAGCCCTGAGAAAATAATAGCGCCAATTGACATGGAGATACACATGGAAAAAGCAATAGTCCAAAGAGGTGAGAACCAACATCCCACATCAATTCACAACAGAGATCCTCCAATATCATGAGGTATAATGAACCATGTCTCATAATTTGATAATTAGCAGTCATCCCCAAACCAAAGAAAAAGTGCATCAAACTCACCCTAACGATGTCTCCAACCTGCAGCTTTTTCCAGGGTATAGGCAACCATCTCTGACCTTGCAATACTTCTATAGGAGTATTATTTATTGCCATATCATTCTGAAAACGCTTCTGTTGCACATAATTAAGGAAAAGATTGTAAGCACACAAATAGATGTTGCAGTGAGATTTATACCTAATTATACATCAAGACAGATATTGCTTAGCAGATAAAACGTCAAGCCTTAAATAAAAGAAAAGGAAAGCAGAACCCTTAAATTCTGAAAACATCCCACGATACAAAAATAAATAAATAAAAAAAATTAAGACGTGCTACAATGAATGTGAACAGCAGTACTCACCCAGTCCTCCCATGCTTCTTTAATTAGAGAGACCAAAAGCACCAGACTAAGAGGAACCACATTCGTCACAGGATTCACAGGACTGTGATTAAAAAATATCATTATTCAAGCAGACATCAATAACTATTCAACTAAATATCAATAACTGGCCAATCAACTAAGGAAAATAATCATGTATGTAAATCCCTGTAACTGATTCTAAACAACTAACTTCATGACAAGTTTATAAACATACCTCATTGGCGTTGCTGATAAAATAGAAATCATCAGAAAGTAGCAATTAGCCACCCGCCTGAACTGTCAGAGGACATTTTTTTTAGGATCAAAGTAAACACTTTAAAAATCAATACATGATGACAATACATTTATGCCAAACTATACAAGTTGCAAGTGCAATTTAGTCAATCCATATATGCAGGTTAGGTCAAATTTCCAAACCCTGGGAAAAAATCACAAGGATCCATTTGGCAAGAAACTTTTGACTAAGATAATGGACACATGGTACACAGCTTGAGGTTAGTCAATAGTAATACCACCATAGGTTAGCGGGGGGGGGGGGGGGGGGGTGAATTTTTTCAATTACATGATTTTAAATATTCAACCACTTGCATTGACATGATTTGATAAAGAAGGGTGAGAGAGAAGCAATAATATTGTGTTGTCTTTGCCAACAGATAATCTAGTTCTAGATGGAGTGCCTTTTACAAGTGTAGCTGTTTCATACAACTACCATAAGTCCATAATCCAATAACTATTAACATAGAGCCAGACAAACACATAATTATGGCATTTCCAATTCCTATATGAAAATAAAATAGCATAATCCTATGTCAAACAATTGATAATGGTTGACAAAGGCCCATTAAGATATTATCATCATTTTGATATACACACAAAAACACACCACAAAGCAAATGAAATTTGAAAAGCGCGAGGCAACAAATGACAATGCCGAACATGGTTCCTACTGGCTTTATTAGGCTCTGTTTGGTATTATAGTTTGACCTGTGGTGAGATGACAAAACTGTGTTTTGATCAAAACATAATTTTTAAGTGTTTGATTAATGACAAAAAATTATGATAACTAATCGTAATTTTTTTAAAAAACTGAGTTTTGCAAAAGTTAAAGTTTTTAGCTTTTACCTATCACTAAAATATTAGAAAAGCTCACCGCAATTATTTTAACCCAAAAAAAAAATAGTTAACACCATTTAGGAACCACCGTTTGTTCACCACACTTTTTTAATCGCAACACCAAGCGAAGCCTTACAAGTTTGCATGGAATTAAAACAAACATAGAAAGAAACAATGATGTTTGGGGCTACCCTAGCAGATTACCATGACCAAAGCAGATTACCATCGAAGAATGAGAACATTGGCCTCAAGCATGCAAGATGGCCTCGAGGTGATTAGGTCAATCAAGAGCATTGTTTTAAAAATCGGTTGAGGCGGCCGCCTCAAGGCGCCGCGTCGCCGCCTCGCGGCGGCCGCCTCTTTCGGTTTTCCCAAGGCGGCCGCCTCAAGCCGCCTCACGGCAAATCAGCGTGAGGCGGCTTGAGGCGGCCGCCTCACGCGCAATACTTTTTTTTTTTTTTTAATTTTTTATTGATCTGTCATGTTTCTGCCAAGTTTCCTCAAATAATTTGTAGCTGTATAATATATGGACCCCAAAATGACTCATAGAAGAAACACAATTATTGAATACAATTTTTTAGATCTTAAAAGTTTAAATTTCTGTTGCTATTTTATGTAATTAAAATTTCAAAAAAAAAAAAATGGAAATATATATAAACACACTTTATACAAAAATAAACAATTCCAAATCTTGTCAAATAAATTGAATGTAGATCCGTCTTCCAACCAACATTGGCTAGCTATTTGGAGTCTAATAATATTTTTTATGAAACAGATTCATATAATTATTTATTTATTTATTTTCCTTCTAAATTAATCAATAATAGTTCTAGAAAGAATAGACTGCATCAATTAATTAACAAGTTGGTTGGAATCATTTCTGTAAAGATTCTTCAACATAAGGTTAGGGATTTGCAAAGATTTGCTTTATCCTCGAGGCGCCCGCCTCGCCGCCTCGAGGCGGTCCGCCTTGCGCCTCAATGGCCGGCCGCCTCGAGGCGCCGCCACGTATTTTTAAACATTGATCAAGAGATGAGGTCATCCCTGACGAATCAGCATCATTAACTGCTTTTATAACCACTATATAAATTGATGTGTCCAATTAAGTCCATTTTTTCATTATTTTAGGGGAGGTTAATAAGAATTTAGTGGGAGAGTTAATGGGAAGTTAATAAGAAGTTAGTGGGGAGTTAATGGGAAGTGCTCTATAAATAGATGGATCCAAGAATAGGAAGGGGGAGGATTTTGATATTGGATTTATTAATATTATAAGGAGGCACAAGAATAAGACTTCGATACTTTCCTCCTGTGGACGTAGGCCAAGAGCCGAACCACGTATCTCTTTGTGTTGTTCTTAATTCTTTTGTTATTTTATATTTGTATCGATCTCCAACATTACAAATTCGATGTGTTAGATTGTCGAATGGACCAAAAATCGACATCAACATCTAGCGCCATCTGTGGGGATCAGTACGAAAAGCTATGAGAAAAGAGATGGTGAATCGGGTATGAAATGAACAAGGAGCACAAAAGGGAATCACGCTGCAGTGAGGGATTCTCTAGGGAAAAAAGAAAATTGTTGTTGCAAAGCTCGTGGCCCTGCCCTTGGTATCGATAAGTGGAGGATATGAAAAATAAGGCATAGAGAGTTTAACTGAATGACAAGTAATTGGTTATAATTCTAATAAGTTTAAAACCTAATTTGGAATTATTACCAGCTGGTGATGAAATTGAAGGATCTTGGCAATATGTTGAAAGATTTGGGATTTTGTGATGGAACCGGGGGCTCTGCCTTTGCACGAATATGAATAAAAGAAAATCAAAGCCAGAACTTTTACCTACATGATTCAATCAGGTGCACACGTTCTAATTTTAAAATTCACATCTCATATTTGCTTTTAATCTTTACAATTGGTGCATACTTTGCTGAAACTCAGTTTAATCAAGAAGGACTACGTTTTGACAAAACACATGAGAGAAACTAAAGTAAAATTATTTATTAATATTTGCATGAGAAGACAAACTACTTATGTACTTATTTGTGTTGTTAGAATTTTACGCATTTGCCTTCCTGCGAATATTATTATTGTTTCATATAGCAAAACTCTTAGAACAACTCGGTATCATATTTTGGTTAGAAGGATGTGTATCTTTTAGTTACTCAATTGAGCGTTATGTTCTCAAATGATAGGCTTTTCAAATTTGGTAGGAGAAAGGGTCCCTTTTAGGTATTAGTTTGTTCTTCTTCTGCATCAAGTGCTCATAAACGTATGTTGAGATGAAAGCCATGAACTAGTGTTATGATAGGTAAAGACTAAAGAAGTGAATTTAATCAATGTAATCTTTGGAATATATCCAAAAAGAAATGCAATAGTATCTTCTCAAAAATCAAAATGTCCAAGATATTATGCAGTTATATCATTTGCAAGGAATGAGTTTTAATTTTGATTTCATTTAAAAGTTACTTTCTGAAGCATCAACTACTAATTGTGTTGAGCTTGCAAATAGCGACGTGCTAAGCTTGCAACTGGTCATGTGCTCCAAAAATGCCTTATCATTGGTTGAAGCAAAGAGAACACATTCCTATGCTCTGAACCAGACCATATGGGAAGAATTTCCTCTCTTGCAATAGCTTGAACCACAACTATGGATGTTCAAGAAGATCCTGCGAGTTTTTATAAACAAGACCTTAATCTCTATGACATCAGTTGTGTTGGTGGTCAGCGTCGGTGTAAGGCAATTCTAGCCGAGGATGCAAAAATTGTTGGTGGTCGTCATTGACTTACACCAATCTAGCCGAGAACAAACGGAAGTTTTAGTGGTGGGCGTCGATATCAGTTCCAGCCATCGGTGTTCGAAAACGTGCCGCAACGCAGCTTATGGTCACGGCGATTACCACCTAGTCGTCGGTGGTAATCGCGTGGCTGAGAAGTCGGCGTGAAATCAACGCTTAGGCACCAATTTCGCCGCTAATCGTCCTCGTGGCGGCCCTTTATTTTATTTTTTATCCCCCCAAAAGGCGACGTTTTGGGGTTGGTGCGAAATAAACCTGCCAAAACATTGTGTTTTGGAGGTGTATATTAAAATAAATTTCCCCAATCCTATTCTCTCTCTCGCGCGCGTGTTTTGCTCCTCTCGCTCAAACAGTCAGCATCCAAGCACTCTCTCTCATGCACGAGCTGAAGGTAAGGAATGGTTTTTTTTAGTTCTCAACAAAATATGATAATAATTATTAATTTATAGAAATAATAATACCTAAAACCATAGATCCAATTGGTCAATATTTTGTTAATTTGACCTAAAACTCTAGATCTAATTACTCACTTTAATTTTAAATTTGAGGATTTTTTATTGTTAATAATTAAAAATTAATTAAATGTTAATAGTTACTTACTTAATTAGTTAATTAATTAGATTAATGTTTTAAATTTTAGGGTTTATGATAGTTAAATAGTGAACTGTTATTTGATGGTGGTGATTCGTTCTCAGTTAAGATTAGAGTAAATAAACCAAGCTCAGGTTTTATTCCATCAATGGTAAAGATAGATGATGGAACTACTATTTTTCAAATTAGGTAAGTTCCAGTTATAGATGTTGAGCTTCTTCATTCTGTCCAATCAACGGAGGAAGATTCTTACTATAGGATAGGAGAAGTTGAAGTGTGCAAAAGTTTAGAACATGAACAAAAAATTGAGGATGATGAACCAAAAGTTGAAGATGATGGTAAGGAGACAAAATTGACAGAGGACAGGGGCAGAAGGAAGTTGAGGGGTTGCCCAAAAAAGATGTATTTTCAATGCTGATGATGGCAAAAACTTTCTTGGAAGCAGCAGAGTACCGTTGGAAGTAATAAAGGATGGCGGCCATATTAAGTGTGGTGGTGTTATCATTGAATCATCAAATAGAGTGGGTGATGGGTGTAATGTGGAGTGTTCTAATGGGTCAGGTAATGGGTATGAAATTAGGGCTGAGAATGATAGATATAGGCCTAGTAAAATGATGAATTATCAACATGGAGGTTTAATTTTCTCTACTGAATTAGAGGGTAAAAAGGTAATTACAGTTAATAATTCTGTGTTAGTCAATTATACCGATTCTGAACCTGATACTGAGTCAGAAACTGAATCAAACACTGAGTCGGCCGAGTCAACCGAGTTAGTCACCGACTCTCTCACCGAGTCATCAAATAAACTAAGTAATAACAGTTTGGAGATGCAGTTGAACTCAGAAAGTGCCGATCTGGAGGTTTCAGGGGCTGTTTCAAGGCTTAAAAATGTATCGGTAGATGAGGTTAGGGCTTATAATGGTGGTAGTCTTGAAAGGATTTGTGGGAGTGTGGTGGGGACACAAATGAAGTCAGAAAAGGCCGATATACTTATTTCAGGAAGAAAAATAGGTGTTGAAGCTGTTGAAGGGGTAGAAGCAACTGTGGTTGCTGAGTCACAAACTCAGTAACAGCAGTGTAGAGATGCGGCTCAACTCAGAAGGTGCCGATCTGGAGGATTCAAGGGTTGTTTCAAGGCTTAAAAATGTATTGGCAAATGAGGTTAGAGCTTATAATGGTGGTAGTCTTGAAATGGTTTGTGAGAGTGTAAAGGGGACTCAAATGAAATCAGAAAGGGCTGGTATGCTTATTTCAGAAAAATAACAGAAAGTGTTGAAGGTGTAGAAGCAGTTCTAGTTGTTGCAAGGGCTGCAAAAGTTGGAGCAGAGGGTTTTTCTTGTGAAATAGTGGAGTAATACAAAGAAATATGTGAAGAAGAAGAACATTTTCAAGAATTGGAAGATGAGTTCAGAATGGTGGATAAAACATACAGCAGTGACAATGACAGTGAAGAATCTGAAGAAAATATTATGTGTTGTAATGAGGTGGGATCATATTACAGAAGTGTTAGAGAAAAGTGAGCTGAGGTTGAATGAGTTGTTTGAAGATAAAATATATGAGAAAGAAGAAAATTTAGAAAGGTCAGAAGCTGGGAAAATGGTGTTAAAACAGTACATTAAGAGGAAGAAGGCATCAAAGACGAGGAGTGAGGAATAAGGGTATGGTTGTGAAGATAAGGATGCGGAATTAATAAATGATTTCTGGAAACAATATGAGGGAAAAATTAAAAGAATGAAGCTGAGATGTTGCCATGATAAAAAGAAAGAAAAGAAAGAAAGTAAAGCTGCAAGAGAGTTAAGAAATCTGAAATTCTATGTTTTTATAATGAAGATACTCAGTTGGAATGCAAGAGGTTTGGGAAAATGTAGTATGAGAAGGGTAACTAAGGAGATGGTGAATAAAATAGGGCCTGATATAGTTATTTTACAGGAGACGAAGAGAGAGTTAGTCGACAGAAAAATGGTGGGAAGTATTCAGAGTTCAAGATTCAAGGAGTGGTCATTTCCACCTTCAATAGGAAAATATGGGGGAATTGTGATGATGTGGGATCCCAGGGTTATAAGGGTGAATCAAACTGTTGTAGGAAGATTTACTTTTTCAATCCAAATCTTCAAATCTAAAGATGATTTTTGGTGGTTTACTGGTGTTTATGGCCCTGACTTATAGAGAAAGAAATAAGTTTTGGGAGGATTCAGCATATGTGAATGGGTTGTGTTATCTGAATTGGTGTATTGGTGGTGATTTTAATGTGGCCAGATATGTCTCAGAGAAATCAAGGGAGGGTAAGGAAAGTATGGAGAATTTAATAAATTTACTTTGGAGACAGAGTTGCTTGAAGCAGAGAGTAAGAGGCCTTTATTTACTTGGTCAAATATGAGAAGCAGTCATACACAGTGCAAACTAGATAGGTTTCTGTTCTCTACTGGGTGGGATTCACTTTTTCAAAATTGTAGACAAGTGGTAATGTCCAGAGCAACATCTGATCATTGTCCTATAGTGTTAGATACCAATAATAGGAGATGGGGACCTGTGCCATTTAGATTTGAAAATGTATGGCTTTGTCATAAAAATTTTAATGAGAATTTAAAGAAATGGTGGGAGGATGAAGTTGGAGAGGGCTGGGAAGGTTTTAAATTTTTGAAGAAACTAAGAGGTATTAAAGGGAGATTGAAGATATGGAATGAAGAAGTCTTTGGAGATGTTAATGTTCAAAAACAGAAAATTCTGGAAGAAATAGAAAATTTTGATAAAGAAGAGATGAGTGATAGATGGGATGATAGTAAAAAGCAGGAAAGGATAATTAAAATGAGATAATTTGAAGATATAGTCTTTAAAGAAGAAGTGGTGTGGAGGCAGAAAGCTAAGATTAAATGGGCTAGCCTAGGAGACAACAACACAAAGTTCTTTCATTGTTTAATGAAAGGAAGAAGGGTAAGAAACAATATTGATAGGTTAGAAATTGAGGGAGAAATCACATAAAATCAACAGCTAATTGAGGAAGAAATAATCAAATTTCTTAAATGTTTATATACTGATAAAGGTGAGGAAAAACTGAAAATTGAAGGCTTGGACTACTGCTTTATTAATAGTCAGCTAGCTGAATGGATAGAAAGGCCGTTTGAGGAAGATAAGGTCAGAAAAGCTGTTATGGAGTGATGGAGATAAATCCCCTTAGGCTGATGGGTTCACATTAAAATTCTTTCAAACATCATGGGATATGGTAAAAGGTGATTTGATGAAGGTAATGAAGGAGTTTTTTTATTCTGGTATAGTAAATAAAGGAGTTAATCACACTTATTTGTGTTTGATTCCTAAAAAATCAAATGCTTGTAAGGTTGGTGATTTTCGGCCCATAAGTTTAGTATCCAATATTTATAAGATCAACACCAAGGTGTTATCATTAAGGTTGAGGGTGGTATTAGATTCTACAGTTTATGAGAACCAATTTGCTTTTGTGAAGAGGAGATGACTAATGGATGCTGAGTTAATTGCGAATGAAATAGTGGAGGATTGCAGAATTATCAAGAAGGATTGTTTTTAAGATAGATTTTGAAAAAACCTGTGATCATGTTGATTAGGGATATGTAGACTTTGCATTAGAGAAAAAGGGGTTTAGAAAGAGATGGAGGAAATGGATTAATGGGTGTTTAAAATCAGTAAACTTTTCATTTTTTTTTAATGGTGGACCTAGAGGGTTGTTTGAAGCAAGTAGGGGGTTAAGGCAAGGTGATATTTTGTCACCATTTCTTTTTACTTTAGTATTTGATGGTTTGAGTAGGCTGTTAAACAAAGCGGTGAATGTGGGAATAGTGAAAGGGATTTCAGTAAGGAATAGTGGATTCTCTGTTTCTGTTAGGGACCAGGGTACCAGCGGGAAATCAGATACCAGGGAAGAGGAATTTGGGCTTGCAAATAGTGGAGCAGCCCAAGCACCTTCGAGGCCTCTTGTGCAGAAAGTATACAGCCGAAGAAACAAAGGAGCAAGGGCCAACATTCTGGAAATTGAAGGGGACCACTGAGTGATGACATGGCAATAATTAGTTATGCTTGTTATAGGAAATGATTAGCTTGTAGCGAGGCTATATTAGGTGTGTGAGGTGTGTGTGAGGAGAGAGGTTTTGTTATGAAGCTTTTGGAATTGTGAGTGATCCCAGCAGTGGCTGGTGATGAGTAAAATTGTATCTCCTATCTCCAATATCGATATAAGTTTTCTTGTTTATTTCTAATATCAATACCAAGCATTCAAGTTTACTATCAGGAATCTAATCTCCATTGAAATCCCAATATAACATTCATTCGAATCTGTGAGAATCAAACAGTTTCTCATCTCCAATATGCTGATGATACCATATTCTTTACTAATGGAGAGAAGATTTTTATGGAAGAAATCTGGTGGGTTGTGAGATTATTCTGCACAATGTCAGGCTTAAAAGTGAATAGTTCAAAAAGTGCTGTTTTAGGAGTGAATTCAAGTGAAGAGAAGATTCAATCTTTAGCTGACAATATAGGCTGTGAAGTTGGTTGTTGGCCTCTTAAATATCTAGGTCTACCTTTAGGGGGAAAGCCTAAGACAATGGAGTTTTGGAATCCTGTGGTAGAAAATATCCTGAAAAACTTCAAAGTTGGAAAAAAAAAAGGCCTTTTTTATCCAAGGGTGGAAGGCTTATTAGGTTTTGGGAGGATATTTGGGTAGGAAATGTGTGTTTTGCATAAAAATTTCCTAAATTGTATAGGATTATTAGAGAGAGAGGAGTTTCTGTTGAGAGCAGAAGATTGGGGGAGGAAAACCATGAAGCTTGGGACTTAGATTTGAGAATAAATTTAAAGGATGAAGAGAATTCAGAAGCTGTTGAGTTGTTAGATATAATTGATGATATTTTGCTGATAGAAGGGAAGGCGGATAGCTGGTATTGGGTAGAAGATTGGGCAGAAGCTCAGTCAGGGGTCTTATTTTCAAAAGCAATTAAAGAGGGAGTCAATCTCGACTTTCACCGCTGGAAAGCTCATATGGAAGAGTGAATCACCTTCAAAAGTTAAATTTCTCGCATGGCTTGTAGCTCTTAATAAAGTAAATACCATGGACAATGTTCATAAAAGGTGGCCAGGAAATGCTTTGAATCGACAATGGTGTATTATGTAGACAAAATGAAGAAACAGTTGATCATATATTCATGCATTGTTTTTATACTAAGGAAGCATGGTGGTGTAGGGTTCTGGATTTGACCTTCAGGTCCTGGATTCGAATTCAGTGAGTGTGTTTCTTATAAGAGCCTAGGACAACCGGGGGTTTACCTGCTCCACTTAAGCTCAGAAGGGGTGGTTTGGGGTCGGAGTTTCCAACGATTCCAAAAAACAAAAAAAGCATGGTGCGGATTGTTGAAGGAGGCCGGTTTGCTATGGGTATGGCCTGGTGCCTGGAAATTGTAAAGATTTGATTAAGTAGTTTTTGTTTCCTTTCAAAGGAAGTAAGAAGGCCAAATTTCTATTCAGGTATGGGATCATGGCTTTATTTTGAGAAGTTTAGGCTGAGAGGAACAAAATGATTTTTGAAGATCAAAAGGGGTGCAGAAAGTTTTGAGTTGTGGGATAAAGTTCAGTTTAAAGCTTCATTATGGGCATCGTTTTTAGATGAATTTAGTGGAATTCATTTATCTACCATTAACAGGAATTGGATAAGTGTTGTTAAATAGATTCAATTTTTAGTTTTTTTGGGTTGTTTAGTCTTTGTATTGTTTAGTTGTAAGATCAGTGGATTCCTTATCCACTATTGTGTAATGTTTCTATTATTTCTTAATAAAGTTCATGTTTCCTATCAAAAAACAATGACCTACAAATAATAGTCCAATTTTCTTCAGATATTCGGTGATGAGACTAGGAAAAGAGAAGGTAGGGTGTCAACAAACAGAATTCTTTATGTATTTCCTCCAGCGGCCCTTAATTGGTTCAAGCAAACAAATCTTAGCTTGGCTACAAACATAGTACTACAATTTGCACAAAGCAACACAACTTAAATCAAGATTACCTGTTCAAACAACCCTTTTGGTAGAAAGGTAAGAACATTGTACTTTGTAGTTGCTACAGAGTTTCCCTGAAACAATTCATAAAACAATTCCAACCAAATCAATCAATTAATATCAGAACCAAGCATGAAAGCAAAAATATTCCGCAAGAGTATAAAGATTTCACAAAATTTCTAGATACCAAACTAGTTAACAAATCAAATCAGGACTCGGTATATGCAAGGCTGAGCACAAATAAACCGAGCCAATCTAAACCGATATCAGTTTGGATTGCTTCGATTTACATCTTTCCATCAGTATGATCCATACCAAAACTAACGTCATTAGATCAGTTCAAATGCAAGTGTATAGACACGGTTACCATACCATATAGACCAAGCATATAAACATATATGTCTATTATTAACTACTAAAAAGCTACTTTAAATCTCCACTTATGAATTTACCTCTGGCAGGAAGCCTCTTTGAAGCAAAGGCTATGGAGTAATATTGCATATCTGCGATGGAGGATATAAAAATATCTAGCAAACTAATTTTGAAATTCAATTAGCATTGAATTTTTTGTCATTTTAGTAGTTAATTTATTGATTAAAAAATACTTCATTACATAAAAGGAAAAATCATATGTATTTTGTGCATAAATACAGCATAACTAGATTGACAAATCATTATTAATTACTATCAGTACTATTTTATGCAGGCAAGTTGTTGGAATACAGCAAAAGTTGCATTAACGGAACCTAAAATACCAACAAAGTCATCAAAGAGGCAAGTTGAACTTCAAATAATTGTCACCAACACTTACGAAAATGTCTCTATGTTTGAATTAGTGTGGTCTAGAAGGGAAAAAAAATTAAAGAAAAAGAAAGTGGAAAACAGAAGCACTTTGGATACACACAATGACTATGGTATACATTGCACCTCAAGTATGACTTTGGCACCCTTGTGTGGCTCAAACAGATAAAGTAACTGTACATTTATCCTTGAACAATCGTCTTTTTCTTTACTCATAAATTTTGAACCTAAAACCCATCCAAACATAACCCAAAAATCACAATTTCAATTTCATTCATTTTTTCAAAAGAGCAACTACATTAATCATCAACCAAAATGGCCACAGAGCAACCCACAACAGGCATATCTAAAAATGAGAGGCCAAATAAGTAAACTAACAGGCTGTATTGTTTATAATTATGTCTAACTTACAATAAAAACTTTGTTCACTAAGAACTCCTCTTAACTTGAAAATAAAAATGATTTCACCACCAAGATCCATTGATGGTACAAGAGGAATTTTTAGGGTCAGGCCTATTCATAGCACTTCTTGACGCAACTCAACCATTGCAGTTGAAGATCTCGTTCAAATCAGTAAATTCTTCAAACCGCCCATTAACACAACACAAATAGTCACCGCATTTTAAGATCTGAACCAAAAAGCTTTACTTAACAACAAAAGAAAAACACAAAAACAAACAGACAAGAAGTTAAGAAAATCACACTTCTGATCACTACTTCCTCCATCAAATAGGAAGATCCCTAACATGAGAAAATCACGCCTACAAAAGGTTTCACTGGAGAGCCTACACAAAAAACCGCTACTCCATCGAAACCTACACGCACCACCATCAGAGTCGCCACAACTACCTCCAACTCCAACATAGGCATATCCTCCCAATCTAAACACTAGAGCAATACCATCGAGAGGTCACCGAAAACAAAATCCTTTAGAGATATAGGCATAACTGTGATTGATCATTTTTTACCATCAGCATCTGTAACCTACTAAACTACAGGAAAAAGTAGCAAGGAGAAAACGAGTGATAAAAGGAAAGTGACATGAATCTCAAGCAACGACGCACGTTGGCGAGGTAGTGGTAGCAGTATCATGTCAAGAGTATGGAAACCGCCACATCGCCGTGGCGTTGCATCTTTTTGGTGATCGGGGTTGTTTTTAGCAATTGCTGATGGAGAAACTGAGAGAGGAGGCGCACAAGTTGCTAGCTAGAGATATGACTATTGGCGAGAGATGCGGCGGATGTAACTTTCTAGAGACAAAACAAAGCTAAGGGGCTGGTGTTGTTGATATTAGGCGCTCAAGGTTTGCAGGGATGGTGCAACGAATGGATATATTGAGCTTAGGTGATGGTGGAGGCGCGGCTAGATGGAGAGGTGAGTTGATCTACCAAGCTAAACGGTGGCAGTGCGACTAGGGTGCAGCGAACTGCTAGGCTAAGTGGAGCGGTGGCTAGCTATGGAACAACTAGGTTTTTACGTCTTGTTTCTTACTGGAACAATTGACAACTTTTTATCTTTTATGTTTTGGATTCGCCGCTTCGGTAAGTTCAATCTCATTCTTTTCAATAACCCATCAATTCCCCGAACACACTAAGCAAACTCATGTTCAAGAACTTGTGCTCCCACTGAATATCACAATCTTACCAATTACGACTCAATCCCATACTACGGCACTTCAAATTTTCTTGTATTGAAATCTGTGGGATCTTTGGGGGATAAATTGGATTGATTGATCTTATACACTTGTGATACTTGAGGAAACATGTTTTGTTATCATTTTTTCCTTTACATTAGGGCCTAAGACATAAGCCTACCAAACAAGGGAATATAAGTAGCACATTAGATTAATCGTTAAACTAATCAAATTCACAAGCTTTAACAATATGTTTGGAAGGGAAGAAATGTTAGTTAAGAATAAGGAAAAGAGAAAAAAGGGTCAACATCTCATCATTCCATCCACCGGTAGGTTGAAATCATTAAAATAAAAGAAGGAAATAGATCACCACTACTCATAGCCCTTAGGCATCATCTGGAGATCACAAGAGACAAGAACCATCAGACGTTGATTTGTCCATTCTAAGTTAGTATATGTTTCATTCCCAATATATGCTTTTAAGTACAAACAAAAAGTTTGATTTTCTTCTCTCAACAGTTTTATCCTTTCTTGCTCTTCTTCTGCCATTCCTGGAAGTGTTGAATTACAGAATTGGAGGGAACACACCCTCTATTTCTCTCAACTTTTCTTTTGAACAGAAAAGAGAGATGATATCTCTTCCACAATGTCTTTCTTCCACATTCCCTTCCCACCCAAGTGAAAATAAGAAAGATGAGATCAATTCTAACATGGAAATTAACCTCTAACCGCTGCTACCTAACGATAAATTACAGAACTACCATTATATTATGCCACAAATTAAAAATCTCTAAACTGGTCAGCATCGATCTGATATTCAACTCACTGGAATAAACTAATCGCAATAATCCTTAAAACTTAGCAGACAAGAAACTTGAAGAAAAGGAAAAACTTCAAACCATGCATTGAGAAACTAAATAAATATCTAATTTTTCAATCACATGAACATTCGCCCTTCGGCAATTACTCATAGCATATAAATAAATAAGAGTGTACGGATAGAGAACGAGAAAGAAAAATAGAGAGAGACCTTGAATCGGAGGGGTTGATTGGCTTCACGATCGTTGCAGTAAATGGTGCGAAAATTAGGCGCCTGAGGCTGGACGCGGCCAAGAGTAACCGTATGCGAAAGCTCTCGCTGGTGACGGCTCGATTGCGGCTGCCCCAATCTCGATGTAGATGCCTTAACCCTATCCCATCCCCTCATCTTCTTCCAGATCCAAACACCAGAAAATCAAAATCGATGGCCGACGAATGCGTCTGAATTCGATCGAATCAGTTCTTAATACCTAGAGTTGACTCTTGTTGATTCAATTTTCGTTCGTTATTATGAGTCAGAGCCTCCTTGTACGGACCAAGAAACAGAGGGTACCTCTGCTTCTTTTTTTGGGTTTTTTATTTTTTATTTTATTGGGGGCGGTTACTTCCTCGTTTAATTGCTTTTACGATTGTTGACCAACCGTCTTGCCCTCTCTATTTTGGTTTGTTTGGATTTCCGGTCAAATAGAAAATTAAAAAATAAAAACCGCGTTATTGGCCCTAGTTAACTCACTAACTTGAAATTTACGCTTTCAGCGACGCGCAAACTTAGCGCGTGATCATATACTGTGGAACCAAAGACAGGATGCCACTGGGGGCGGCTGGAGGGGGAGGGAATCAACCACTTCATACTCATATCTGACAATTTTTAAATGTTGATTTCTCTCATAAACTTTTCAGGTGAGATTTTCGAAAGTCTCAAATAATAAGAAATTTTATTTAAAAATAAATTTCAATTATTTTAAAATATATTAATTAAATATTATATGTTGACGGCTGATTTTGGTCTCAGGGCAATATGAGAATATTACTCCCGAGACAATCATCTCTCAATAGTGAATTTGTTTGGTTATGGGGGACCAAAAGCAAACTTAGCAAAAGACAAATAATATGCCAATCGATAAGGAGATTTAACGTGGTTCGGCGGATCTTGGTCCGACCTACGTCCACGGGCACAAAAAGGATGATACTTTTATTACTCAAACACGCTTCTCAGCTCTGCTTCTTGTTTTTTACAAGTCTGATGGTAATGATTCTGATTCTCCCTCCTCATTCTCATCTCAACTTTCAATTTGTTATCCTCTTATGCACACTCTACCCTTCTATTTATAATAGTGTAGAAATCATATTCATATTTGTACAAGAACTTCCTAGTTGAAACAATTTCTCTTTCCCATAAGGATTCCTAGTCAAAAACTATATTCACTTCCCCATACCCTATTAGAATAAGATAACTTATCTCCTTACCCCATAAGAACAGGATAACTTATCTCTTTATCCCATAAGAATATGATAACTTATTTCATTACCCCATAAGAATAGGATAACTTATCCCCTTATCCCATAAGAATATGATAACTCATCTCTGGAACATATCTCGCTATCTGGTCGGTCTTCATGAGGTCGGTCATGATAGTCCTTTGAACTGAGAATGATGCTGTCGATCTGATAATGCCCAGTCATCTGAACCCAAGTGCTCGGTTTACCGATCGTAAAGTGTTCGACGACCCCTCACTCATGTGGTCGGGTCGGTATTTAATGGTCTCGATCAAGAAGGGATTTACCATTTTACCCCTGCCGTACTACTTAAATATCATAGTGCTTAAAAACACCATCAACATCTATCCCCTAGTTCTCGGTAACAACGAGTTTGCTAGTTGATGCCGGGAACTATAAAAAAAGATGGTGTGCCGATGAATCCGTCGGTGGTCACTCTAAGAACAGCAGAGAAAAATGTATTGGCTGCAAATCTGGTCTTTCCTGCCACCTTCATGTGCTCAGTCAACGAGGATCCCGATATCTACCCGTGGAGCAAATGCTTTGCCCTTATGCTGATGACGATCGACTCGGTGGGACGTAACCCGACCCCGAGCTGAGAAGAACATTTAGTTCTGGGGGAATGTCACATCCCCAGACTAATAGAGGACGGCTCGGTGGGACGTAACCCGACCCCGAGCTAAAAGAAAGACGGCTCTGGGGGAATGTTACATCCCCAGTCCAAAGAAGCCGACTCGGTGGGACGTAACCCGACCCCGAGCTAAAATAAAGACTTGGCTCTGGGGGAATGTTACATCCCCAGTCCAAAGAAGCCGACTCGGTGGGACGTAACCCGACCCCGAGCTGAAGAAAGACTTGGCTCTGGGGGAATATTACATCCCCAGTCCAAAGAAGCCGACTCGGTGGGACGTAACCCGACCCCGAGCTAAAAGAAATACTTGGCTCTGGGGGAATGTTACATCCTCAGTCCAATAGAAGCCGACCCGGTGGGACGTAACCCGACCTCGAGCTGAATAAGACTTGGCTCTGGGGGAATGTTACATCCTCAGTCCAAAGAAGTCGACTCTGTGGGACGTAACCCGACCCCGAGCTAAAAGAAAGACTTGGCTCTGGGGGAATGTTACATCCCCAGTCCAAAGAAGCCGACTCGGTGGGACGTAACCCGACCCCGAGCTAAAAGAAAGACTTGGCTCTGGGGGAATGTTACATCCCCAGTCCAAAGAAGCCGACTCGGTGGGACGTAACCCGACCCCGAGCTGAAAGACTTGGCTCTGGGGGATATTACATCCTCAGTCCAAAGAAGCCGACTCGGTGGGACGTAACCCGACCCCGAGATGAAAGAAAACTTGGCTCTGGGGGAATGTTACATCCCCAGTCCAAAGAAGCTGACTCGGTGGGACGTAACCCGACCCCGAGCTGAAAGAAAGACTTGGCTCTGGGGGAATGTTACATCCACAGTCCAAAGAAGCCGACTCGGTGGGACGTAACCCGACCCCGAGCTAAATAAACCATAAGCCTCGACGGAATAAAATCCAGCCCCGAGCCGAATAACCAAGCAGCCTCGGCGGAACGAAATCCAGCCCCGAGCCGAATAAACAAGCGGCCTCGGCGGAACGAAATCCAGCCCCGAGCCGAATAACCAAGTGGCCTCGGCGGAACGAAATCCAGCCCTGAGCCGAAAATAAACATCGGTCTCGGCGGTACAAGAGCAGACCCGAGCCAGAAAGAATCATCGATCTCGGCGGTACAAGAGCAGACCCGAGTCAGAAAGAAACATCGGTCTCGACGGTACAAGAGCAGACCCGAGCCGGAAAGAAACATCGGTCTCGGCGGTACAAGAGCAGACTCGAGCCGGAAATAACATCGGTCTCGGCGGTACAAGAGCACACACCCAAGCCGGAAATAAACATCGGTCCGGCGGTACAAGAGCAGACCCGAGCCGGAAATAAACATCGGTCTCGGCGGTACAAGAGCAGACCCGAGCCGGAAGGAAACATCGATCTCGGCGGTACAAGAACAGACCCGAGTCGGAAAGAAACATCGGTCTCGGCGGTACAAGAGCAGACCCGAGCCGGAACACAAATATCAAAACCATTGTGTGGGCCACAACAAACAAGCATAAATGAATGTCAGCCTAAGAGAGAAGAGATCTTACTCACATTTTTGGGATCCGTTGTCTTTCTTGCAACTCTACAAGGGTCACTACAAGTAAGGCTCTTCTTAATACGTTCTTTCTGCATCTCAGTATTCCACGCATCCGACCGGATGACTTCCGCTATCAACTTTGGTCGACCTCAAAAACTGAATGGTCTATGTACACACTGAGATAGCCTTCTTTCACCAAGTCTTCCACCTGCTCCCGCAGGTCTCTGCACCCATTCGTGGCATGTCCCCTTATGTCATGGTAGATACAGTAAGCCCTATTATTTCCCTCCTTAATCGAGAACCTCCTCAAATTAGGCT
The DNA here is from genome assembly GCA_019454045.1 of Zanthoxylum bungeanum. NCBI lineage: Eukaryota > Viridiplantae > Streptophyta > Magnoliopsida > Sapindales > Rutaceae > Zanthoxylum > Zanthoxylum bungeanum. Next base: position 212,066 of record SKCR01032738.1, on the reverse strand, counting down.
CGGCCAACAGACCTTTATCCTGGATTTCCGAACTATCTGGGCCATAGTTTGTTCGGGGGGTGGTATACTGTCCTCCCCGCGACACGGTTGGACTTGGACAGATGACTTTATCTCTTGAACATTACTACTCGGAGGTGTCGGTCTGAGTTTCTTCTGCTCCGGGACCGGTCTCCTCAAATTTCTGATCGAATCCCATTGATTGTCTGACCTGAGTATCTTAGCCTTTCGGGTGTCTACTCACCCGACAATCTTTTCTCCTCCTATTAAGATAAACTTCCTGGCCAACTCCAGGGCAGTGGCATAATCCGATACGTCTTGAATCCTCAGGTGAGTCCACAACTTCCCGACCTTCAGACCTCTCTTGAGACTTTCTAGCGCTTCCGATGACTCATACGCTCCGACCTCGAGCACCAAATTGTGGTACCTTTCAATAAAATTCCTCAGGGGCTCATCATCCCCCTGCTTCATCAGTCTCAATTCTCCCACCATTTTCTTGGGACGCATGCCCTTTGAAGTGCCGAACAAATGACTTCCTGAGTTGCGCGAAGCTTCCGATGCTCCCTGGGGCTAGACTTCTGAACCACAGAATGGCAGATCCTCCCAAGGTTATGGGGAAAACTTTGCAAACGGCATCCCCTACTACTCCTTGGACCTCCATTAATAGGACAAAATTTCAATATGAGACTTTGGATCTGAATGGCCTTTGTAGGGCGTCATGGATGGCATGTTGAAACGTCTTGAGAATTTTGCCGACCTTATTTCTTCTGTGAAGGGAGATTCAACCTCGTCGTCCTGAGCATCTGATGTATCAGTTTTGGGGTTTACTCCCCACTTGGCCATTTCTTTTCTTAACCAAGACTTTATAATGCCATCTGTGTCACTATGCCGCCTCCCGCGGCCTCCTTCGCGTCTGTCACCACGGGTACGGCGTTCCTCATGACTTGAGACTTCCCGTTCAGTTTCACTATCCTTCATGTTTCCCCTTCTGGTATCGCGAGGGCCATCACATGATGAATCTGGCGACTGTCCCCCTCTTCTTCTTCCCACGTATCCTCCGTTTGTAAATCTTTTTCTACCACTACGGACCTCAATCCGTAGGGACCCTTCCTTCTCGGTTTATCGTCATCACTCACATCTGCACCCCTTTTCCTTCCGCTATTTCGCCTCTCCTCCGACTGGTTCCGGCTTCAAGCTTCTCATTATTCGTCTCTTCCATCCTCTCTCCAGTTTGTTCATCATGGATTTCAGAAGGATTTGATTTTCCTCCCTATCTTTCCTCATATTTTCCTCCATTTCTCTTTCCATCCATTCTGCTGTTGAACTCCCCGATGACTGGCGATTTCCACCTTCTGCCATTGTCTTACCACGCGAGCTGCTTTTTGTTGAGTCCCCACAGACGGCTCTAACTGTTGACGGCTGATTTTGGTCTCAGGGCAATATGAGAAATATACTCCCGAGACAATCCTCCCTCAATAGTGAATTTGTTTGGTTATGGGGGACCAAAAGCAAACTTAGCAAAAGACAAATAATATGCCAATCGACAAGGAGATTTAACGTGGTTCGGCGGATCTTGGTCCGACCTACGTCCACGGGCACAAAAAGGATGATACTTTTATTACTCAAACACGCTTCTCAGCTCTGCTTCTTGTTTTTTACAAGTCTGATGGTAATGATTCTGATTCTCCCTCCTCATTCTCATCTCAACTTTCAACTTGTTATCCTCTTATGCACACTCTACCCTTCTATTTATAATAGTGTAGAAATCATATTCCTATTTGTACAAGAACTTCCTAGTTGAAACAATTTCCCTTTCCCATAAGGATTCCTAGTCAAAAACTATATTCACTTCCCCATACCCTATTAGAATAGGATAACTTATCTCCTTACCCCATAAGAACAGGATAACTTATCCCTTTATCCCATAAGAATATGATAACTTATCCTCTTACCCCATAAGAATAGGATAACTTATCCCCTTATCCCATAAGAATAGGATAACTCATCTCTGGAACATATCTCGTTATTTGGTCGGTCTTCATGAGGTCGGTCATTATAGTCCTTTGAACTGAGAATGCTGCTGTCGATCTGATAATGTCCGGTCATCTGAACCCAAGTGCTCGGTTTACCGATCGTAAAGTGCTCGGCCCCTCACCCATGTGCTCGGGTCGGTATTTAATGGTCTCGATCAAGAAGGGATTTACCATTTTACCCCTGTCGTACTGCTTAAATATCATAGTGCTTAAAACATCATCAACATTATATTACCAAAACAATAAAATATACATATAAAAAATTTACATCCTCAAAACTCTGTATAATATTAAACACATTTCTTCGTTTCGAAAATAGGTATATGTATTCCCAAAATTTAATAAAAAGATATATACACTCAATAGTTTCGTAAAAATGATAGATACGCTCCCAAAATTCATAAAAATGACTTTTTTGAATTGAGAGAATGGGATAACAACTGTAAATATCTTAATTAGATAACATAATTTATATTGTTAGTTTTTTAGCTATTAAATGAAATTTTGAGGTGTAAATGTCCTTCTTATGAAACTTTGGGGTGGATATGTCCTTTTAGCAAATTTCGGGGATGTATGTATATTTTCAAAAATAAGGGATGTGTTTTTTCATTTTATCAAACTCCTGGGTGTACATGTCATTTTCCCTAATATCTATTATATAATGTATAAGAAATTTAAATATGTCATTTTCTATTTTTTTATAGTTCATCAACTTTAAAAAAAAATGAAAGATCCTTCATTAAAAAATGATTATATATGGAGTAAAAGCCATTTGCATATCCATTACATCCCTATAGTTTGAAAAATATTTCCAAACATCCATCTTTCTTAATTTTATGCATAATTTTACAATTTTACCCATATTGAATTTAGATAATTCAAATAAATGATAAAGAAAATTTAAACAAAAATTATTGTGAGTTACAAATTATTTTATAAAAAATAAATTTAATTTGTAAAGAAAGAAAACATATACTCTTTGTTGAACGTTTTAGCGTTTTTATGAATATAATAATAAATGTGTATATATTAATCATTACTAAAATCTAATAAATGATGACTAATCAATTTTAATTTAAAATGATTTTTGAGTTATCCAAATTATAAGGATAAAATTGTCAAATTGAGCCAAAATTGAAAAGTATGGATGTGTTGGGTATTTTACGAACTATGGGGATGTGATGCGATATTAAGTCAAAATATAGAGATGTGATGGACATTTACCCATATATATTATCCATATCTTATATATTTTGACAAATTTAAGATATTTTTTTATAAATAAAATTGTAAATTATAATTTAAATATATATAATAAAAATTTAAGCTTAAATGGAAAATGGGGATTTTACTTGATCATTATTCATTATCTGAATTAAAAATGGATATTATATTTTTATCTCTGTCTCCAACATTAATATTTAAAAAAAAAAAAATCCCTCATCTCCATCCCAATTCGAAATGGGTTCCGAGAGTCCAGATCTTTTCGAGGTTTCTATCATCCTACCAACGTCTTTGTAATTGGATGCACCCATAAACATGGGCGAGGGCGAGGGCAGGGCGTGTCGATGATGAATGATCAACAGGAAAATACCTAAACTGCATGTGCTTCTGAGCCACATAAGATTGTTTTAAAACGTGTTACGTTGTGATAGGTGTCAAGACCCCCTCCCTAAAGCGAGCTCAATCCTATAAAAATGTTATTGAACTTCATTAGCTCAAGCATTCTATGTCAAGCAATTTAAATATATTTGCAAAGAACAAATAATATTGCTCAATTTATAATTTATCAATCACCGAAAAATCTTAATAATTAAGGTTTCAGCAAAAATTTTCAAAAAAAATGAAAATAATTCCATAAATCCCCATCTCAAAATAAATGTCTAGAACAACTCGAATGACAGTTGTGGTAAACAAATCAAATTCTGACACTGCTACTACTGCGCTGGCGAATTACCTATGACGTTTGGGAAAAATAGAGGGTGAACTTAAAGAGCCTAATAAGTAAAGCACCAAAACTCTCAACATGACTTCACAAAAAAAAAAATTTATATATATATATATATATATATAATTTACTTTCGAATACAACATTTTCTATATAACTACTGTCATAGTGAAATCATGTTCAACAATATAAACATCAACCAAATAAGATTTGCTTACCAGATTCGATATGATAGACTATCGAATCAGTTTGAATTTATATTATAATTTTTTTTAAATAAGAATTTTATTTGTAATTTAATGTAATTATGTAATGTAATAAATTTAAATTCATAATTTTAAATTATATTGATTTATCAATCTCAATTTTTTATTTTCAATAAAGAAAAAAAAAAACCGGTTGGAACCGGAACCGAACCGAACCGCCGATCGGGTCTAAGTCTAATGATAGTGGATTAAAATCATTGAGAGAGTATCAACAACCCTTACAAGATTTCCCACTATATAATATCGCATAAATGTGTAAGAGGGAGACTAACCACAAGCCTCTGCTAACCTCGCATTTTCAACGACTATTATACTAAACCCAATAGCATAACAATATAACACACATCGTCCAATACGCACATATCATCACACTAAATCCATCAATCTCATCTCAAAAATCACGGAATAACAAATACCTCGACTCTTAACACAACCGTGCAAGAATTCTTGAGGTCATATTCAAAAATTTATAACTCTTATGATATCAGTAACTTAATAAAACACACACACTTATACAATAATATATAAGTCGTTTTATCAAACATCAATCACTAAACAATTATGTTAAGGTAATCATCGTATATTTTATTTACGTCAATCAATGCAAAAATACTTTATATCTTTATATCCTCGCTAAGATCTGGAAAAAAAAATATGATCAGATCTTTATATTGTATTAAAATTATAATTTTACCCATTGTGGATGCTGGTTTTCGCCCGAAATCCACAATCGAGAATCTGAATTTTAGGGGCACTAGCGAGCCTGCAAAACGAAGGTAGAATGAGCGGGGAGTACTGCTCACCGGTGTGGTGGAAATCGTAGGCTCTCTGACGCCCAAGTCAGTGACGTGGTTGAGTAGAAAGTAGGAAAAGCAAAGCTTGATGTTATCTTAATCTCCGTCTGTTTTCCGTGAGGGCGGTGTGTTGGTGTTTCGAGGGTGAAATGCTAAGAAAGCTCTCAATGTTGAATGTCCCTCCCCAAGCCAAAACCTTTTTCTTTTTATAAGCCCTTTGAGGTAGGCTCATTTATTCTTTTGCCCGTTGGATGCCCTGAAACGGTCAATTTAATGGAGGCTTTACGAATTTGAGCGTTTTCTAATCTGGTAGCTGTGGAGTCTACAGGTCATTTTGGTCAAGTCGTTTGTGGGTTTGGGCTCGCGGGATCTCTGGGTCCAATATCAGTTTGGGATTTATTAAAGGGTTTGTGGGTTTTAGGCTTTATGGTTGGTCCGGCGATGAAATGTCGATTTTACCCTTAGACCCAAATTTGGCCCGTACACCCATAAATTTTCTAAATTCCCAATTTAACCCCAAAACTTTCCTACATCATAAATTTAGTCCTACAACACTCAAATATCACTTATTATCCCCTAAAAGATCATAATTGATAGATTTGTACCCTAACTATGTCAAATTTATAATTTAATCTAAAACTTTACATTTACACCCCTAAAACTATAACAACAACATACTGAGTTTCAACAATTTCAAAATGTCACAATGAGGTGATCAATGGATAATACATGTCACGAGGATCACAATAGTGGTAGTGGTGACGGTGGATGTACGGTCGTTACTAACGAACGGTTAAACGATAATAACTCTTATTTTTGACTCGTTTTATGACAATCGAGGGTCCGATCTGGGCAACCGAAGTGTCCACCGTGCATATCTCGATGAGGGAAAGATTCTAGTTCGGGAGATGAGGGTCACACACGGCGCGCGGGGGCATGTCCGGTGGATTTGGGTCGTCGGACCGGCGCTGTTAGCTTCATCTCGTTCGAGAGGATTCTTCAAATGTGGTCACTCGCCGAAAAATATTTTCTCTCTCCTACCCACACTTTCTCTCTCCTATATTTCCTCTCTCTACTGGTTCGACTCTCTCACTCCCAGTGGTCACTGAAAGTGTACACACTGCTCTCATCCTCCATTTGTTTCAAGTAAAACACACACTAAAAGATATGATTAGTTTTGTTTTTTGTAATAAAAGGTTGTGGTGTTTAAGTTATATTAGGAATGTGAGGTTGCTGATTTCTTTTGGGGGAAAATGGAGACGTGTCTGTGAGTGGGAGTGTAGGGGAGAAGGGAGAAATTCAATTCAATTTAAATAACAAATAAACAGTACGAAATATCACAATAGGAGATATACAAATTGAGGAGCGCGTAAACTGGCCCCGAACAGCGTGATTATAAAAAAAAAAACATAAAAAAGAAGATTTGTAAATGGTGAACAAGCATGTTTCGAGTAAAATATTACCGCCATGAAGTCATAAGTACTATTAAATGTTGTTGGTATATAATGCTGAGTAGTTGATTCCATTATTTTGAAAATCTGGATCGGTCGGTTCTATCAGTCGAATTGGAAATTGATCATAAGTTTGATCCGGTTAATAATTAAAAATTGATCTTTCAAAAAATCAATCAAAACTGACGAACCACACCACACCGATTTATTTATTTTTTAATTTTTAATATTTAATATTTTTTTATAATTTTTAATTAAATAAAACTATATGTGAACTTTTTTTCGGAATTATTCAACCAATCAAACCACTAACTCATTGAACCTTTTAGAACTGCAGTTCAATCACCGATCTGGATATGAAAACATTCATTGAATCAATGCTCGATATAAAACCTAAAATTTTAGTTTGTGTAAAATTCTGATTTGAAAGTAATCATGATTAAAAATTATAATTTTTTATTGTCAACCAAACACTTAAAAATAATGTTTTGCCCAAAACACATATCAAACTACAATAATAAAGCTCGAGATTAACACACAAAGGCAAAAGCTTTCAGAAAACTGACAAAAACAAATATCAAAGTATCCAAGATAGTTCACTTTAAACATAGCACTAAAGCAGCTTCCTTATTGAACACACCTTCAGCTTTATAACAAACCCAGATATCCAAATGAAAAGCATTGGAGGTTTTGAATAAGATAACATTTTACAAGAGCACTGATCATATTCTTTGAGATTTTGTTCATGTATTAGTACAGTGTGAAGCCTACTATGAAATATAAGGACTAAAGAATTCATTTTCCAACAGAGAAGCAAATATTGATGTTCCACCAACACCAACTGTAGAATCTTTAGACATCAATCACATGCTCCATTCTTGATGTTGAAAGTGGGAACTCGTCTCTTCGATTTACTGACATGGATTATGATTTTTGATAGCAATCGACATGAATGTTTTTATTATGTCATTCTTTCAAAACCACCTCCAACCTGCATATGCAGCCAGTCAGGTGATGTACTACGGCTGTATTCCCTTGTAGCTTGAGAACCAAACGGCATGCCCGCAGTATCAAATGTTTGTTGACCAAACTGAAATAGTGAAATGCCGCATTGCTTTGTTAGAAAAATCCACATAACAGTTTCATTTTCGTAATCCAACATAATCTCAGTTATATGTTTCAGGGTCTCGCAAGTGGAAGATAGAAACTAACAGATCAAAAGAAGCATGCCCTAAGCTCATCAGGTTATGGGAGAACAAGGTAAAACATGATTCACTGAGAAATCAGCAGTTAGGTTCTTGTCCCAACTACCAAGTGAAAAAGGAAAATATAACTGACAGCAACAAAAAAAAGTCATAGTCAGGGAGGGGGAGACGGAATTAATGGCAAGGAAGAAGGTGGGGGAATCAATCTAAATAAGGTTCAAGGGAATGAAATCGCAGTCCCTGTTTATTCAACAACCTTATCGCCCATACATAGCTAGCCTATTAAAAACAAAACCAAATCCGCCAACCATCTCCTATAGTAGATTTATATTCAGTGCATTTCAGATGTACGTCTCATAAGTTGACAATTTTCAAATAGATCCACCCAGCAAACAGACAGGGAAGATGAATATATTAAGCTTTGAGGCATGTACTCCGAATTTTATGTGAACCATCATTGAATCATTAAAATAGTGCAATACAGATAGCATGATGAATACATAAAACAAGAGACCCAAATTAATACGTTAATACGTCAGGACTTACATCTTTAGGAGGAAATACCTCAATGCCAGGGTTGGTTCTCGTATTGACAGCTTCAAGCTTCATTGACAGAAGCTACAAAGTCCAGTAAATGTGTAGGCTCAAGTTCAAGAGTAATAAAAAGAAAATCTATGATCAAAAGCTATAAAATTCAGAAGTAAGGATTTCACACCTCAACCTGCTGCTGTAGTGATTGGATGTAGTTAATTATCTCATCAAGGATCAATGCTTTGCCAATGACCTGAATTAATAAAAATCTACAAAGTAAGCAGTGTGTGTCATGGAAACTGAACAGTCCTGGCACTACCAGTTTATGATGTACACTAGGAAGCACCAAACTCGTCGCAGTCATCAAATAATTAAGAAGTAGAGACAGGATTTGAACTCCACGAATATGTTCTGTTCAGAATTTTGTTGAACAAATGATGCATACTTGGGTGCCAACAGATTCAAGAAAGTCAAATGAAATCCATACCTTGTTACAACCAGGAACCAAGTCCTGGAGAATTTTCATCCTTTCACTTATCTTTTCTCTCCTAGCCTGTACACCAAATGGTTAAAATAAGAAATCATCATTGAATATCTCCAGATATCACTAGTTTCTACAAAAAAAATTCACACACACAAACACATATAAAGATCTTTCATAAGCTTAGGTTATTATGAGTTTAAGCAGGCCGTGAAGATTACTCTTTCTGCTAAACTGTGGCTATCAGTAGCTTGGCCCCTTCTTGCTCGTACATGGATAAAATCCTGTTTAGGAGGCTCCGGTGGTCGACTGTTTTGTTCTGCATACTTGCCTGAACTTGGTTCTGCTTCAGCTTTGGGACTTTGATTGTCATCTCTACTTCCAGATGTTTTAATCCGTTTTCCATCCGAATCATTCTGCCCGATTAAAAACACATAATGTTAGTTAGTCGTGAAATCAATACCATCCACCTTAAATTTCAATCCATAGAGCTTAATTTCACCGCCAAGACAAACCCAGATCACTATACAGTTTCATTGTCAAGATTGATGTCATTCATCTGTAAACACAGTAAATTAGAAAAAAACTCAATTCACTCCCTTGGCTAAATTAGATCAATTCTTATCATCATTATTCAATCCTGCAATTGTGCAACATTCCTCTATAGACAAGTTAAATAGGCATATTTATCAAAACCACTGTAGTGAATAATTCGCGGTATAATAAGAATTAGTCATTCAAATCAACATAAGAATCACAACTACAAATTGGGCAGATTCAACAAATATATAAACAACTAAACAAACAAATACCACTCCATTGCCATTGCCACTGCTTGTAGATGCAAGCTTGGCTGACTCATCCTCCACGTCACGCCGCTTCCTTGCACCATTTCCATAAGGCACTTTCTGCTCCAAGCTCACATGATCATCACAATAAACCGCTTGATTAGTCCCAAAATGACTCAAATTCTGACCAAAATGAGCTCCTCTCGGCCCCAACCCACCTCCAGATTCACTCATGCTGCCACTCCCATGAACCGGAAACTGCCAGATCTCTGCAAAATTATACGAACCCTCATTCATCATTGCTGGCGGATCCATCTGAAATACACTAAAACTCAACCTCTCATCAAACCAGGTATTGGCATTTATCTATGGAGGTTCAAGAAACACTAATTCTGATTGAAAATGTTTATTTTTTTTTCTTATCTAGGTAAGCTTAAACTTTCAAGAATCGGCTCTAGAATGAAAGAAACAAAAGAAATGACATTGTTTAAATATAAGCTTAGGAATGAAGACAAATAGATAAATAAATATAGATAAAGAAAGAAAGAGACAATAAGAGTTATTGAGTTTTAAGTAAAGGGAGTTGAGCTTGAGCTTGTGTTTGTGTTTGTGTGGTGATCTCATTAGACAGTGGAGTTTGGTGCGCACTGTGTTGGCTTGACTCTTGAGCTTTCATTACAGTACAGGTATCCCTCGGGAGCTGCAAACAAAGTCACTTACAGTGAGGATCTTCTCTTGGGGTCAATCACGTGCCTATTAGGTAGTTAGTGATTAAGTTATGAGAAAAGAAGAGAATAAATAAATCTTATATTTAAAAATTACAAAAAAAAAAATAAGTGTTTAAATATATTTATTGCACCAATTTGATTCAAATTGATTGGTGAGAATTTTGGAAGAAAACATAAATTTGACAATAAATTAATATTATATGTTGATATGTCTATTAGTATTATTACTCGTAGTCTCCCGTAAGTTCAGGTACGCTTGGTATGAAACGTATTCCTTAGGCCCTTAGTCAAAACGCAGGGAAGAGAGAAGCAACTAAAACTGTAATTGTAACTGGATACCCCTCTTCACTAGCCTCACTGGCTTCCACAGACTCAGGGGTTTTATGTACTACTGGAAATAAGATATGCTAGAATGGAATATGCTAATACAGGAGGAGGTAATATCATATGAACCTGTGTCGCTGTATAAGTAAGCCAATGGAACCCACACACGCAAGGCAACATGCTTACCTTATGAACCTTCTATGCCTGTGGGGGCTCGTGTAGTACTGATGTTGAGCCAGCCTGATCCAACTCCTTCACCTCGTAACGAGGAGAAGTAGGCTTAGTCAATGCAAGAGAGGAGATGACAACACGTAACTTAGGAGTCGGCTTCAAAGCCAGAGCTTGTTGACGGATCAGAGAAGAAACTGCTGATTATTCAACTACTGATGGAACCCTCTGATCCTGCGTCTGAGTCCTCAATTGCTGCATTTCCACTCTGTTACGAAACATCAAATTAAGTCTAAGTATGGCTAGTTGAAGAAAAAAAAGGACGTCAGACGTCTTCAGTCGCTCGTTCTCTTCGCAGGATATCAAAAAAAGTCTTTTTAAAGGGCCTTTAATTGTTTTATTTTAAGAGACAGCCTGTTGCCCTGGATGAGATTGCATTATATCTCATCAATTAAGGACGAACCCTCTGAAGGGGGTTACAGCGGGGAACTTCCTTGGCTTCCATTAGCTCATAGCTCAACGTAATAGAAAAAGAACGCAAACAAGCAACAAAGCTAACGGCATCCGTGATAGATTTGTATTATTTGAATTCGATTCAATTTGTGAAAAAAGGTATGATTCCGAAAATCATTTTTGAAAAAAAAAAGACGTACATTTTATCAAAAAATATACTTAATAGAGTTGCTCAAAGGGGGGAATTCTTTTTTTTTATTCTGTCGGGCCTGGGACGGAAGGATTCGAACAGGCAGTCGTCAGTCCTTTCAGTCTTTCCTTCCCTTCGGTCAGTCAGTCCTTCCTTCTCCTTCCCTTAAGGGGGGAGGGGGCTCGGCGGGGGAGGGGGTTATCCCTCTCCAACCGGAAGGCCGCAATTCCGATAGGAATTGAATAAGGCCTTAACCGAACTAAGTAGCTCCCTCCTCCAAGGCCGCTATTCCGTAAGGAATAGAATAAGGCCTTTACCAAACTGTAGCTCGGCTGATTTTGGTCTCAGGGCAATATGGGAATATTGCTCCCGAGATAATCCTCCCTCAATAGTGAATTTGTTTGGTTATGGGAAACCAAAAGCAAACTTAGCAAAAGACAGATGAATACGCCAATCAACAAGGAGATTTAACGTGGTTCGGCGGATCTTGGTCCGACCTACGTCCACGGGCACAAAAAGGATGATACTTTTTATTACTCAAACACGCTTCTCAGCTCTCTCTTTTGTTTACAAGTCTCACAATAATGATCTTGATCTCAACTTTTTACTTTCAACTTATCCCTTTATGCACATTCTACCCTTCTATTTATAATAGTGTAGAAATCATATTCCTATTTGTACAAGAATTTCCTAGTTGAAACAATTTCCTTTTCCCATAAAGAATCCTAGTCAAAACTATTCCATTTTCCCATAAGGATTCCTAATTAAAACTACATTCACTTCTTTTATCCTATTTGGACACTGACTCATCAGTTTTCCCCATGAAAGTAGGATAACTTATCTTCTGGAGCATATCCCGCCATATTCCCGGTCTTCATGAGGTCGGTCACGATGGTATTTTGAACTGAGAATGCTGCTGTCGATCTGATAATACCCGGTCATCCGATCTTTAAGTGGTCGGGTTAACGATCTTAAGTGCTCGGCCCCTGACTCATGTGGTCGGGTCGGTATTAATGATCTCGACTGAGAAGAGAATTACCTTTTTACCCTTTTCGTACTCCTTAAATATCATAGTGCTTAAAGACACCATCAACATCTATCCCCTAGTTATTAGTAACAAAGATTTTTGCGAGTTGATGCCGGGAACTATAAAAAAAGATGGTGTGCCGATGAATCCGTCGGTGGTCACTCCAGGAACCGCAAAGAAAAATACATTGGCTTGCAGATCTGGTCTTTCCTGCCACCTTCATGTGCTCAATCAACGAGGATCCCGATATCTACCCGTGGAGAAAATACTTTGCCCTTATGCTGATGACGATCGACTCGGTGGGATGTAACCCGACCCCGAGCTGAGAAGAACATTTGGCTCTGGGGGAATGTCACATCCTCAGACCAATAGAGGGCCGACCATGAGGGAGATGCTCTGATCCCATGCCGATGAAAAGTCTCTCGGTGGGACGTATCCCGACCCCGAGCTGAAGAAAGACTTGGCTTTGTGGGAATATTACATCCTCAGTCCAAAGAAAACCGACTCGGTGGGACGTAACCCGACCCCGAGCTAAAAGAAAGACTTGGCTCTGGGGGAATGTTACATCCCCAGTCCAAAGAAGCCGACTCGGTGGGACGTAACCCGACCCCGAGCTAAAAGAAAGACTTGGCTATGGGGGAATGTTACATCCCCAGTCCAAGAAGCCGACTCGGTGGGACGTAACCTGACCCCGAGTTAAAAGAAAGACTTGGCTCTGGGGGAATGTTACATCCCCAGTCCAAAGAAGCTGACTCGGTGGGACGTAACCCGACCCCGAGCTGAGAAAGACTTGGTTCTGGGGGAATGTTACATCCCCAGTTCAAAGAAGCCGACTCGGTGGGACGTAACCCGACCCCGAGCTAAAAGAAAAACTTGGCTCTGGGAGAATGTTACATCCCCAGTCCAAAGAAGCCGACTCGGTGGGACGTAATCCGACCCCGAGCTGAAAGAAAGACTTGGCTCTGGGGGAATGTTACATCCCCAGTCAAAAGAAGCCGACTCGGTGAGACGTAACCCGACCCCGAGCTGAATAAACCATAAGGCCTCGGCGGAACAAAATCCAGCCCCGAGTCGAATAACCAAGCGGCCTCGACGGAACGAAATCCAGCCCCGAGCCAAATAAACAAGTGGCCTCGGCGGAACGAAGTCCAGCCCCGAGCCAAATAAACAAGTGGCCTCGGCGGAACGAAGTCCAGCCATGAGCCGAATAAACATCGGTCTCGGCAGTACAAGAGCAGACCCGAGCCGGAAAGAGACATCGGTCTCGGCGGTACAAGAGCAGACCCGAGTCGGAAGGAAACATCGGTCTCGGCGGTACAAGAGCAGACCCGAGCCGGAAGGAAACATCGGTCTCGGCGGTACAAGAGCAGACCCGAGCAGGAAAGAGACATCGATCTCGGCGGTACAAGAGCAGACCCGAGTCGGAAGGAAACATCGGTCTCGGCGGTACAAGAGCAGACCCGAGCCGGAAAGAAACATCGATCTCGGCGGTACAAGAGCAGACCCGAGTCGGAAGGAAACATCGGTCTCGGCGGTACAAGAGCAGACCCGAGCCGGATAGAACATCAGTCTCGGCGGTACAAGAGCAGACCCGAGCTGAAAGAAAAAACATCGGTCTCGGCGGTACAAGAGCATACCCGAGCCGGAAGGAAACATCGGTCTCGGCGGTACAAGAGCAGACCCGAGCGGGAAAGAAACATCGGTCTCGGCGGGTACAAGAGCATACCCGAGCCGGAAGGAAACATCGGTCTCGGCGGTACAAGAGCAGACCCGAGCCGAAGCCGGAAAGAAACATCAGTCTCGGCGGTACAAGAGCAGACCCGAGCGGGAAAGAGACATCGGTCTCGGCGGTACAAGAGCAGACCCGAGCCGGAAAGAGACATCGGTCTCGGCGGTACAAGAGCAGACCCGAGCCGGAAAGAGACATCGGTCTCGGCGGTACAAGAGCAGACCCGAACCGGAAAGAGACATCGGTCTCGGCGGGTACAAGAGCAGACCCGAACCGGAAAGAGACATCGGTCTCGGCGGTACAAGAGCAGACCCGAGCCGGAAAGAAACATCGGTCTCGGCGGTACAAGAGCAGACCCGAGCCGTAAAACAAATATCAAAACCAATGTGTGAGCCATAACAAAAAAGCATAATCAAATGTCAACCTAAGTCAGAAGAGGTTTTACTCACCTTTTTTGGGGATCCGTTGCCTTTCTTGCAACTCTACGAGGGTCACTACAAGCAATGCTCTTCTTAATACATCATTTCTGCATCTCAGCATTCCACGCATCTGACCGGATGACTTCCGCTATCAACTTGGTCGACCTCAAAAGCCGAATGGTCTATGTACACACTGAGATAGCCTTCTTTCACCAAGTCTTCCACCTACTCCCGCAGGTCTCTGCACCCATTCGTGGCATGTCCCCTTACGTCATGGTAGATACAGTATGCCCTACTATTTCTCTCCTCAATCGGGAACCTCCTCAAATTAGGCTCGGCCAACAGACCTTTATCCTGGATTTCCCGAACTATCTGGTGAAATCCCTGACGATCGGTGATTTCCATCTTCTGCCATCGTCTTACTACGCGAGCTGCTTTTTGTTCTCTCCCCACAGACGGCGCCAACTGTTGACAGCTGATTTTGGTCTCAGGGCAATATGGGAATATTGCTCCCGAGATAATCATCCTTCAATAGTGAATTTGTTTGGTTATGGGGAACCAAAAGCAAACTTAGCAAAAGACAGATGAATCGCCAATCAACAAGGAGATTTAACGTGGTTCGGCGGATTTGGTCCGACCTACGTCCACGGGCACAAAAGGATGATACTTTTTATTACTCAAACACGCTTCTCAGCTCTCTCTTTTTGTTTACAAGTCTCACAATAATGATCTTTGATCTCAACTTTTTACTTTCAACTTATCCCTTTATGCACATTCTACCCTTCTATTTATAATAGTGTAGAAATCATATTCCTATTTGTACAAGAATTTCCTAGTTGAAACAATTTCCTTTTCCCATAAAGAATCCTAGTCAAAACTATTCCCTTTTCCCATAAGGATTCCTAATTAAAACTACATTCACTTCTTTTTTCCTATTTGGACACTGACTCATCAGTTTTCCCCATGAAAGTAGGATAACTTATCTTCTAGAGCATATCCCGCCATATTCCCGGTCTTCATGAGGTCGGTCACGATGGTATTTTGAACTGAGAATGCTGCTGTCGATCTGATAATACCCGGTCATCCGATCTTTATGGTCGGGTTAACGATCTTAAGTGCTCGGCCCCTGACTCATGTGGTCGGGTCGGTATTAATGATCTCGACTGAGAAGGGAATTACCTTTTTACCCTTTTCGTACTCCTTAAATATCATAGTGCTTAAAGACACACCATCAACATTATATATAGTCAAAAATAGACATTTGGACACTTTGGCCAAAAAATAGGAAGTTTCCCTTGCTAAGTGTAATGAAATTCCAGAATTCATATTATTAGAAAATCTTCTCTATTTCTCTACCACTTCTTTTTGTGTTCTTGGGAGAAATTCCAGATTTGCTATCTAGAATTTCTGATTAGGCTTTGTAGAAATCCTGAAGGGATACTGCCATAAACCCGAAAGCACTTATAGTAGAGACATTAATTCCTTAAGGATGGTGACTACACTATCAAAGCCATATCAAAATCATATTCATATTCTATAATTTACTTATGCTTCCATTATTTCCAACAGTGCACACTTCCCCACCGTCTGATTTGCATACTATCTGGTCAATACAAATGACAATCCATCAACGGTGGTTGTAATTAAGGAACATGTACTCTGACAGGGAGACGTGAAGGTCAGAGTTTCGACTTTCGATGGCGTCACCATTCACACAGTCACGTACCCCTCCTTACGCAAGTATACATATTACATACAACGTACCAACTACAAAATTAAAAATTAAAAATGTTGGCAATATTAATTTAGTCGAGAATAATATTTGATTTTTATAAAGTGAAATTATCATTCATCTAATTAAATTTAAGTTGAAGTTTGAAAATATCTTTGATTTTTTAGAATTATTATCTGTTCACTTTAAGTTTTTAAAATTGACTTCATTACTAATTTTTATGTATAAAATATTCACAATTACTAGTTGTTGTATAACTTGAGTGGCGGACATATGTAGTTTTAAAAAAATAATGGTTTTTTTAAAAAAAATTTTAATATTTTTTAGTAGATAGATGATAATTTTCTTTTTATTAAAAAGAAGAAGATAAATAATCTTTATTTTAATCAAGACAAAATAAAATTATTTTATTAATAAATTAGGTTTCTCATTAATTTATAAGATACATCTTAACAAAATTTCAAATACAGTGGAAATACTTGATGGTTCTAAAAAACAAGGTTTTTTGAAACTTTAATTTTTTTAAGTATAAAATATCCATTTTACATAACTTGGATGGTGGACCGATGATGGTTTTAAAAAATAAGTTTTTTTTTTGCTAACTTTAATATTTTTTTAGGTGGATGGATGATAATTTCTCATTTATAAAAAAAGGTAGAACCAAATTTTTGAATTAAAGAACGACTATTTCTCTCGCCTCTTAATAGCTCTATCATTGGGTGGGGTTTAATAATATTGAAACATTATAGTATTAATCATAAATCATCTAATCACTATCTTCTTTTTAAAAAAAATCAAATCATTAACATACAAGTGATTAGATGATTTATGATTAATTGTAAAGAAACTATTAAAAATGCACAAATCCTATAAGTTTTTTGACTTCATCATCCAAATATTGAAAAGTATTTGAAAAGTTTATCAAATTTGAGTATACAATTGAAAAATATATCAAACATTGGGTATATATCTGTTACATGATTAGGGATGGTAAAATACGGTCCCGAGAAAAATTATCAGGATCCGGATATATCTGGTGCGGGTCCGGATATACCCAGATTTGGATCCGAGATCCGTATAAAAATAAAAAAATTAAATTTATTAATTAACATCATGAAAAATCCTAAATTATCACAAATTGAAAATCATTAAAATATACAAAAACTGAAATTCATTAAAATATAATTAAAATTAATCGAATTCATATAAAAATTATCAATTAACTTCATAAAATATTCTAAAATATATTTATTTTTCTTTAAAATTAACCAGATCCGGATTTCCGGATCCGGAATTATGTGAACCCGGGTTCGCACGAGTCGACAAAATCAAGACTCGAATCCGCAAAAATATATTGCGGACCCGGATCCTTCCGGGTCTTTCGGATCCGGGTAATTATGTCATCTCTATACATGATATGTGGATGTTCACTAAGTTTTTTAATATTTAGATAGATTGATAAAAAAATTTACAAATATTATATATTCTTAATAAGGTACCAACTGATTAATAATTCCCCATACTTATAAAGTTTCGATATTAATAATGATTGTTTTGATTGAGACACCTATTTAAGATTCTATTTAGTGTAAAGTTATGAACAAGGATGCTTTAGTTTTGGTTTATGTTTGGTTTGGCCTTTATTTGGTCATAAGCCTAAGCGTCCATGCAAATTCCGTATTAGCCATGCAGTTTCTTTTAATAGGCGAATTAAGATGTAACTTGTTGACGGCTAATTTTGGTCTCAGGGGCAATATGTGAATATTACTCCCGAGACAATCCTCCCTCAATAGTGAATTTGTTTGGTTATGGGGGACCAAAAGCAAACTTAGCAAAAGACAGATAAATACGCCAATCGACAAAGAGATTTAACGTGGTTCGGCGGATCTTGGTCCGACCTACGTCCACGGGCACAAAAATGATGATACTTTTATTACTCAAACACGCTTCTCAGCTCTCTCTTTTGTTTACAAGTCTCACAATAATGATCTTGATCTCAACTTTTAACTTGTCCCCTTATGCCCACTCTACCATTCGATTTATAATAGTGTAGAAATCAGATTCCTTCTCCTACAAGAATTTCCTAGTTGAAACAATTTAGTTTCCCATAAGGATTCCTAGTCAAAACTGTTCCCTTTTCCCCTAATGATTCATAATCAAAACTACCTTTACTTCATTTATCTTATTAGGATATTAACTCACCAGTTTTCCTCATGAAAATATGATAACTTGTCATTTTATCCACAAGGATAGGGTGTTATCTTCAGGAGCACGCCTCGCTATATGGTCGGTCTTCATGAGGTCGGTCACAATAGTTTTTTGTACTGATAGTGCTGTTGTCGACCTGATAATTGCCCGGTCATCCAATCTTTAAGTGGTCGGGTTAACGATCTTAAGTGCTCGGCCCCTGACTCATGTGGTCGGGTCGGTATTAATGATCCGGACCAATAAGGGAATTACCCTTTTACCCCTGTCGTGCTGCTTAAATGACATAGTGCCCGGAAAAACACCATCAACATCTGTCCCCTAGTTCTCGGTTCCAACGAGTATACAAGTTGGTGCCGGGAACTATAAAAAGATGGTGTGCTGATCGCCTTGCTGGTGGTCGCTCCAGAAATCACAGAGAAAAACGCATTGGCTGCAAATCTGGTCATTCCTGCCACCTTCATGTGCTCAGTCAACGAGGATCCCGATATCTACCCGTGGAGAAAATGTTTTGCCCTTATGCTGATGACGATCGACTCGGTGGGACGTAACCCGATCCCGAGCTGAGAAGAACATTTGGCTCTAGGGGAATGTTACCTCCCCAGACCAATAGAGGCCGACTCGGTGGGACGTAACCCGACCCCGAGCTGAAAGAAAGACTTGGCTCTGGGGGAATATTACATCCCCAGTCCAAAGAAGCCGACTCGGTGGGACGCAACCCGACCCCGAGCTAAAAGAAAGACTTGGCTCTGGGGGAATGTTACATCCCCAGTCCAAAGAAGCCGACTCGGTGGGACGTAACCCGACCCCGAGCTGAAAGAAAGACTTGGCTATGGGGGAATGTTACATCCCCAGTCCAAAGAAGCCGACTCGGTGGGACGTAACCCGACCCCGAGCTGAAAGAAAGACTTGGCTCTGGGGGAATGTTACATCCCCAATCCAAAGAAGCCGACTCGGTGGGACGTAACCCGACCCCGAGCTGAATAAACCATAAGGCATCGGCGGAACAAAATCCAGCCCCGAGTCGAATAACCAAGCGGCCTCGGCGGAACGAAATCCAGCCCCGAGCCGAATAAACAAGTGGCCTCGGCAGAACGAAGTCCAGCCCTGAGCCGAATAAACAAGTGGCCTTGGTGGAACAAAATCCAGCCCCGAGCCGATTAACCAAGCGGCCTCGGCGGAACGAAATCCAGCCCCGAGCCGAATAAATAAGTGGCCTCGGCGGAACGAAATCCAGCCCCGAGACGAATAAACATCGGCCTCGGCGGTACAAGAGCAGACCCGAGCCAGGAAGAAACATCGATCTCGGCGGTACAAGAGCAGACCCGAGTCGGAAAGAAACATCGGTCTCGGCGGTACAAGAGCAGACCCGAGCCGGAAAGAGACAACGGTCTCGGCGGTACAAGAGCAGACCCGAGCCGGAATGGAACATCGGTCTCGGCGGTACAAGAGCAGACCCGAGCCGGAAATAAACATCGGTCTCGGCGGTACAAGAGCAGACCCGAGCCGGAAAGAAACATCGGTCTCGGCGGTACAAGAGCAGACCCGAGTCGGAAAGAAACATCGGTCTCGGCGGTACAAGAGCAGACCCGAGCCGGAAAGAAACATCGATCTCGGCGGTACAAGAGCAGACCCGAGCCGGAAAGAAACATCGGTCTCGGCGGTACAAGAGCAGACCCGAGCCGGAAAGAAACATCGGTCTCGGCGGTACAAGAGCAGACCCGAGCCGGAAAGAGACATCGGTCTCGGCGGTACAAGAGCAGACCCGAGCCGGAAAGAGACATCGGTCTGGGCGGTACAAGAGCAGACCCGAGCCGGAAAGAAACATCGGTCTCGGCGGTACAAGAGCAGACCCGAGCCGGAAAGAAACATCGGTCTCAGCGGTACAAGAGCAGACCCGAGCCGTAAAATATATATCAACAAAACGGACTCGGCGATACAAGAGCAGACCCGAGTCGTAAAACAAATATCAAAACCATTGTGTGGGTCATAACAAACAAGCATAATCAAATGTCAACCTAAGTCAGAAGAGGTTTTACTCACCTTTTTGGGGATCCGTTGCCTTTCTTGCAACTCTACGAGGGTCACTACAAGCAAGGCTCTTCTTAATACATCATCTCTGCATCTCAGCATTCCACGCATCCGACCGGATGACTTCCACTATCAACTTGGTCGACCTCAAAAACCGAATGGTCTATGTGCACACTGAGATAGCCTTTTTTCACCAAGTCTTCCACCTGCTCCCGCAGGTCTCTGCACCCATTCGTGGCATGTCCCCTTACGTTGTGGTCCTTTCTCTGATGGTGTTCCCTCTTCGGGATATTTTCTCCTCGTTTTCCAATAAAACGAATTTTCGGGCCACCTCCAGGGCGGTGGCGTAGTCCGGAGTGTCTTGGATCCTTAGATGGGTCTATAGCCTCGGGGGATTCATACCCTCCGACTTCGAGTACCATATTATGATATCTTTCAATAAATATTTTCAAAGGTTCATCGTCTCCTTGTTTCATAAGTCTTAGTTCTCCAATTGTCTTTCTGGGGACACAAGCCCCTTGAAGTGCCGTATGAATGACTTTCTGAGTTGTGTGAAGCTGCTGATGCTTCTTGGGGCTAGGCTTTTATACCATAGGATGGCCGGTCCGGCTAGAGTTAAGGGGAACACTTTGCAAATGGCGTCCCCTGTTACCCCTTGTACCTCCATTAGTAGGACAAAGCCTTCGATGTGGGTTTTTGGGATCGGTATGGCCCTTGTATGGCGTCATGGTTGGCATGCTGAATCTTTTTGGGAATTTCTCTGACCTTATTTCTTCTGTGAGGGGGACTCATCTTTGCCGTCCCGGACATCTCCTCTGTCTGTATTGGGGAATACTCCCCATTTGGCTAGCTCCTCCCGTAACCAAGATTTCATGCTGCTGTCATTGGTTCCATGCCTCCTCCTGCGGTTTCCTCTCTTTCTGTTGTCTTGGGCGCGGTACTTCTCAGGCTTGGTATCTTCCCGCACTTTTTCGTCATATTCTTTCCCTATTCTCCGGGTGTTGTGAGGGCCTTCATAGGAGGAGTCTGGTGATGATTTGTCATCCTCTTCCTCCCACATGTCCTCGGTCTGCACCACCACAGATCTTACCCTATAGGGACCCTGTAGGCACTGCATTTTTACGCATAAGTCCCTATGATGAGTCTCATTTTGGAGACACTACCTTTTAAGTCACGGAGGTCACGGGAAACGGACATCGGAAGGGGAAATTCAGAATAAACAAGGTTCACTGTTTTCGTTCGTGCTGCGTTCGTGTTTACGTTCGAACGACAAACGGATTGCGGGCGTTCGTGCCGCGTTCGAGGAAGCGTTCGAACGGTGTCGGTAATTCTGGTTTTGCTGCTAGCCTCACATCCAGCCCAATTAGCCCCCCAAAGCCCATAAAACACATCCCAATTTAAATAAATAAATATTAATTAAAACATTAACTAAATAAGATAATAATTAAATTAATTAAATAATTAAATAAAACATATACCAAACATAAAATAAACAATTACCAACTTAACTAAAATCATGCCTAAAATAAACAAATCATATACTAAATCAAAATATAATCATGCCTAATTAAAATCAATCAACCAATTATATTCCCAATCTAATAAGATTATTCCCAAACTTAAAATATTGTATTCCTAATCCAAGCCAATCAAATATTCAACCTTCCCTATCTAGCCAAGATTTGTCCCCCCTCAATCTTTGACTTCCCTTAACCAAACCAATCAAATCTCTTGACTTCCCTTAACCAAACCAAATCAAATCCCTTCCTTGTCAAACCTAACCATTTGCCTATAAAAAGAACCATTCACCAACCTTCTCAACCCTAGCTAGCTACCCCCCTAACTCATACACAACACACATAAAAATTACAGGAGAAGACACCCAAAAACAGTAAGCAAAAGATAAAGAGGAAATAGGAGCAGAACGGAGTTCGAGCCGCAAGCAAAACAGTAAAGACAACGAACGAGAACAGTGAACCAGTGAACCGGGAGAGTTGCGGAGCATCCACCCTTCCGACGATCGTGTACCGTACATCCGAGAGGTGATTTAAAAGGTTAGACCTGAGGGTACCTTTTCATTAGTTTATATTCATTTTTTATTGAATTCTATTCGCATGAGAGTCGTCTATGAATGCATGTTGTGGTCTTTGAGTAGATAAATATGCATGAATTATGAGATGTAATATGTTGTGGGTATTGGATGAATGAGAGATGTGTCAACTCTCGCGGTATATCGGATGGAAACCCGGACATAAATTTCATAGCCGATTCCGAATGGACGGTAATATGATCTGTACTCGGGCCACAACTCCACGTACCGCTTGGGTAAACGGCACCATCTTTCTTTTGTATTGTGTTGCTTTTGTTTATTTAGTTTTCTTTACTTGAATTTAATATGTTGTTTTCGTATGCATGATTCAACCAAGCGCATGGGCTTAGTGAGTTAGTCCAAAGGTCCTCCATTTGGGAGACAAAGAGCCGAAAAGGCCACCTTTGTGACACTACTTCGCCGCGCCGGTTGATGTGTGTTCGGTTGGATGCAAGACACGTTCAATCGGACATACTTAGAATAGTATGATTGTCTTTGTGTTTGTATGCATGATGTGATGTGACGCGCATGGGCTTAGTATGTTGGTCTAAAGGTCCTCTCTTTGAGAGATCAAGAGCCCCCAAAAGGCCACCTTTACGGCAGTACTTCGCCGCGCCCCTTTATTTTGTTGTTTATGCATGGTGTCCCATTTCATGCATCAGGTCAGTTCCCGTTCGAACGCGTTTACGAACGCAACTCGAACGCGCATGCATTTTGCCTTATCACGCATCAGGTCTCATTTCCGTTCGAACGCGTTATCAAACGCCATACGAACGCGAGCATTCTGTTTCATTTCCGTTCGAACGCGTTTACGAACGCTACTCGAACGCGAACATTCTGTTTCATTTCCGTTCGAACGCGTTTACGAACGCTACTCGAACGCGAGCATTCTGTCTCATTTCCGTTCGAACGCGTTTACGAACGCTACACGAACGCGCACACACTGAACTGAGTCTGTCTTATCATATTCATGCATAATTGCCTCTTGGTTGATCTTTCTTGTGTTATATAGCCAACTGTATTATTTGTATTCAAGCATGATTAGGCTGTTAGCATGTTATTTGGTTAATAGGTTCATGAGATAGTACTCAAGCATGATTATGTTGTTCTTAGTTTTCCATATCATAGGATTGAAATATGTTCATGAGATTGCCGTGTGATGTTGCATGTTGTGATGAACTTGTTGATGTATGCATATGAATTTAGAAGCATGATACTATTGGAAATAAGTGTTACTTAAGCTTAGTTAAATTATTACATGAATCCTTTTTATTACAAGTGACATAAGTAAGGGACCATTCCGAACACAACGGTTTGAGGTCTTCCCTTGCGAGGGGTGAGTGCGGCCTTAAATCTTTGTCCCGGTTCACACCGGGTGGCGACTCCATGTTATGTAATTCTTCCCATCTAGGCCGCGAGCCTAGGAACGGCGTCGCCCAGGTCCTGTTGTCCACAGTCTGGCGACTCCACTGGGGATTTAAAGTTGGCCCCGAAATATTGTCTTGTAATGAGTGGATTTATGTTTTAATTGGCCATGTCTATAGTGGATAAGTGAGGGTTTAATCAAGGGCACTTTGAGGCTAGGTAATGGTTTGGTGTCTTCCTTCATTCACTACCTTTCTAGAAGGAAAAGCTGTGAGGGCACCTACATGGCCATCTACTTGTAGCCTTTGTGATGGACTAATTTGGAGGACTCGTTGTTTATTCCTGACAACAAGCGATAAGAGCCTAAGAGGCTTGGGTATTTAAGTGAGCCTCGCTCCACCTTCCCTCTGGGGGATCTACAACGGGAATCCATTTGACAGTCCGTCACACACCATAGCTCATTGGCACGTACCTTAGTGTATAAAAAGGGATACGCTCACTTGGTCACTTGAACCCTTGAGTGGGGAGACCTAGTTGTGGGCTATCCTTCGCCAGTGAGAGCCTTTGTCCATACTCTTGCAAACCCACCCATAGACTGGTTTATATGGTTAAAGTAGCAATTATTTCCTTGAGTATATGCTTGTGGACCATCCTCATTTGGATGCAGTTGGACTATTGTCAGAAATGCGGGCTTGCTGGGCCATTTAAACTGGGGCAAGTTCGTACCTTATGACTATTAGGCCCAAAGCTTCTGAAATGTTGATGGGCCATACTGTAGAAATTATTACGTTTGCATTATCTTTCTTCTATGCTTGTGTTTGGGAACATTGTCATTTGGATCCATTCGGACCATTTGTCATGGGATATGGGCTGTTGGGCCATTTAAACTGGGACAAGAACGTATTTCATGACTATTGGGCCAAAGGCTTCTAAATGATTGATGGGCCACTTTGTGACTGTGTTCGGAACGTTACCATTCAGATTTAGTTGGGCTCCTTGTCATGAGATGTGAACTCGTTGGGCCATTTAAACTGGGACGAGTCCACTCCTATGGCAGTTAGCCCAAAAACTTCTAAAATGATGATGGGCCGATTTGTGTGCAAATTTTAAAGAGTTGATATATTTCTTGTATCACATGCATCACATGCACCTCATGCATACATGCACCATGTTGACTCCCTTTTGATTTAAAAGCCATCATAGATGCATGTTGGTTAGAGAAGATGACAGACTTGTCAAAAGACCAAGCAGCCACCAAGAATACTGGCAGAAGACCTAGCTCAATGGGATAGGAAACCCAATCATGCATGCATGCATACACGTAACACATTTTGCATCCTTTTGTGTTTGCTCTGTTTTGTAATAACAGGTTTCAGAAGAGAAAAAAAAAAGAAAGCGGCAAAGACAAGACAACCAGAATCAGCAACATATGAGTAGTAGTTTTGGGGATGAATCCCAGGGTCGAGGCCCACATCGTCAGAGTGTTGGAATGAATCACGGGGTTGAGGCCCATGTCAGCAGTTTCAGAAATGAATCACAGTGGTGAGGCCCGTATCTGTATCAGTCTGGGGGCGAGGCCCATATCAGCAGTATCAGTCTTGGGGCGAGGCCCGTATCAGTATCAGTCTTGGGGCGAGGCCCATATCAGTATCAGTCTGGGGGCGAGGCCTTAATCAGTATCAGTCTGGGGGCGAGGCCCATATCAGCAGTATCAGTCTTGGGGCGAGGCCCGTATCAGTATCAGTCTTGGGGCGAGGCCCATAGCAGTATCAGTCTTGGGGTGAGGCCCGTATCAGTATCAGTCTTGGGGCGAGGCCCATATCAGTATCAGTCTGGGGGCGAGGCCCATATCAGTATCAGTCTGGGGGCGAGGCCCATATCAGCAGTATCAGTCTTGGGGCGAGGCCCATATCAGTATCAGTCTGGGGGCGAGGCCCATATCAGCTGTATCAGTCTGGGGGCGAGGCCCATATCAATATCAGTTTAGGGCGAAGCCCACATCATTCTGCGGATGAGGCCCACATCAGCAGAATTTTGGAATGAATCCAGGGAATGAATCCCAGGGCTGAGGCCCACATCAGCAGAATTTTGGAATGGATCCAGGGAATGAATCCCAGGGTCGAGGCCCATCAGCAGAATTTTGGAATGGATCCAGGGAATGAATCTCAGGGCCGAGGCCCGCATCAGTAGAATTTTGGAATGAATCCGAGGGTCGAGGCCCACATCAGCATCAATCTGGGGGCGAGGCCCATGTCAGTAGCAGCTGGGGCCGAGGCCCACTTCAGCAATCAGTTTTGGGGATGAGTCCCAGGGTCGAGGCCCACGTCGAACACAGCTCGGGATGAATCCCGAGGGTCGAGGCCCACATCAGCATCAATCTGGGGGCGAGGCCCATGTCAGTAGCAGTTGGGGCCGAGGCCCACTTCAACATCAGTTTTGGGGATGAGTCCCAGGGTCGAGGCCCACATCAAACACAGTTTGGGAATGAGTCCCAGGGTCGAGGCCCACATTACATCAGTATCAGCATTGCCGGGTATGGCATTCTGGGGTCGAGGCCCATATTACATCAGATCAATTCTGCCAAGAATGGCACTCCGAGAATGGAGATATAGTCCGGGAATGGGCAGTTCAAGAATGAACAAGTCAGAAATGACACTCCGAGAATGGAGATATGGTCCGGGAATGGGCAGTTCAAGAATGAACAAGTCGGAAATGGCACTCCGGAATGTAGATCGGTTCGGGAATGGACCACAACGGTGACAGTTCGAGAATGGACTTCATCACATCATATCACAACAACACTCCGGGAATGGAGATCGGTTCGGGAATGGACCATAACGATGACAGTTCGGGAATGGACTTCATCACACTACATCACAGCTATAGTCCGAGAATGGAGATATAGTCCGGGAATGGACAGCACGAGAATGAGCATGCCGAGAATGGCACTCCGAGAATGGAGATATAGTCCGGGAATGGACAGTTCAAGAATGAACAAGCCGAGAATGGCAATCCAAGAATGGAGCAGAGTTCAAGAATGGACAGGCCGAGAATGGCACTCCAAGAATGGAAGAACGGTTCAGGAAGAAAGCCTACAAGCTCAAGAGGAAGAAAGCCTCATATCAGTATAGTTTGAGAACAAAGCTCAAGGGGAAGAAAGCCTCATGTCAACAATTCAGGGAACAAGACCCTCAGCTCAAAATGGGAACAAGACCCTCAGCTCACTTCGGGAATGAACCAGGGGTCACATCATGTCAGCTTGGGGGCGAAGCCCATATCGGTTGAGGAGCGAGGCTCCACATCACATCATGTCAGCTTAGGGGCGAAGCCCATATCGGCTGAGGAGCGAGGCTCCACATCACATCATGTCAGCTTAGGGGCGAAGCCCATATCGGCTGAGGAGCGAAGCTCCACATCATCATTTTCGGGATGCGTCCAAGGGTCGAGGCCCACATTTTGTCAGCGGTATTGGGATGCGTCCCAGGGTCGAGGCCCCCGTTGTCGGTTGCAGCTATTGGGATGCATCCCAGGATCGAGGTCCACTGCATCATCATTTTCGGGATGCGTCCCAGGGTCGAGGCCCACATTTTGTCAGCGGTATTGGGATGCGTCCCAGGGTCGAGGCCCCCGTTGTCGGTTGCAGCTATTGGGATGCGTCCCAGGATCGAGGTCCACTGCATCATCATTTTCGGGATGCGTCCCAGGGTCGAGGCCCACATTTTGTCAGCGGTATTGGGATACGTCCCAGGGTCGAGGCCCCCGTTGTCGGTTGCAGCTATTGGGATGCGTCCCAGGATCGAGGTCCACTGCATCATCATTTTCGGGATGCGTCCCAGGGTCGAGGCCCACATTTTGTCAGCGGTATCGGGATGCGTCCCAGGGTCGAGGCCCCCGTTGTCGGTTGCAGCTATTGGGATGCGTCCCAGGTTCGAGCCACATCATCAGCAGCATCGAGATGCATCTCAGGATCGAGGTCCACTGCAGTATCAGCTCAGCTCGAGACAGCTAGCTAGCCAGGTAAGTAAAATGCATTGCATAACTTTGATAGGATTGTCACTGTTGCACATTACACAAGTCCCATCAAAGTGGGGGGCGACTGTAGGCACTGCATTTTTACGCATAAGTCCCTATGATGAGTCTCATTTTGGAGACACTACCTTTTAAGTCACGGAGGTCACGGGAAACGGACATCGGAAGGGGAAATTCAGAATAAACAAGGTTCACTGTTTTCGTTCGTGCTGCGTTCGTGTTTACGTTCGAACGACAAACGGATTGCGGGCGTTCGTGCCGCGTTCGAGGAAGCGTTCGAACGGTGTCGGTAATTCTGGTTTTGCTGCTAGCCTCACATCCAGCCCAATTAGCCCCCCCAAGCCCATAAAACACATCCCAATTTAAATAAATAAATATTAATTAAAACATTAACTAAATAAGATAATAATTAAATTAATTAAATAATTAATAAAACATATACCAAACATAAAATAAACAATTACCAACTTAAACTAAAATCATGCCTAAAATAAACAAATCATATACTAAATCAAAATATAATCATGCCTAATTAAAATCAATCAACCAATTATATTCCCAATCTAATAAGATTATTCCCAAACTTAAAATATTGTATTCCTAATCCAAGCCAATCAAATATTCAACCTTCCCTATCTAGCCAAGATTTGTCCCCCCTCAATCTTTGACTTCCCTTAACCAAACCAAATCAAATCTCTTGACTTCCCTTAACCAAACCAAATCAAATCCCTTTCCTTGTCAAACCTAACCATTTGCCTATAAAAAGAACCATTCACCAACCTTCTCAACCCTAGCTAGCTACCCCCCTAACTCATACACAACACACATAAAAATTACAGGAGAAGACACCCAAAAACAGTAAGCAAAAGATAAAGAGGAAATAGGAGCAGAACGGAGTTCGAGCCGCAAGCAAAACAGTAAAGACAACGAACGAGAACAGTGAACCAGTGAACCGGGAGAGTTGCGGAGCATCCACCCTTCCGACGATCGTGTACCGTACATCCGAGAGGTGATTTAAAAGGTTAGACCTGAGGGTACCTTTTCATTAGTTTATATTCATTTTTTATTGAATTCTATTCGCATGAGAGTCGTCTATGAATGCATGTTGTGGTCTTTGAGTAGATAAATATGCATGAATTATGAGATGTAATATGTTGTGGGTATTGGATGAATGAGAGATGTGTCAACTCTCGCGGTATATCGGATGGAAACCCGGACATAAATTTCATAGCCGATTCCGAATGGACGGTAATATGATCTGTACTCGGGCCACAACTCCACGTACCGCTTGGGTAAACGGCACCATCTTTCTTTTGTATTGTGTTGCTTTTGTTTATTTAGTTTTCTTTACTTGAATTTAATATGTTGTTTTCGTATGCATGATTCAACCAAGCGCATGGGCTTAGTGAGTTAGTCCAAAGGTCCTCCATTTGGGAGACAAAGAGCCGAAAAGGCCACCTTTGTGACACTACTTCGCCGCGCCGGTTGATGTGTGTTCGGTTGGATGCAAGACACGTTCAATCGGACATACTTAGAATAGTATGATTGTCTTTGTGTTTGTATGCATGATGTGATGTGACGCGCATGGGCTTAGTATGTTGGTCTAAAGGTCCTCTCTTTGAGAGATCAAGAGCCCCCAAAAGGCCACCTTTACGGCAGTACTTCGCCGCGCCCCTTTATTTTGTTGTTTATGCATGGTGTCCCATTTCATGCATCAGGTCAGTTCTCGTTCGAACGCGTTTACGAACGCAACTCGAACGCGCATGCATTTTTGCCTTATCACGCATCAGGTCTCATTTCCGTTCGAACGCGTTATCAAACGCCATACGAACGCGAGCATTCTTTTCATTTCCGTTCGAACGCGTTTACGAACGCTACTCGAACGCGAACATTCTGTTTCATTTCCGTTCGAACGCGTTTACGAACGCTACTCGAACGCGAGCATTCTGTCTCATTTCCGTTCGAACGCGTTTACGAACGCTACACGAACGCGCACACACTGAACTGAGTCTGTCTTATCATATTCATGCATAATTGCCTCTTGGTTGATCTTTCTTGTGTTATATAGCCAACTGTATTATTTGTATTCAAGCATGATTAGGCTGTTAGCATGTTATTTGGTTAATAGGTTCATGAGATAGTACTCAAGCATGATTATGTTGTTCTTAGTTTCCCATATCATAGGATTGAAATATGTTCATGAGATTGCCGTGTGATGTTGCATGTTGTGATGAACTTGTTGATGTATGCATATGAATTTAGAAGCATGATACTATTGGAAATAAGTGTTACTTAAGCTTAGTTAAATTATTACATGAATCCTTTTTATTACAAGTGACATAAGTAAGGGACCATTCCGAACCCAACGGTTTGAGGTCTTCCCTTGCGAGGGGTGAGTGCGGCCTTAAATCTTTGTCCCGGTTCACACCGGGTGGCGACTCCATGTTATGTAATTCTTCCCATCTAGGCCGCGAGCCTAGGAACGGCGTCGCCCAGGTCCTGTTGTCCACAGACCCCTCCTCCGGGGTCTGTCGTCCTCACTTGTATCAATAATTCTCTTTCCTTCTGCTATTTCGTTCCTTCGTCGGCTAGTCCCTGTCTCGAATTTTCCGTCGTGCACTCCTTCTATCTTTTCCAACCGGTCTATTATGGTTTTCAGCAGAATTTGGTTTTCCTCCCTTTCCTTCCTCAGGTTCTCCTCAATCTTCTCAATCCAATCCGCAGCCGAGCTCCCTGACGATTGGTGGTTTCCGCCTTCCGCCATTGTCTTACTACGCGAGTTGCTTTTTGTTGATTCCCCACAGACGGCGCCAACTGTTGACGGTTGATTTTGGTCTCAGGGGCAATATGTGAATATTACTCCCGAGACAATCCTCCCTCAATAGTGAATTTGTTTGGTTATGGGGACCAAAAGCAAACTTAGCAAAAGACAGATAAATACGCCAATCGGCAAAGAGATTTAACGTGGTTCGGCGGATCTTGGTCCGACCTACGTCCACGGGCACAAAAAGGATGATACTTTTATTACTCAAACACGCTTCTCAGCTCTCTCTTTTGTTTACAAGTCTCACAATAATGATCTTGATCTCAACTTTTAACTTGTCCCCTTATGCCCACTCTACCATTCTATTTATAATAGTGTAGAAATCAGATTCCTTCTCCTACAAGAATTTCCTAGTTGAAACAATTTAGTTTCCCATAAGGATTCCTAGTCAAAACTGTTCCCTTTTCCCATAAGGATTCCTAATCAAAACTACATTTACTTCATTTATCCTATTAGGATATTAACTCACAAGTTTTCCTCATGAAAATAGGATAACTTGTCATTTTATCCACAAGGATAGGGTGTTATCTTCATGAGCACGCCTCGCTATATGGTCGGTCTTCATGAGGTCGGTCACAATAGTTTTTTGTACTGAGAGTGCTGTTGTCGACCTGATAATTGCCCGGTCATCCAATCTTTAAGTGGTCGGGTTAACGATCTTAAGTGCTCGGCCCCTGACTCATGTGGTCGGGTCGGTATTAATGATCCGGACCAATAAGGGAATTACCCTTTTACCCCTGTCGTGCTGCTTAAATGACATAGTGCCCGGAAAACACCATCAACATAACTGTTAATAATAAGCCCCACGTAGTATCAGTAGTTTTCAAATAATTTTATTTAGTTTATCAAAAAATTAAAATTTTGAGTTATACCAACTTCTTATCTTTTAATGATAATAAAAAAATAAAAAGTAATTATATATGGACATAAAATAGCACAGCCACTTACATATAAACATTAAAAAAATCACTTGAAGACAAAATTATTATTTTTTATTTATAGTATTTATGTATTATTTATATGTGTATACATCATTGTATTTATGTATTATTATATGTGTATACATCATTTTTCTGAGAAAAAAAACTGCGTTGTTAGGAATTAGGATAAAAGCTGGTGACAGTAAATCAATCTACCTAAATTAATTTCTTACCTGCTTTCAAAAATAAAACGCACCAATGTTTTTAGAATTGGATCGGTGATCGAATCGGTAATTCAAAATGCTCAATGGATAACTGGTTGAACCGTGTTCAAAAAATCGACAAAATCGGTTTACGTAATAAATCATTTTATTTAATTAAAAATTATTAAAAAAATTGAATTGATCTAGTTCAACGATTTTGACCGATTTTTGTTGGGTTTTATTAGTTTTGATCGATTTTTTCCGAATCGGTTTTTTATTTTTGACTGGACCGGACTCATGAGCGATTCTCAATTCACTCGGTTGAACCAGTCGATCTGATCCGGCTTTTAAATCATGGCTTTTGAGGATCATAAATAGCTTTTGGCAACACTTTGTCAGTTTAAATTGAGTCCGTAAGTGCGAGCTCAATAACAATTATTTATAAATAAATTATATAACGATAATATACGAAAACCGATATTTATCGACATAATATATAAGCGCATAATACAAAATAGAGTAAACAAGTACATTATAATAATAATAATAATAAAAAAAATGTAACAAATTATACGAAAATTTTCATTCCATTCATATCCGGACCATCTAAAACCAATGAATTACAAATATTTATCCATAAAATGGTGATTACTAAGTCCTTCCAAAATTATAGGGTCATCCCCTAAAGGTTACGGATCAGTATGAAATCAAGGAAAGAAAAAAAAGACCCGTTTTCTTTTTTCTTCTTACAGCTATCTAGAGAAATAAATTTGATAAAGCCAATAAAAATCGATCTAGAAAAGTCATTATATAACATATTTTTAGAACAAGTGACATTGTTGACATTTCTCATCAAGACCATAATTGGTAATTCCACGTTTCTTAATTTAAAACCCCCAATCAAATGAGAGAAAATCTACGATACAACGGAGATACCACGTCATCTATGTAACAATCTAATAATTCATTGTCACACGTGTTAAAATATTAAAAATAATTAAAAAAAAAGGTATTAAATGATACATATTATTTACTAATTTATTAATGATACTACGTCACTCATACCTCCGTTACACCAAAAAATTACTCATCGTTCAAAATACTTCAACATAAGGCAAAAAAATATTTTTTATCTTTTCAAATTATGTGGAATGCAGGTGCATTTTTATGTACATTGATCATTTTTCATCAAATCCAATTAATTAAAGTAGCCAAAATCTTCTAACTATCTCTTTCAAAACTACTAGATACTAAAAATAATTCATATTTGTATCCATATTCTTTAATAAAACGTGTTGAAATGTCTGCAGATAAAAAAAACAGCTAAGCTCTTACTAAGATTTCAACTTGCTCTACTGGCCATTGAAAATGCTAGTTAGTTCCTTCTTGTCAAAGCGATATGAACTGTGAGGTGCCAAACATTAATGCCATTTTCATGTCTATTTAGTTAGGCATAGAGACACAACAATATAAAGAAAGGAAAATTATCAATTATATATTCAAAGATTGACACGTTATTAAAAATATACAAATTCTAAAATTTTGTTCATTGGTTCACCTATAAATAAATGTATCAAAACGATTGAAACGTTTGTCAAACATTACGTATATATCCAATACGAAATAAGTGAATTTTTTTACACTTTTAATACGCTTTACAATCTTTGAGTGAAATAGCGAATAAAATTTAATGATTTATGTATTTTTGATATTGTGTCAAATATAAAATATACGATAAATAATTTCCCGATATCGAAGGGTTCAAGCGATAGCAGAAGAAGAAATCGTGCAGACAATTTAATTCATCACGTGTTTGATGGCAACTTTAATATAGGTTTTGATATATGTGTCATATCTAATGGGAAAAAAAATAGTGACTATCCAAGCAACTAGAACTTTGTTTAGCCGTATTATTGGTGCCAATTTCCCATTTTAAGATGATAAAGATTGTTGTTTTGCTTTAATTGGAATCAACTGATTCTTGCAAAACCCCACGTGGGAAATGCATGGCTTCATCAAATAATTTTAACATTTCATCATGTGCTGATATGATATACTCAAAGTAGCAATGCTTACATTACACCAGATGCTAGTGCAGTTATTCAATTTTATACGTCCCCTTGAGTTGAGTGACTGATGATCGATTTTTAGTGCTATTATTTCTCATTAAATGAGTAAGTTACGTGCAAGTTAAATGACCTGCAATAATAGAAGTTAGGTCCATGCAACTGCTTACTACTAAGCATATGATTGCTGAACTTAAGTTGCTGGGCTTTCATTGATTATTATAATTTTGTTGCTATGTTTTAGTTGTGTTTATAACAATTCAACTGACAATTTTTATGAACCTAGCTAATCCATTTATGTGAAAATTAATTATAGTAGTTAGTTTCTGAACAGTACATGTCCCTGGGGAAAAAAATATGAACTTTGAAGTCATGTATAAGCCAAATCAAATCAAAGTATTTTTAATTTCCATTCCGCTAGTGGTAGCTGGCTCAATCCTAGGAGGCTCGACTGGGTATGCTCCCCAGTTCGAGTCCCGCTAGAGTCACCATCGTTGGGAGGACCATACCGTACAGCTCTCGGTCCGAATCCGGATTAGTCAGGCCCAATGTGGCACTAAATACCGGGTGGGGAACCCAAAAAAAATTCATTAATTCATTACACTTAGTAAAATTTCCAATTCTCTTTTTATAATTTTTGTTCATACCAATTTAGGTTTTCCTCGATCTTGCTTGACTTGTGACAACAATATTTATTATTTTTTTCTCATCGACCACTTAGAAGTTTATGTTAGATATTCACAACATACCGATGAAGCTAGGCATGCACACGGTTCGGTTACGGTTCAAACTGTAACCGAACTGTGTGGACCGCAACCGAACCGTAGACAAACGGTTCGGTCTACGGTTCGAATGCGGTTCGGCCAAAGGCTCGGTGTACTGTTCGGTTGCGATTTTGGCCAAAACCGAACCGCAACCGACCTTAAATCGGCCGAACCGTGCGGTTCGGTTCGGTTTAAGGTTTGAAACAATTTTTTTAAATAAATTAAATTATTATAAAATAATAAAAAATTAAAGATTTACTAAAGAGTAAATAAATAAATTAAAATTGTTATAAAAATAATTAAAAAAAATTAAGATTTACTAAAGAGTAAGACTAAAAGTAGACATTGATAATTTATTTATTGTTTTGAAAAAAAGAGTTTGCACTTACATAAAGTTCCTACGTATATCCTCTTGGGGCGTAGAGGAATCAAAACTTATGTAGTTCTGTCACATTTTATTTTTAATAATTTACCCATTAACATTTACTTTATCGTCATCCAGGGAAGGCGGCTCGGTTATTGAGCATTCGGTTCCAATTGTGTCTGTGTTATCACATAAATCTTCAAAAGTTTACGGCTGATTTTCTTGTTCACGACCTTCCGTCCTATACCAATCGTCAAGACACGTTTGAGCTTCTAACGTCTCCGGTTTCAACCTTGATCTTCTGTCATCAAGAATATTACCGCACATACTAAATATCTGCTCTACATATACAATTGAGACCGGTGTCGCTAATACCTCCCTTGCAATCACGGTCAGGACTGGAAATAATCCTTGATGTTCTTGCCACCAATCAAGGATAAGAAATTGCTCACCTACCTACCAAAGCACTTTTGGGAAACTCGAAATTTGACGTTATATATGCATTAATAATTTCTGAATTAGTAATGGTGGTATGGGTGGACTTTGATTTTTTACTTCGCTGCATTAACCAACTTCTACCAGCAGAAAGTTTAGGTTGTTCAGTTGGTGTATTCATGGATTGTGTAGTGTCAACTATTTGAATATTATATCTACTAGCATCATTATTATATAAATTAAGTAAAGTTCTCCCAATATTATCAATAATTGAAGAAACAATCACATATATTTCACCTAATAAAGCATAATAATTTTGCAAAATATTTTCCAAATATTCAATTTTAAACCTTGGATCCAAAAAAAAAGCAACAAGATAAAGTAATGATATGTCTCTGTAATAATCAAGTCATTTTGTCCTCATTGATGCACCATATTTTTTAAATTATATTTGAAGGATCGTCAATGACATTGTTAATATCATCAAATTCGTTGTTAGGATCATCAAAAATATTATTAGGATCATCACAAATATCATCAAAATCGTTGATATTATTATTAGGTTTGGCTATTACCCCAACAATGTTAAGGCTTGTAAGGAGAAAAATATTTGAAGTTGGATTATAAACACCACTTAAAATATTCGTAACATCATTAAAAACTTTTAAAGTCTCTAAAATTTTTGAACAAACTTCCCAATGACTGAGATATAAAACTACATCATATTGATAGTGAGCAACAAATGAACATTAAAAATCTTTATATTTAAAACTTTAATTTAGAAAAAATAAGTAGAATTCCAACGAGGTGGAACATCACAGCCGAATTTTTTCGACCTAATACCATTTTTCTTACAAAAAGTACACAATTCTTTTCTAATTTTAGAATACGACCAAATTAAATTAATTTCTTTTTTAATGGGTGCAATATGAGAGTCTAAAGATTTCAAATCATCTTATACACATAATTCAAAATATGACATGCACATCGAACATGCAAAATTTACCTCCAAAATTTGGTTGGCAAATAACTGTAAGTTCATTAATTGATACGGTATTCCCGATGCATTATCAAATCAAATGGTTAAAATTTTGTGTATTAATCCATATTACTGTAAAATATTACTAATCATTACATAAATATTATGTGCACTGTGTGCATCATCAAAAAGCCGAAATACAATAATTCTTTTTTGAATAAACCATGAATCATCAATCCAATGACATGTCACACTCATGTATGAATGTGACTAGCGATGGTCACTCCATATGTCACTACAAATTGAAACACGGCCTTTAAGTTTAAAAAATAATTCTCTTAAATTATTTTAACATTTTGCATACAATTCCATCATTTTTCTTTTACATGTCATCCTAGTAAGTTTACATGCAGCATGATTCAAATTTTCATGTACTAAATCATTAAAAGATGTTTTTTCACTAAAAGTAAAAGCTAAATGTTCCATGAAAAATAATCTAGTTAGATTATCTTTCCATTGAGAATCATTATATTTAAATAATTTAGTAGAAGAAGAAGAACTTGGACCGGAAGTAGAAAACCTTGTCATTTATGTTTGTGTTGTATCAATCTCAAACTCATATTTATGAGTACTCCTCATATGACCCGTCATAGTTCCATACCCACCGGTGTATTTTTAAATTTTTCCACAATAATTACAGACATCATTCTTCTCACCAGTGACATCATTCACGACCTGAGTGAAATGTTTTGTCAATATTTTAGAACCTTGATTTCTCATTTGAATATGTGAAGTCGTTTCGCTGATGGTATGTCGAGTGGTATCATCAGCCTCATGAATGTTTTGTTGTGTGATGAACTTGCCATTATAATGAAGAGATTGAGATAATAAGATAATAAATTGATTGAATATATGAGATTTAAGAAATTGAGAGAGTGAGAAGAGTAAATCATTGTGTGGTTTTGAAAAATGAGTTAAATGATTATTTACAGTATTTTTTTATTTTTATGATTGTAGGCACTGCATTTTTGCATATAAGTCCCTATGATGAGTCTCATTTAGAGGCACTACCTTTTATGTCACTGAAGTCGCGGGAAACGGACGTCGGAAGGGGAAATTCAGAATAGGCATGTCATCAGATTCATTTCACGAGTTCACTGTTTTCGTTCGTGCTGCGTTCGTTACTTCGTTCGAACGTCAGGCAGATTGCGGGCGTTCGTGTAGCGTTCGAATCAGCGTTCAAATGGCGTCGGTATTTCTGGTTTTGCTGCTAGCCTCACACCTAAGCCCAATTAGCCCACCAAAGCCCATAAAACACATCCAAATTAATAAAACACATATTTAACACATGGGGAATTAAATAAAATCTAAAAATCACATACCAAATTAAAATAAATATCAAATAAAATCATGCCTAATTAAAATCAATCAAGATTATTTTATACCAAACTAAACAAATATTATGCCTAATCCAAACAAATTAAATATATTAACTTCATAATTAACCAAATCTTTTCCCCCCCCTCAATCTTTTGTTTTCATTGTTTGACACTAAATCAAATCCCCTTTAAATGCCAAATCTCTTTCCTTGTCAAGCAAGATTTAGCCTTACCCCCTTTGCTTATAAAAGAACCCAATTCCAACCCTTGAACCCCTAGTTCATTCACACAAGAAAAGACCCAAGCTCATTGACACAACCAAACTCACACACACAACCCTCACAAATCAAAACACACAGCCGAGACACATAAACACCAGCCACCCACTCCAACAAAACACCAAAAACAGTAATCCCAAACAGCCCCTTTACCTCACCAAAACAGCCCCCAAGTCACGTCCAAACAGCGGCCCAAATCACATCTAAACATCAGCCCCTTTAACCGTAAATACATGAGTCTAAAACACCAATAACAGCGATCAAAATACAACAGTAAATCAGCAGTACGACAGCAGTAAATTAGCAGCAAAACAGGGAAAACGACGGCTCAAAATAGTGAGACAACGAACGAGAGCAGTGAACCGGTGAACCGGAGGAGTTGTGGAGCGCTAGCCCATTGCGACGATCGTGTACCGTACGTCCGAGAGTTGATTTAAAAGGTTAGACCTGAGGGCACTCTTTCTATTTACTGCCATTCATTTTTTTATTGTTTTATTTCGCATGAGAGTCGTTTATGGATGCATGTTGTGGTTTTAAATATGAATGAAAATGTGTCGCCTCTTGTGGTATATAGGATGGAAACCCGGACATAAATTTCATAGCCGATTCCGAATAGACGGTAGTATGATATGTACTCGGGATACAACTCCACGTACCACTCGAGCAAATGACACATGTTTCGCTTTGTTTTTACCTTGCTTATTATCTGTATTTTTTTCATCTCGCCATTTAATTTTCGTATGATGATTTGTTTGTATTGATGATATGATGCGCATGGGCTTAGTATGTCGGTCTAAAGGTTTTCCATTTGAAGGAAGAAAATGCCAAAAGGCTACCTTTACGCCAGCACTTTGCCGCGCCTCTTACATCGTGTCTTTTGCTTTATGTACGTCGGTTGTTTATACAATTGGTGATAAAGCGCATGGGCTTAGTAAGTGCGATTAAAGGTCCTCTATTTTGAGAGGTTAAAATCCTTTACCACGATGCTTCACCGCGCCGGATGACGTATATTTGATTGAATTTAAGATGTGTTCAATCGGGTATACGAAGTCCGATATCGTTGTCTTTACTTCTTTATATATGTATTGTGTTGTTTGCGCATGGGCTTAGTAAGTGCGATTAAAGGTCCTCTATTTTGAGAGGTTAAAATCCTTTATCACGATGCTTTACCGCGCCGGATAGTGTATATTCGATTGGATGCGAGATGAGTTCAATCGGATACGTGAGAGGTCCTACATTGTGGATTTGTTTGTCTATGAATGTGTTGCATGCATCAGGTCTGGTTCCGTTCGAACGCGTTCTAGAACGCCACACGAATGCGAACCTTCTGTTTACCGTTCGAACGCGTTCTCGAACGCTACGTGAACGCGCACGCATTTTCTTAGTTTCATCATGCATCAGGTCTGGTTCCGTTCGAACGCGTTCTCGAACGCTATACGAACGCGAACCTTCTGTTTACCGTTCGAACACGTTCTCGAACGCTACGCGAACGCGCACGCATTTTCTTAGTTTCATCATGCACTAGGTCTGGTTCCGTTCGAACGCGTTCTCAAACGCCACACGAATGAGAACTTTCTGTTTACCGTTCGAACGCGTTTACGAACGCTACACGAATGCGCACCCACTGAACTGAGTCATTTTCATCAGATTTCGTGCATAATTGTCCATATTAGCTATCCTTTCGTATTATGAACCTGATTGCTTTTCTGTATTACGCAAGATTGTGTATGTGTCAGTCATCTGTATTCCCCACATGTATGAGTACAATGTGTTTATTAACTTGTATGCTTGCCATATGTTAATTTATCTTTATGTATGCAAATTGAGACATAGATTACATGCAAATAGGCTGTATGCAAATTCAGATATGTGTTACATGTAAATTTAGATGAACTTGTTGATGTATGCATGCAAACTTAGGGGTAAATCATCATTGGAAATACGTTGCTCAGGCTTGGTTAGATTATTGCGCAAATCATTTTATTACAAGTGGCATAAGTAAGGGACCATTCCGATCCCAACGGTTTGAGGTCTTCCTTTGCGAGGGGTGAGTGCGGCCTTAAATCTCATTTTCCCGGTTCACACCAGGTGGCGACTCCATCATTCTCTGGTTTAGTCCCCCGCGGGCTACTCTGTACTCCCAACCGGGCCGCGAGCCCGGGACAGCATGCGTCACCCAGTTTCTGTGTTCCCACAATGATGCCTAAAATGCCCCAAAAATATAGTTGTTGGGAGGGGCAAATTAGACATTTTAAAATTTATTATTATAATAAAAAAAATTAAATAGCCGTTTACGGTTCAAATTAACCTTAACAGTTCGAACCGGAACCGTAATTGTTACGGTTCGAACCGATCCAGCCGCCGGTTTGGGCGGTTGGAATTTTGTTACAACCTTAACTGAACCAGATGTGTCTGGTTCAGTTTCGATTTGTAGTCTGGTTGGTCAACGATTCTGTTGCGGTTCGGTTATAGTTTGAAACCGCAACCGTATGCATATCTAGGTGAAGCCATGTAAGAATGAAAATAAAATCTTTGTAGAGACAGAGGCTGCTAAGTGCCAATTGCAAGGAGCGACCCTAAGTTTTCTTAAATTTTGAGGGGCTCTAAACGAGTTCTAAACATTGGCCTTATAAAAATCATATTATACATTTAAAAATTAAAAATTTTATTAGATTTTGAACCCTAATTTTAAATAAAATTTTAGAACCCATCCGACCGTCTGCCTCTTAAAACCACCTCTTTTGCAATAAATTATGGTGAAGATGATCAGATGAACTCAAAGAACTAAGATGGATGCCATTTTAGCCCATATAAGCATATATAGCATGACCTACAAACTTAGCTTATTAATTGGAAGACACTGCCATATTTAATGGACCCTCGTAAACCAATTATTTGAATATTATGATGGTTTTTTTTTGGGTTTCATCAATCGAAATCCTGGATTATTCAATTATGGTTTTGTTGAGCAAGAGCTTTCAACCTTGTTTTGCTTGGCTAGATGAATGATAAGAAATTTAGATAGAATATGACTTGAAAATATTATTATTTTTTTCCTGAAAATTGTTCTTTCTGTGAGTATTAATAATACCAGTTAGATTTCTACTCGCATGTGATTTTTATTTTTATTCTAAAAAAACAAAGATGAACGAGTTATTTTACATATGCATATCAAAACTAATATAGCACGCAAATGTAAGTATCGTTCAAGTAATATAAGAATATATCGATACCACGAGAAATTGTTATTAA
Source organism: Zanthoxylum bungeanum (assembly GCA_019454045.1). Classification (NCBI taxonomy): domain Eukaryota; kingdom Viridiplantae; phylum Streptophyta; class Magnoliopsida; order Sapindales; family Rutaceae; genus Zanthoxylum; species Zanthoxylum bungeanum. Next base: position 170,619 of record SKCR01032738.1, on the reverse strand, counting down.
TGTCAATTATCAACTTTTCTCAACACTAACCTTATTTAGACTAGTGATTATAATGTAAGAGTTATTAACTAACAAACTAAAGCAAATCAAAGTAAATTTAAATAATTGAAAGTATATAGTAAGGTAAGAAGAACCTATGATTAAAACTTCCCCACAATAAAACTTCCCCACAATATTCCATTAAATCTTTCTCTTATTTTTATAATTGATCAATTATAATAAATTACTAACATAGAATACAGAGTTATTTACAAGCCTCTTCTGATGGTCGAGTATAAACACTTAATTTAGTTCAATTACCTATATTCCTATGATAATTAATGTACGCCAAACTCATTACGATTAGGTTATAATTATGGCTACGCATACTCTGTATGTATATTCATATTCTGCACGGAAATCGATTCTATGAATACAATCACGCGTTATCAATTCTCAAGGCTAAACCAAAACTCCATTTTCCAAGTTCATTATGGTTTACCACAGCTATCATATTGGTAATCAAGCAATATAAAGAATTAAGTGTAAAGAATGATAAACAATCCATATAGAAGGTCACAAATCAACCATGAAAAGATTCAATCAATAAAAGTTCATATTGGATTCCATTGTAATCTTAGAATAAGATCTAGTTCATGATAAAGAAGATAAACAAAAAGATCATGGTATTCAGCTTAATAAACATAAGCAAAAAAAAAATAGGGATAATGAATACAATTCATGAAGGTTGTCAATCTTCAATCTTTTTCTCTTGATTCTTATTTGATATTATTGTTCTTAATTGTTCTTAAATGGTTGCTATGTTTAGAGAGTGTTTTGGCATAAAAAATAACTTATTTTCCTCTCCAAGAACGTACGTGATATAATCCTAAGTGTTCTCTTTATATAAATATCATAAAAACTAAGTTTCTTATTCAATTTTAGAGTTGTCGCATTGGTGGCACACCACAAAGGTTTTAGTGGCACGTTACAGACCTTTTCTAACTCTCTAGAACGATTTTGAATTGCTTAGTGGTGCGTCACAAATTTGTTTGTATAGCGACACTACTGACTGTGCATAACCATCAATTCCAAGCTCGGTTTTAACCAAGAAAGATTCTTATTCAGTCTTTAGCATAAATTGTAAAGTTGTAGATAATTTATAAATAATTTAATCTTCTTTCTATAGCAACTTGATCACCTCAATTAGACATCATATGCCAAAGTTATGGCCAAAATACTGAAGGTTGTGCAAATTAAAAAGTCACTGATGTAAATCGGGATTTTCGGGTTTTCATTCCTTTTTTGCTCAATTCTCCATATAATACATCCAAAACAATATAACAATGAATATTAGCGCATTTAACACATTCAAGAATATAATTTAAGGGGAAACCAATGGTAAATACACTTAAAAGTGTATATTATAAGTACTCATAAGTAATAATGGGCAATCAGCCTTTCATCAAGATGTACAAAGATACTTATCTGCACACAACATTTCTGGCACTCCAGGATATTCAATATATACAAATATACTTGATGAGCGGTTAAAATACACATATTTCCTACCCCTTTATCTTAATATTTTGTGGATGATATCGAGCTTTATGAGCGAATTGATGTGTTTTTGGTATGTCTTGCAGGTCAAAATAATATCACGACTCAACGAATTTAATTAGGGATGAAAATGACAAGATACAGAGCAAATCATGAAGAATTTGGAGTCAAAACGCGCGTCCCAACGCTAGTCGCGAGTCGAGACGCGCGCCTTCACAAAATTTTGACATAATATCAAATTGCTTGATTAATTTGGCGCGTCGCAATGCTGCCTATTGAGCGTCGCGACACACCAATGTGGCAAGCCGCGATGCGTAAACGCTCATCGCGACACGAGGTTTTTTCCTAGATCCTCATAGAACTCGATTTTTAAGTAGGAAATACCTATGGGCCTCATATATAAGCATAATTCATCTCCAAAACCTAGAATCAAGTGTCTTAACATATTTTGGAACCTCCAAAGCATAGAATAACGCACAGAGCAATGCAATGATGGGTGCTTCAACAGTGCTGGAGTTTGAAGGCGAAGACTACAAACGAGAGTTTCTTTCTTCCATTTTCTCTCTAGCTTTATATTTTATGAGTTCTTAGATTGTATCAATGATTAGCTTTTTTATTGAATATTATGAGTAGCTAATTCATTATATCTAGGGTTGTAATGGATCTTAAGCATGTTTAATTAATTTAATTGCATATTGTTATTCTTTTGGGTTTTTTATTTATTATTTATTATTTTGTGATTTGATTCTTATTTATTTGTCTGGCCAATAATAAAATAGTCTTGGTAAATCCTTATGAATTATACAGAGGAAATTTGGGTTAGCCGTGAGAATAATAGCGTGTTATTTATTCGTTGAATAAATTTCTCTGTAGGATAGAAATATACGTAAAGAGCATACGTAATTAATATTAAAACCCGACCTTAATGAATTTGATTTAAATTAATTAACATAGATATATAGTTAATTGGTTTAAATTGAATATTTTACATGACCAGCGATATAGGCTTGTAAATATTTTAGTGTTCTAGATTTATAATTTGTAATAGTCCAATTGAATGAAAAGTGTTTGAACCCATTACGTGCATGCTTAGGTGAAGTTACAACTCTAGGTTCTTCTATCTATAAGGTTTTCCAACATTTGTTATTTGTTCTTTATTTAATTTCAGTTAAATTCGATTAAATTAAATTATCTTTCTCAACGAGTAGTTTGGTTTAAGTTGAGTAGATTAATTTTGATATTAATAAGAGAAATTTTAAGTCCCTGTGGATTTGACATCAGAATTTTAGTCATTATATTACTTGAGCGATACGTGCGCTTGCATGCCAGATTTATAAAATTGTGATTAAGTTTTTGGCGCTGTTGTTAGAGACTTATTTTATTTTTCTTTATTAATATTAGGACAACATTTTACTTGCTTAACTAAAAACATTCTTTTTTTTTTCCTTTTTATCTTTCTATTATTTTTTTTTCTCTTGATTTCAGGCATCATGAACGACGGGAATTAGCAACACCTATCCGAATTCGAGATAGAACGATACCGATCATTGATGGACTAATTTTGTATCATCCCACCACCCCTTCAGGCCAACGAGTGGGACATCAAGACCTGTATTTAAATGATACAACAATCAGTGCGGTTTGGGGGTGGCTTGAATGATGATCCTAATGCTCACGTACGTAATTTCCTAAAAAACTACAGCACTTTCAACTTCAACTGAGGGGCAGAAAAAGCGGTTCGCCTACAAGCTTTCCCATATTCATTGAAAAGACAGAAATAAGGGATGGCTCCAGTCACTACAGGCAGGATCAATCACTACATAGACAGACTTGGCCACCAAGTTCCTCGCCAAGTACTTTCCTCTCGCCAAAACAATAAATTTACTTAATGACATCATTTTATTCACGCAATATGATTCAGTGTCTCTATATGAGGCATGTGAGAGATATAAAGACTTGTTTCACAAGTGCCCACATCACGACATTGAAAAATTGCTACAAGTCCATGTCTTCTATAATGGGCTTTATAGAATGATGAAGACAGTAATAGACGCAGCGGCTAGAGGTGTGGTAATGGACAAAGATAAGAGTGTTGCTTGACAGACAATGACACAACAGCTATGTTTAGCTACTGGAAGAGATTGCGAATAACAACTCTACATGGCCAACTGAAAAGAGTATTCAACAGCAAGCAGCAGTAGTTCACATGTTAGAACTAAACACAACCGTGAATGCCAAGCTAAACCAAATCTGCATGTGTCTAGAGATCCTCAGTAAGTAGACTGTGAACAATGTTGGAGCTACAAATGCAGGTTATGAAGGAGTATAGAATGGAGAGCCCTACAACGAGTCTGTTAAGTATGTTAACAACTACAATATACAATGTCACAACTCGTACTCATATAGCTATCTACAACCTTGGGTGGCATAACAATAAAAGGGTATGAGCAGAAGATAAAATTGAAGGAACTACTAGCAGACATGCTCAAGAAGTAGGAAGCCAAATACGATGCCATACTCTAGAATTATGTTGCAACCATAAGAGCATTGAGGACTCAAATTGGACAGCTGGCGATTAATCAAAGTCAGAGGCCATATGGAGCTTGTCCAAGTAACACATACGATAACTTGATGAGGGTAGGAAAAGAATTATGCAACACCATCTCTGTTTACCATAAAGGAGTAGAGGATGAACGCATTTTACATAGGTTTGATAAAGAGCTTAATGATGAAATTCAGGTATGCATAAATTCCCTTGATACTTCCCCTAGTTTGAGACCTAAACCGCAACCTCCACTGGAGGAATATATGGAGAAAGAGACAAAGAGAGCAATGACTTCACTCATGAGCATCACGGTAAAAAAGGAAAGACTTACAAAGATGTGTAGTGTCATATTCCAAAGACTGATTGTAACCAAATGCAAAGATCCTGACGTGTTCCCCATAGACTGTACCATTTTGGATTACGAGTCAAGAGATTTATGTGACTTAGGGTCAGGAATTAATCTAATGTCGCTGCCTATGACGAAGAGATTGGGTTATCATGAGCTGAAGCCCACTTCCATGACTTTGCAATTTGCGGATAAAACCGTCGAGATACCTAAAGGAAAGATAGATGATATGATGGTAACGGTGGGGGATTTTAAGCTTCCAACATATTTCATAATTCTGGACATGGAGGAAGATGTAGATATTCCTTGCATTTTGGGAAGACCTTTTCTGACAGCTGCGGGAGCGTTAATAGACATACAACAAGGCCTTATCACTTTTCGAATGAATGAAGAGACATTAGTTGTCAGAATGTTCGATCTTGTGGGAGACCAAGAAAGTCCAGAAAATATAGCTTTAATGGAGCCAATGGAAGGCAAAAAGAAAACAATAGCATAAAAGCAGACATATAAGTTGACGGAAAAAGCAGTTGTGTGTGAGGTTTTCAAGGCGGATATACATTACGAGCACTACATCATAGTTGCAGTGTGTTATCAATTTGAATCTGTGCTACATCATGTCATTACACAGCCTAAACCATCATACCCTAGTCCATCTAAGCAAAAAGGAAAAGCACAGTCAATAACTACAACCTCTACAACCACTAGTAAAGGAAAACAAGTGTGGGTGAGAGTGGCAGATCAAGAGAAATATACCAGTGCAACTCAATCCAAGTATATATAGCCACACATAAAGAAAAGGGCGTGCAATTAGGAATGACGCGGCTGCAAACCTATCACTTGAATTGAGACCACCATGAGTATTTGGGTGGTCACATTTGGCTGAAGACATTAAACTTAGCGCTAGCGGGGAAGCAACTCATGCATTTATTTTCTATTTTCTTTATTTGAGTTTTATTTTATTGTGTGTTATTTACATGTTTAATAGTTTTCATGTGTATTTATGCAGGTACTAGTACAACCCACACAGCCCGCGCAATCAAATTCTGACTAGCATGAGCCTCATCAACTCCATGCACGATAGTGTTATTCCTCACTCTTGTCTTCTTTATGCTTATCTTACATTGATGACGATGCAAGTTTTAAGTTTGAGGTGTGTGCATGTTAATGTTAGTCTTGCTATTTTTTTGCCATTATTTATAATTAAAAAATTAAAAAAAACTGTTTAAATCCTAGGCAGTGAAACATAAGTCTAATGATGAATTTATTTGCTTTAGGATGAAATCTTAGAAACGATAACTGCCCAATTTACTCTTATCTGATTCATTGAGTATGTGATCTACGTTAGACTTGTAAGCACTTAAGAGTAGGTCTCTAGCAGTAAGAGTCAAGGTAGTTGGCAAAATGGTTAGTTGAGAAAATTACCTGACGATGGATGACTGTTTGCTTAGTTGTCTATCTCGATTTTCTAGTGTTATGATGTATGGTATGGTTAAGTTGAAAAAAGAGGAAGGAAAAGAAGAAAGCAAAAAAAATTGAAAAAGAAAAAAAAAGTTATACCAATTATAACCGATAAACGTGATGATACCTATGGGCGAATGTTAAGACGACCATGAGGAAAAATGCTACCTCAAAGGATATGTGAGTTAAAAAAAAGAAAGAAAAATCGTACCATACGGAGCAAAGATAGGCAGACACAAATACTTTTGAGATATCTAAGCTGGTTTGACCCATCGGTTCCTAATTTTTGAGATGAATTCACTGAGTTGACTTAATTAGGAATCGAGTTGTGAGTCTAACTTAGATGAGTTAATCAAGAACTTGGATTTGAGTTGAGTTGGGTACTTTAAAGGTTCTTGGGTTTCGTTACTGAGCATTCTCTAAGGACAATATTATGTGTAACTTCCAAGACGGTTTTATTTAGTTAATTGATTTTTTTAATTTTTAATTTTATTATTTTTACATGATTGCATGTGTGTGTTAAATGAATTTTATGGGTGTCGTCGCTATAAGCCCTCACGAGACTATAACTTGTCCACTAGGACCGCCTAGGGGTTTAAATGCTTGTTGCATACGTTAAATGCAACTGTGATCCCTACGAAACTGGCTTACGTTAATTTAATTTATTTTTAGTTTGTTTATTTATTTTTATTTTAATTTTTTGCTCGAGGAGTAGTAAAATGTTAAGTTTGAGGGTGTGATGAGCGATTAAAATACATATATTTTTCGTCTATTTATCTTAATATTTTATGGGTGATATCGAGCTTTATGAGCGAATTGATGTGTTTTGGGTGTGTTTTGCAGGTCAATATAATATCACAACTCAACAGATTTAATTAAGGATGAAAATGATAAGATACGGAGCAAATCAAAAAAATTTATAGTCAAACACGAGTCGAGACGCTAGCCACACGTCGAGAAGCGCGTCTTCATAAAATTTTGACAAAAAATCAAATTTCTTGATCAATTTAGCGCGTCGCGATGCTGCCCATTGAGCCTCACAATGCACCAATGCGAGTAATGCAAGTCGCGACAAGCAAACACGCATCGTGACACAAGAGATTTTTCCTAAATCTACCCATAACTCGATTTTTAAGTATGAAACACTACATGGACCTCCAGTATAAGCATAGTTCATCCCCAAAACCTAGAATCAAGTCTCATAACATATTTTGAGACCCAGAGCATAGAAGAATGCCTAGAGTAAGACAATGACGAGTTGTAAGAGCGAAGTAAGATTTCCCGCTATGCCTATGATGTTGACGACCATGACACTGTCGAGCTCGCAACTCGTATAGAGTACGGTTAGTGCCATGTGGGAACTAATTGGATAATAAAAGAGTCGCCACCCAGTATAAGACATTGTGAATGATTTAAGACCGCACTACACCCCTCACAAGGTCCGATCCGTTTGGATTCGGAATGGTCCCTTACTAATGCGAATATAATACCAAGTTCAAAAGAGGATCTCATGTCTTTTAATGCAAAGAAATCACACATATAATTTATATCCAACATAACAATCATTACACATTCATTAATTACAGTGATATAAATATGAAGGGGTTTTATACGGGTGAATCCGTTAACGAAACGCAGCGAAGCGGTGAAAATCCGATTTTCAGATTTCAAAACTTTTTCTTGGATTAAATAAATAAACACATTTATTTAATTACCCAATAATCAAATAATGAAATAAAATTTCAAATGAATCAAATTCAGTGAAATTACCAAATTACCCTTATATGGTATTTTGTCCATTTTAGTCCGAAATTGATCCAATCAATTTTGAATGATTCTAAATCATTTCTAAGATGAACTTAGCATGTTCAAAACATCAAAACACCAAGAGCAACAAAAATTCCTAATTTCTATATCTTGGCCGGAGAGCCTCCAAATGGGGGGGTATTGTGCCTTTTGTCATTTCATGCTTCAAAACTCATCTAAATGAAATCCAATCAACATGAAACTTTGCATGCATCATATACACACCCAAATGCTCAACATATATGAAAACCCCCAAATTTGGAATTAGTTAGAAACCCTAATTTTTCAATTTCCACAAATTGGACAAATTAGGCTAATTACATTAAATCAAATGTTTCAATCATCAATCTTTCATCCAATTCAAGTATCAACACAATGAAACAACTCAAGATCAAATCTAGGTCATTTAAGAGTGGGTCAACAACTCTAGAATAGCAACATGGTTTCATAAACCTTAAAAGATTACATATAACTACAATAGTCATATCCTTTCTTCATCATACATGCTTTACAATTTCACCAAAGTTTTCCATCAACAAAAACACAAAGAACAAAGAAAGAAATAACCTAAGGATATCAAATATGAAAGCCTAGATCCTAAGGAACAATTTCCCTACTAATAGTAAGTTGGAGAAAACTTACTAAAATCAAGCTTTCTTGGATTTTTCTTTCTTTCTCAAAGTTCTTTAAGCTTTCTTCAATGGAGTTTTTCTTTTGTGAAATGTGTATTAGGTTAAGTTAAATGAAAAGCAAATGAAAACAATTTATACTTGTCAAAAATTAGCCTTGGCCGAAATTTACAAGACAAAAATACAAGTTTTTCATTTCAATTTTCATTTCAAATGCATTGGTCAACTTTATAAATATCTAATAACTTTATGGATATTTATTTTGGTCAACAAATGCAACTATCATCATTAACTTTAATTATCCTAACATAAGATATTTATATTTTAATTAATTTAATCATTTAACAATTAAATAATCAATTAATTAATCAAATACAAATATATTAAATATATGTATAATATTTACATTAAATATTAAAAATATATATTCATTTAGGATAAAAGTCAAATAACTCATTTTGACTATTAATTAATGTGTATTTAAATTAATCAAGTATTAAATGTAAATACACAATAATTAAGCAAATGACTATCTAGTCTCTTTAGCATGTAACTTGCGTTTAACCATTAAACGACTTTATAAATAATCAATATTATTTATTAATGTTGCTCTAGTGCTCTACGAGCATGTTTCATTATTGAGACTCTCTAGGTTCAGGTATTTCCGTCACGAAATCAAATTTCATGTCCATAATCTATCCACCCGTAGATTATGACGATCACGGATAATCTCGCTAAACCATGCAGGTCGAGGTCATGGCAAATGTATAATTCCTCCGTCACAGGTATCCGGATAAATCCCAGAGATACAGATATAAACGTCAAATCTCTATGGGGATTATCCAGTCGACTATTCTATTAGCAATCTCAAAAAAGAATGTTTAGAACTAGCTTCTAAACTTACCACGGGCCCATGGTTTTATCTGATTGCTAATCATATGGACTACCTATGCTCTGGTACACAGAACTGACGGATCCTATCTTGATACACATAGGACACCCTGAGGATCTATTCTACACCCAACGAACATGCGGAGGTCTGATCTTAATAGATCGGTGACGTGACTGCCATCTAAGTGTAGAAGATGTCTCATGTGCCCACAATGGCATCTCAAGTCTAAGAATCACAAGTGCTACTCAACCCGAGAAGATTCTTATTGACGCTGTGTGTACCATCCATTAAGAATCTTCGGTGAGTCGTTCAGTGTTTATCCACTATAAACACCCACACGTCTATACTAGTCTCCAAGACTTATGGTTCATTGAGAAACCATTGGAATCATATATTCCAGTATACGACATGTACCGGTCTCAACGGGTTTACTATACTGATCAAGTAGTGTAAACCTTGACCAGGAACTGTCTGAGAATGACAACGTCATGATACGACTCAATGTCCGTTGCGACGCTTTTGCAACTGTACCATGACTAATCATTCTAAGGTCATTACGTCTTTACCATACAAAAGAATAGATTATATTATAGAAACTGCATATATTATTACTAATAATAATGTTGTACATAAGTATTTAACAAAATACAACCGGGAATTGGCGCTCTGAGCACCAACCCCTACAAAATATAAATTAAATTCGGTCAAAGGGAGTAAAATCAAGCCTAATGTATATCTGCATGCTCACCGGATGTATAAGATGACCAGTCGGACTTGTTGCACAACCCAGAAAGCATAGGGACGTATGGTCGTATCATCACACACCAATAACCACTTCACCAAAGAAAACGATTAGTATAATAATAACAGATAATGATAAATAATATATGTTTAAGCATAAAAGAAACAAAACATAAGCTTGAAGTCATGCACATCTATTTCCATGTGGTACGTGGAGTTGTATCCCGAGTGCAAACTATATTACCGTCCATTCAGAATCAGCTATGAAATTTATGTTCGGGTTTCCATCCTATATACCACAGAAAACAAACTGCTCAGTATAGCCAGTTTAGCGGTCCGACTTACTGTACGATGAATACATGTCTGACCGAATATGCGGCGTAGCTCAAAATAGTGAACTAATTATGCGAAATTCAAATATTAAGTGCCTTCAGGTTGTACCTCAAACGATACCTTGTTAGGGTTGGTGCTCAGAGTGCCAATCCAGATCGTATTTATGTCTGATTCATAAATACGAACAATTCATTTTTCCATAATATTACTTATTTAATGATAGCACCTCTTGTCTTTTATATACATATTCGATCTAATTGCGATTAGATATCTAATTAAGATTAGATTGAAACTAAATCTGATTTAGTGATACATGTATATTAGACAAAGACCCTAGGTTATACAACGTAGTGCGCAATTACAATGTAGTTTGTAATTGATATTGGGAAGCGTCACTATAAGTTGTATATCCTTAAATAAAGTTCCTGGTCAAGATTTACTAACACGGGTCGGTTAGTAAAATCTGCTGAGACCAGTACATGTCGTATATCGTGACTTGGTCCGATGGTTTATCCCAATGAACCATGAGTCTCGGGAGACTCGTATAGACATGTATGTGTTTATCTGATAAACACTGGACGACTCATTGAAGATTTCCTAATAGATTGTACATCAACGTCAATAGGAATCTTCTCGAGTTGAGCGAGCATAATGGTCTTTTGACTTGAGATACCACTGTGGATATATGAGTTATCCTCCACACTTTGATGGCAGTCACGTCACCGATCTATTTAGATCAGACCTCCGCATGTTCATTGGGTGTGGACTGATGCTCATGATATCCTATGCGTATCAAGATAGAATCTGTCAGTCATGTGTACATGGCATAGATATCATCACGTGTTTACGATCTAGTAAATCCATGGCCGTGATATAAGTTCGAAAATCAATTCCGAGTGTTATTTAGAGATCGTAAATTTGAAAAGTCGACTATATTATACCGAACAGATTTGACGTTCTTATTTATATCCCAGGTAGACCTGGCCGGCGGTTCGGTTCCGGTTCGGAACCGAACCGAACCGGCCGGTTCCCGGTTTCACAAGTGTGGAACCGGAACCGAACCGGTTAATTTCGGTTCCACACTTAAGTGGAATCGTAACCGTGAACCGAACCGGTTGGTTCCGGTTCGAACCTTTTTTTTAATTATATAAAAAAATCGAAAATAATTTAAAATAAATTAGATTAATTTAATAAATAAATAAAATTATTAAATTAAAGAGCTTGAACTTAAATTTTAAGAAATTTAAGTTGTCTACATATCCTCCAGGGGTAAGGGGAATCAAAGCTCACGTAGTTCCATTACAATTTTAAGATATTTCCCCTTTAGAAATTTACAATTTGTAATTATCAATCATCATTATCAGTTGATCCTTCAGCTCCGGTTCCACTTGCACTTGTTGTTGCAGATGCATTATCGAATAAGTCTTCAAAATCATCGGGGGCATCTTCTTGTTGTCTCAGATAAGCTCGAGTCCAATCATCCACACAAGCTGTTGCTTCTAGAGTGCTTAGATGTAATGAAGATCGTCTAGCTTCCAATATATTGCCTCCCAAGCTGAAGGCTTGCTCAACCGCAACGGTGGAAATAGGTGCTGTCAATATCTCTTTAGCAATAATTGATAAAACATGATATATATTTTGATGTCGGTTCCACCATTCAAGGATTTTAAACTTTTTACTAACTAAACTTTCAGTAGGAAACTCGAAATTTGTAGATAAATAATTATCTAATTCATGGTTATTAGTTGTCGTATCCCTAGCTTTTTTATTTCGTTGCAGTAACCAACGATCCTCTACGCTAAGTCTTGTTTGAATTACTGGTTCGCTACTACTAGATTCACCTAATGTTCCTAAGTTATATCTTATAATATAATCATTAAATAACTCAATTAAATTATTTCTTAATCTCACTATTATTCTTGTAATATCAATATCATATAATATTCATAAATAACCATAGTAAGCTTGTAAAGCACTATTCAAACCTTCTAATTTAAATCTAGGATAAAAAACAGCAGTAATATGATAAAGTAAAGGAATTTCTCTAAAATAATTCAACCATTTTACCTTCATAACAGTAATGACTTCTAACAAAACAATATCATTAGGATCGTTACTTTCAAGATGTTCATCGAAAGTACCAACAATATTCAAACTTTCAAGAGGAATAAATGTGCTGTAGGATAATAAACTCCGCTAAAAATTAAAGTAGCATCATTAATAACTTTTAAAATTTCTAAAAAAATTTCACAAATATCCCATTGACTAGGAAAAAGTGTGATATTTTGAACATGTTGAGAAAAAAAACTACATAATGCATCTTTGTATTGTAATGCTTGACATAAAAGAAAATAAGTTGAATTCCATCGTGTTGGAACATCTCTTGAAAATTTAATCGGTTTAATACCATTTATTTTACAAAACTTTGCTCATTCTCTCATAACTTGAGAATATGACCAAATGCAATTAAGTGCTTTCTTAATAGGATCAATGAAATGTGATAATTTTTTCAGATCATCTTGAACACATAAGTTAAAGACATGACATGTGCAATGAATATGAAAAAACCGACCCCCTACAATTAGTTGACACATTTCTTTTAAATCATTGATGGATGCAGTATTTGCAGATGCATTATCAAATCCAATTGTTAAAATTTTATCTACTAAATCATATTCATAAAAAATTACCTTCATCATTCTATAAATATTTTGTGCGGTATGTTGGTCATCAAAAACTCTAAATGCAATCAGTCGTTTTTGCATGGTAAATGATGCATCAATCTAAAGACAAGTCACACACATGTATGAGTGTGTTTGCCAATGGTCACTCCAAATATCAGAACATATAGAAATACGACCTTTAATATCTTTAAATATTTCATTTAAAATAATTTTACAATCTTTGTATAATTTAAAAATATGACTTTTTGTTATGTTTCGAGTCATTCTACATGCAGCAGGATTTAAAGCATTATGCACGTAATTAGTAAAATGAAGTTTTTCACCAAAGCTTAAAGAAAGATGTGCCATACAAGTTAATTTCGAAAATTCTTCTCTATTTTTTGCATCAGAATATTTAAATAAATATATAGCACTCGTACCTCTACTAGATGATGCGTACCTGGCCATTTGAGTTTGCGTCATATCAAGTCCAAGTTCAACCGCATGATGTCTTTCCATGTGTTTAATCATATTGCCGTATCCACCAAAAAATTTGTAGGAAACCCCACAATGGTTGCATACTGCTCTTGAACCTTCATCGGTTTCGTCTAAATGAAAATAAATTTTGAAAACATCCGAGGAACAAGACTTAACTTCTCTTCTCCGTGATTGTGAACAAACACTAGGGCCGCTCTCTTGGGTTGGCATATTTGACATTATGTTCTCAGATGAGCTTGCCATTTTTTATTTAAGAAATAAGTAAGAAGAATAAGAAAATTGAGAATGATAATAACTAATTGTTATTATAAATGAGAGAATTGAGAATAATAGAATTGTAGGAATTGAGAGAGTTGAGAAATTGGTGTGTTGAAATAATGAAAAATGATCCCTAATATACCCCAAATAACAGTAATAAAACAGTTATTTTTAAGCCGTTGGAACCGAATGGTTCTAGCGCTTCCAACCAGTTCGGTTAGGGGTCGAACCCTAACCGAACCGTTTCTTTACGGTTTCGGAACTGGAATCGGAACCGGTTGGAACCGAAATCGTTCAATTCCAACCGGTTCGGTTTCGGTTCCGAACCGGAACCGTGGCCGGGTCTAATCCCAGGTATAATATGGATAGCCTGTGACATAGGGATTATACGTGCAATGACCTCGACTTGCATAGTTTAACGAGATTATCCGTGGTCGTCATAATTCATGAGTGGGTGAATTATGGACACGAAATTGGATTTCGTGACGGATAAATCTAAACTTAGAGAGTCCCACAATATGAAGTGTACTCGTTGAGTACTTGGGCAACGCATTATGAATAATACAAATTATTCATAATACTTCATCGGATTAAATGAGTTAATTTGAATCGTTTAATCGGTTAAACGAAAACACATGGTTTAGGGTATTTTTTGGTCATTCGTAATTATTGTGTATTTATATTTGATACATAATTCGATTAGATACATATTAATTAATTATCAAATGAGACCTTGACACATGCCATTAATATATGTATTTGTTATTTAATATAAATAAAAATACATATATAATAACAATTATATTAATTAATTAATTAGATATTTAAATGTTAAATATTTAAATAAATAAATGAAAAACTTTTTTCATAATAGTTATGATAAATATTTAATTAAAATTGGTTACATGTGGCATGTTTTAATTAAGCTAAATGTGTGCAAATTTGATTTGTTAACATAAAACTTAATTTATTTAATTGAATTAAATTTGAAAAAATGACAAAAATGCCCTTATAAGTCAGCCACCCATATTTAAAATTAGAAAATTTTGTTTCTCATCCATTATCGTCTTCCTTGGCCGTGAGTCTAAAAAAAAGGGTTCCAAAGTTGCTTAATGATTCAAGACTAAAAGTGAAGGGAAAACAAGAAAAAAACTTAGGAAAATTGGAGATTAAAAGGTAATATTTAATCTTCTTGAGTTTGGAAATTTAGTTTATTGTTCTTGTGTTTCTAGAATAGTTCTAGGGTTTTCTTTACTTATTAAATTTGGGGCTTTTGGTGTTGGAAGATGAAATGGAAGGATTTGAGCATGTGTGAAGTAGAATTGAAAGATATTAATTTAATATTTGTTCAATTTTGTCATTTGATAATAAGTTGTCATTCTAGCGTGTTATGACCACTCTTGTAATGCCTAGAATTATTCTTGGGTGGTTCATGTGTGGTGACTTTGAATTGGTGTTGTGACTAATTAGATTAATCTTAAAAAATTGGATTTAAAACATGAAAAATTGATATATTTAGCTTCTAGATCAGATCTAGAAATACTGTTCATTTGGTGATGAAAAATATATCATATGAATGTATTGGATGTGTTTTGGTGTTGGAACAACTGTTGGAAATTATTTCGGAGTTGAAATAAGCGAAAACGGTGAAAAACGGCGTTACCGGGTGACTTTTGAGACAAACGGGTGACGGCTGCCCAAAACAGTGAATTTTTCACTGTACGGGCAGCCCATGAACTGCTCTAATACTTTTGGGGCTGACCTGGACAGCCCTCATGTGTATTGGGTGGTCGGTTTGGTCAAAAACACGTTTTATGCAATTTTACGGAAAAATATTTTCGTAAAAGTTTCGTGACGTTTCATATATATTTATATCGCTATTTGATATTGAATAAATGTGTTCAGGTGAAATATGAATGAATTATTCATATTGTATATTGAATAATTCATTCAGTAATTTAAAAAGTTTTAAAATTGCGATTTCGCCCGAACATCGCTTCCGCCGCGCCCACGCCCAAAAACTCCAACAAAAATGGTATTAGAGCAGGTCTGATGCTTTATCCATTACATTAGTCATGCTTGATATATGATATGTAATCCAATTTTAATATTTGCACATGCATGTAATCTATATGTTTCTTAATTTTTCGGTTCTACGCTAACGGGAAATGTATCAGAAATTTAATGGTTAAATTAAGTTATGTCTTCTAAGATAAAATTGAATTGTTTAGAAAATGATTTAGATTTAAAATTCTGCATTTGATGTGGAGTAATGCTTCCTTGAGGAATATCCCCGCTTAAAATAAGGCTGTAAAGTAACATGTATTGGATGCATGTTTATTGGTCCGTCTTGTCAATACGGTTTATAGGTATCTTTCTATGACTGCATCCGAGATCGTGTCAAAGCAGTGAGGGTGTAGTTGATAGAATTGTATCCATGCCGGATGTATATTTGATACTAGATAAATTCAAGTGAAAGTGGAAATCCTGAACGTGCCAAAGCTATCAGGACTACATCGGTAGCTTGAGTTTGTCATTGGCAAGTGAAGCATTGATACTCCTCTTTGTGAATGTGCCAAAGCTGTCATAACGAGAAACAGTCGGGACCAAAATCAAGAGTCACAGTGAGTGTGATTGACAATGAGTTGTCTACCTAATGAATATACGTAGGCGAGATCGTGCCAAAGCTGTGAGTCGAAATATATTCACGGGATCCTACTCTCACTATGGAATTTGATTTAATTATTGAATTCTCATTCTTCGTTGGAGATTACGGTATTACGTAAAGTAGTGAGAGATACTACTGGGTTAAAAATCCATAACTAAGACAGTGTAATTTTATGGAAATTGCTGCTTATGTTTTCCTTTATTCTATATTGTTTATAGAATTATACTTCTAATCCACTGCATAGCATATTACTTGAATATATTCTCTTACTTTACTTTTGGTTGCATACTTCTAGAATAGGTTCTAGAATGACTGAAGACTTAGATATTGTTAGATTAGTTAAGACCATCGGGAACTATTGTTCCGATTTTCTTGATATGGTTAGTGACTTAGTTACTAAGTTACGATTAGTAATCTAAATAGATATCTGTTTTGGATATAGTTATCTATTAAGAATAGTTTCTTATGCAGTAAGAATTGACTTGAATTAGTTCATGTCTCGCGATTCTTGACTGACATTAGGAAAACCCCATTAGTATTTGTTTATCTTATAATGATGTTTCGTGGCTTTATTGACTTTTAGAAGTCATGTGTCTGACATAGTTTGCTAATCAATCATTTACAATTGTTGTGAATAATTGAACGTAAATTATAAGCTTAAGAAAGGAGATGTGTATAGTTGTGTATATAAAATTTTGATTCTCACAATACGACAACTATAGGTATTGGATACTAGATCTCCCGTCTAGTTATTTAAAATAATGTTTAATAACTGTTTTGATATTTGATATCAGAACTTATGAATATTGGATAGTTACTTGTTCTATATAAATAGTTGTTACATATTTTAATATGACTAGTAGTTTCATTAATGAAAAGATAAACATTAAGAAAATAATCAGTTAACTAAATAACTTAGAACAATATTTTATGAGATTTTATCACATAAGTATTAGATGTTTATTCTGTATGGTAAAAGATGGTCTGATACGAGATCACACCACATAGCCTTATCCATTTGATGAGCGGAAAATATATCAATATTTACCGCCATTTTTACTTAATATTTTATTTAGTTTCTCGGGTTTGATGAACGTTTTGATATGTTTTAGTTTATTTTGCAGATAAAATAATATTGGGATACAATGAAATCATTTAGGACGAAATGTGGGTCAAATAAGAGCAAAAATTGGACTTTAGATATTAATTTTGGAGATTGGAAACTTGAAAGGGCGTTTTAACGAAGTGCAGTTTTGAAAATTCCAATTTTGCGCATCTGGCGTATTTTGGGTATAACGTTTTACTCCGATATCGGATTGAGCTAATTCAAGTTCCAGATTAAAGAAGACTCAAAGCTCTACAACTTTGAAAGACAAAATAATTTCTAATTCTGAAGATTTCATGCCCGAAATTGATGAACCATCCATAAGTGTGTTGTGTATAATTATTAAAGTCATTTTCAATCATTTTCAAAGCAAAAAATAAATTAATAAATAAATAATAAAAATTATCAAATCACCACCAAACATGATAAGAAATTAGTGGAGCAATTAATAATAGATTTGGTGGAGCAATTAGTGGAGCAATTAATAATGGATTTGGTGGATGATTTGATGGAGGCAAAATTTTGCCTATAAATACCAAGTCATTTCATTTGTAAATTCATACTTTATTCTAAGGAATTCCTTAAGAATACTAAGAAGATTGTATCTTGTTTGTTTATTTACAGCTTTCAGTAATTAATTTCCACTTTCGCACTTTATTTTCTTTACTTTTCAGTGTTTACTTTCCGCAATTTACTTTTACGCACAGTACTTTTCTTTCTTTAATTTTCAGTTTTTACTTTTCAGTAATAAGGAGGTAACTCCCCTTTGCTGGGGTAAAAAGTAAAACTTTTATTACTAATATTTAGATTAATCTCTCTTAATTATAATATATAAACTAGTTAAAACCTGACTTAACGAGGATACCTCTATATTGGTCGGTTGGTAATTATTTAAATTGGTTTTAACCTGACTAAACTGGATACCGCCTGATTCGTCGGTTGGTAATTAATTATTATTTGACTTTATCTGGATACCGCATATATGGCTGTTTAGTAATTATCATGCAAAGTTAATATATTATATTAAAGGATATATCTAAAATAGAAGTAATAAAAGTGAATCATTTTACCTCAACATTTTCTTTTATTGTACTTTTACTTTATTTACTTTTCAGCAATTTACTTTCAGCATTTACTTTTCAGCAATTTACTTTCAGCATTTACTTTTCAGCAATTTACTTTCAGCATTTACTTTTCAGCAATTTACTTTCAGCATTTACTTTTCAGCAATTTACTTTTCAGCAATTTACTTTCAGCATTTACTTTTCAGCAATTTACTTTCAGCAATTTACTTTCAGCATTTACTTTTCAGTAATTTACTTTCAGCATTTACTTTTCAGCATTTAATTTTCAGTATTTTACTTTTCAGCATTTTACTTTATGTCTTTTATTTTATTTAAGTTTTTACTACCCGTAAATATGTGTCGTAACTAAGCCAGTTATTTGGGGTTGTGATGAAATCCAATATCACCGGTTTATAAGGGGTTATTTTATAGTTTGGGTAATTTAAAGGTTTACTTATTTAGTCTTAAGCTTAATGCTTCTTGTTATCTGATCACCAATAAGATTGATGTGGTAAATCTAAAATAAACTTGACAAAGGAATTTTAGGTTTCAGCCTTAGACTTAATAGCCCACGATCTTCCTTGATGATATATAACCCTTTAATAGATTTCCTTACAGGATAGACATATACCTGTCGGGCGGGGGTAGCCATAATTGGAACTTAAACTTAATGAATCCAGGTAATTTGGTTGACATAGACATATGGTTCAATTGGGTTAAACTGGGTATTTGCGTCTGACCATCGACAGAGGCTTTCGCATAATTTCGTGTTCCAGGTTAGTAAACCAATTTATTACACAAACATAAAATAATCACTTCATCTTTTAAAAGATATTAGAAAGATTCACAACTCTAGATCTTTGAGTCTTTTGTTATTTTCCTTAGTATTTTCTTTTGTTTATTTTATTTATTTTAATTAAGGAAAACCACATTCAACCAATCAAACAATCATTCTCTTCTCCATTTAATTAGATATTTGTAAATAAATAGATTCAACAATTAATAACAACAGTATGAATTAAGTCCTCGTGGGATCGATATTTTTATACTACTTGAACGATACGTGCGCTTGCGTTATACGTGTGTGTTTACGCCGGTCACCATTTAATGAATATTGTATTCAGGAATGTGATTAAATCTTATTTAACCAATTATCGTCATTGGACCATGATTTATTAAACTAATACTTTTGAAGTATGTAGTTTAATGAATTATAAATTGCCATAGATAGTTTTCTTTACTTCGTAACTCAGTTAATGATTTGTCATGACTTAGTTACATGTTTCTAAAAGAATATATATTGAACATCTTGAATGGTTCGAGAACTTTCAATATGTTTCTGATGAAACGCGGATAGAATTTTTTGAATGGTTCAAAGATATTATGTTTGAAGTGTTGAAAACTATAACTTTTAAAATTCATCGCGAGTTATTGAATTGTTCAAGGATGTTTGATATGATCAAACATATGAATTTATGGCAATTAGTTCTAAAGTTATTTGATGAATGTGATTCTTACTCAATATGATTCTTCTACGATTCCATCGTGATGGAATTGATCAGTGGGAGAAATTGAATCCTATGTGATTTGATTAGTTTGATATTGAGTGTTACCGAATTAGTTTCAATACTCTTGGGGTTATGCTCCAGTTACACTAGTTTATCCTATTAATTAAGGTTCCATTAGTTTCTACAGTTACGTATATGATATGTATAAGTAGAAAATTCGAATCTTGAAAAGTTTGAGATTTGAATATTTCTTTTGTATAATGGTTATATAATTGAAAGTACTTGCGCCTCGAAGGTACAAGTAAAAGTTTATCATTTATTCTATTTAATATAATATTGTATTCTATTTGATAAGTATTTTTTCTATGATCACGAGTAATAAAATTATTTTATTACTTGGTATGTAACATCAGATGTTAATGATTGTGGAAAAGACTTGCTTATTGAAGTCAAATGTGAGAGTGATAAACTGTAGTGGAACTACATAATTAATTAGATGAAATGACCCTACGACATCTTCCATATAAGTTTAATAGGATGTCAGAATCATTTACGAAGTATTTGATACTTATTGGTTCGATTGTTTTCTTATCGAAGAAAATTATCCTATAACTTATAGTGAGAGCGATATTTGATATCGATTTCGGAAATTACCATTGAACCTCAGATCTAAGATTTTTCATGGCTTACTACGATCAAGTTTTGAACTTGATTAAGCTTTCATTATGAATCGTTCATAAAGTGTGCAAATTGTTTACGCAGCAAAAGTAAAGTGAGCTTGATAAAAGTTTGACTTTTACAGTATGACAGTGAGAAAGGTTTTACTCAGTGATCTATTGTAGATTCTGAGGAAACTTGTCTCTAGTCACACTAATTGAAAAATTAAGGATCTGTTGGTTAATGTTGATATTAAACAATGTATTTTGGCTAGAGAATGCAAAGTGGCGGTCCTGAATGTTTTCTTCGAATGAGAAATATGTTGTGGTTTTCTTGTTTGAAGATTTCATTCTAGAATGGCCCTAGAGTTTGTATTCTACTAAGATCAAAGTTTGATATACTAGCTTATAGAGCCTATTGTAGACTCAGATAAGTTTTCCGAAAATTTTTATTCTCTAATTTTGAAACAGTCAGATTGTCTGATTTTATCAAAGCATAGAGAATACATATATGATAGTAGGGTCAGTGGGAGCGTACAAATTTCTTTCTAAGGTTATATATCCTAACGATATTATCATTATTAAAGTAATAATGTGATGTTTGTAAAGTAAAACATTTACTTAAGTCTTCTTTTCTCCGTGTAAGCAGTAAGAGTAGTCTCTGATATATTTGATATGAAGTTTTATATATGATATAAAACAAGAGACTTGTGAGATATTCTCATTAGTCGCGTATTAGATATGATCTAATAAAGGACACGGTAAGACTATCTGTATGACAGTTAGTATAACAGTTTGATAGTTAACGTGTCTTTTATATATATAGTATTCATCTTTCGTATTGGACGATTCCTTTGTCGAAAGAAAGATTGATTGGAATGTCTAATCAATCTTATGCATTATAGGATGATAGCATAATGAATACTATATTATGTACGCTTAAATATATCAATTTAATTATAATTGTTACGAATTATTTTGATATACTGCATGTTGGGAAGCGGCCGCGAGTGCGCAAAGGAAAATTAAAAATTACGAAGTTATGATCTCGTTATCCCTTTGCCCAAGACCCATTTGTTTTGATTATTCTACAAACCTAAGCATGTTACTATATATTCTAAGCATAAAACTCATAAAACATGCAAAGAACATAAACATAAACATGCTGACTATCATAAGAACTCTAATTAAAATAAAGAAAGAAAAATACTTACTTGAACAGAAGACTCCTCCAGTCCTCCCTCCAATCTACAAGCTTTTCTCGAACTCAGCAAGCTCTTCCACATTCCAAAGAGCCACCCAAGTGTGTGGCCTCCAAAATGCAACACCAAAGCCAAAACTCAACGGCAAGACTACGCCTTGAGTGCACGGGTATTTTGCCCTTGGTGCTAGCCTAGGCAAATACCTCAAAACTTTTAACTTGAGGTTCCTCTAGTCAATTATACTTAAGGATCCTCAAAATCAGTGGCTTACTCTTAAATTTTAAATTTGCTCACTTATATAAACCCAAGATATGAAAGGTTTAGTGCAAAAATTTGTAAAGAATTCATTGGGTTTATATAGGTGCTTCAAAGACAACAAAATTAATTAAGAATCTGATGTGGGATAAATGCTAATTTAATCTTAGCCATTGGATCTTAATTTAGTGGTTTAATGAGATTATAAAACCCTAATAAGAGTTTGGGACGAATTGAAATTCAAAACAAATAACAAATAAAAAAAATTAATATTCATGTTACTATTCGCGTTTAATTTATTTATTTATTCCAATTCCCAAAGTGCCCCTATCGTCATTCACCATTCCTAAGCCACAATGGAACCTCATAAATGATATGTTCAATAATTAAACACATTGAACCATTTATGACCAATTCCTACAGCAATCATATATGCTGTTAAATTTGTACTGTGCATTGTTAACCATTGATTTCTACTTTGTTGTGAGTGACCTTTTTGGGTTCCCCTCAAGTTGAACATGAAATGAATCGTGATAATTTAATCGAACATAAATTATCCTCCGATCAGATGGTCGTTCGATTTCAATCACCAAAGTTGACATCTAGCAACATGCCAAGGCCCCCAAATGAGAAGGAAATATATATATACTCATTCTGTATGCGATTTACATATGATACAGTCTCTCACCTCACTGTATCCCCACCGTTTGACCTAGGATATGGAAAGTGTCTACCCATATAGTCAAAGGTATGATGTTGATAGTGTCATGAATCGTGCTAACCCAAGAATCTCACATGATTCTTCTGCTGCGGCCACAGTCTCAAGCACTGATCACACATATCAACCCGCGAACTGGAATACTACTCTTATAAGAAAATATTATCCGAGAGAGTGGCGATTCTCTGTTGTATCTTTACAAACTTCATGTGTTTCAACAAATGACCCAATCATACCCTTATGACCGAATCTTTTGAACCGGGGAAGGAGAATGTCAAAGTTATTTGATCCACACATAAAATTGTAAAGACCTCAAGTCTAAAGACTAGTCATACAATCGATACATGAAAGTTCTCACAAACACATGGGATAAACACTCCATGTGAAAACTTTCAGCGGTCAGTTCGATGGACCCGAGCAACTCATGCATCCATATGATACACCAAGCGGACAGATCTCCGCTAGCAGCCAATGAGATCAGCTACCTCACTTAAGGGCGGATCATATAATCATGCTAGTCTCTCCGCTTTGTGAACGCCCAGATTATTCACAAAACTATTACTATGAACGTTTAAGAGTAATGATTCTCATAAGGCATGGAAGCCATCATCTTATTACTCAAAGAGCTTTATTACAGTGTTTGATGATTCATATAAGTTATGTAAGACGCCTATAATAAATATTTTCATTTTATTAATTAATGAAAATATTACAAATACATGTACATATAGCACATCCACAAGTTGGGTATATGGCATATCCCTAACAATCTCTCACTTGCACTATAGCCAACTAGTATGAATCTGGACACCATACTCCCGGGTGTGCCTATCATGCTTTTGTTGAGTCAGCCATTTAGTCAGAGAATCTGCAAGATTATCTTCTGTGGGTATTTTCTCTATAATAACTTCTTTTCTCTCAACAATCTCCCTGATGAGATGAAATCGCTTGAGTACATGCTTGGATTTCTGGTGGGACCTTGGTTCTTTTGATTGAGCAATGGCGCCCGTGTTGTCACAGTACATCGTGACGCCATTCTTTATCGCGGGAAGCACTTCCAGCTCCGTGATGAACTTCTTTATCCAGACTGCTTCTTTAGCTGCCTTAGATGCTGCAATATACTCGGCTTCAGTGGTGGAGTCCGCTGTAGTTGACTGCTTTGAGCTTTTCCAACTGACAGCTCCACCATTCAAAGTAAACAGATATCATGTTTGCGATCTGCTGCCATCCCTATCGGTTTGAAAGCTCGCATCACAGTAACCAATGACTTTCATCTCAGAACAATCTTTGTATGTCAAGAACACATCCTTAGTTCTTCTCAGATACTTGAGGATTGTTTTGACAGCTGCCCAGTGTTGCTAACCAGGATTTTCCTGAAACCTGCTCGTTATGCTAAGAGCATAAGAGACATCAGGTCTTGTACATAGCATGGCGTACATGATCGATCCTATTTGTAGACAACAGGACCTGGGCGACGCCGTTCCTAGGCTCGCGACACTAGTTGGGAAGTACTGAATAACATGGAGTCGCCACCCGGTGTGAACCGGGACAAAGATTTAAGGCCGCACTCACCCCTCGCAAGGGAACACCTCAAACCGTTGGGTTCAGAATGGTCCCTTACTTATGTCACTTGTAATGAAAGGATTTATGTAATAATTTAATCAAGCTTAAATAACACTTATTTCCAAGAGTATCATGCTTCTAAATTCTCATATGCAAAATAAAACTTATGCACACATTTCACATATATCTCACATATAAAATTGCATGCTTTCACATATATCTCACATTTAAAATTGCATGCTTAACATATATCAAAATAGCAACAAACATACAACTTCATTTGCATATTACATTCAGGAAAACACAAGCACACATATTAACCATACAAGCACACATATGGGCACTTTTCCAAGTGGTACGTGGAATTGTATCCCAAGTACAGACCGCACTACCGTCCATTCGGAATCGGCTACGGAATTTACGTCTGGGTTTCCATCCGATATACCGCAAGAAATAATACTCAAATGTTATCATGACATAAGCATATGAATTGTAATACATTAACATATTTGTACTCATACATGTGGGGATAGCTACTAGGAAAACTATGCATGAAATCTAATGAAGAGGACTCAGTTCAGTGGGTGCGCGTTCGTGTAGCGTTCGTAAACGCGTTCGAACGGTAAACAGAAAGTTCGCGTTCGTATGGCGTTTGATAACGCGTTCGAACAGAAATGAAACAGAATGCTCTCGTTCGTATGGCGTTTGTTAACGCGTTCGAACGGAAATGAAACAGAATACTCACATTCGTGTAGCGTTTGTGAATGCGTTCGAACGGAAATAAAACAGAATACTCACGTTCGTGTAGCGTTTGTGAACGCGTTCGAACGGAAATAAGACCTGATGCATGACAAGGCAAAATACCTGCGCGTTCGAGTTGCGTTCGTAAACGCGTTCGAACGGGAACAGACCTGATGCATGAAATGGGACGCAATACATAAACGACAAAATAAAGGGGCGCGGCGAAGTACTGCCATAAAGGTGGCCTTTTGGGGCTCTGATTTCTCAAAGAGAGGACCTTTAGACCAACATATTAAGCCCATGCGCTCGACTGAATCATGCATACATAAAATGAAAAGCAATAATATTAAACATAGTGTGCCCGATTGAACGTATCTTGTATCCAACCGAACACACATCAACCGGCGCGGCAAAGCATCATGGTAAAGGGCTTTAGCCCCTCCCCATAGGGGATCTCACATCACACTTACTAAGCCCATACGCTCGGTTGAATCATGCATACGAAAATAAAGACAATCATGTCAAACTCAGTATGTCCGATTGAACGTATTTCGCATTCAACCGAACACACATCAATCGGTGCGGCAGAGCATCGTGGTGAAGGATTTTAACCCTCCAATTAGGGAACCTTTCATCGCACTTACTGAGCCCATACACTCGATCGTATCATACGGGAATAATGCAACATGCCGAATTTAAAGGACAAGAAATACATAAACCAAAGTAACACAATACGAGAGAATATACCGTTTACTCAAGTGGTACGTGGAGTTGTGTCCCAAGTACAGACCGCACTACCGTCCATTCGGATTCGGCTACGAAATTTACGTCTGGGTTTCCATCCTATATACCACAAGAGACGACATTCTTCCATTCATCCAATACCCACAACACACATCGTACACACAACAAATGCCACAAATACAGAAAATATAATCAAAATAAATGACCAGAAATTAGATAAGAATAAGTGTGAAATATACCCTCAGGTCTAACCTTTTAAGCTGTCTCTCGGACTCGCGTTCCACGAAGATCGAAAGGGGTAAAGCTCCGCAACTTTTCTGGTTGACTGGTTTGCCTCTTCCTTCGCTGTTCGGCCACTCAAGCTACTGTTCCGACTCCGTTTTACTGCTGTTTCCTTGTGGTTTTGCTGCCGCTTCCTCTGTGTCCTCTGCTTACTGTTTGTGGACTGTTTTGATATTCTTTTTGGTGTGGTTTTGTGTGGTATTTCAAGGATTATAAGTGTAGTTTATGTTACTGTTTTAAGGGGTTTTATGGACTGTTTTAGGAATTGTTTAAGCTGCTGTGTTTGGTGTGATTTTCGGTGATGTGTGGAGGTTTAATGGGGCTGATTTTCGGTGGTGGTCAGGGGTGTTTTGGTACTGTTTTGCGGTTATGTGAGGGTAGTTGCTTGTGGTGGATTCGGCTATGGAGGAGATGGTTGGGGCTTTTGTTCTCTTTTTTGTGTATAGTCAAGTGTTTCTTTTTTGTCTTGGGTGTGTGTTAGAGAGTCCAGAGAAAAAGTGGCTAGGTTAGTGCATGTTTATATAGAAGAGAGCTAGGGGTTGCCCTTGTCTCATAAGGAAAGGATTTTGGTATTCAATTAGGATTTCCAAGAAAGGCATACACAAGATTGGGGGGGGGGGACAAAATATTTTAGATTAGGAAGTTGTAATATTTAATTTGTGTTGGTTTAGGAATACAAATATTTTAGATTGGTAATTATCTTATTAGATTAGGAAGTCAAATATTTGATTAGCTTTGACTGGGAATATAATTGGTTGATTGATTTTAATTAGGCATATCTTATTTTAATTTTAGTATATGAATTATTCAATTAGGCATGATTTTAGTTTAAGTTTGGTAAATGTTTTATTTAATTATTTATTTAATTTAATTAATATTTCATTTAGTTAATGTTTTAATTTAATTAATAATTATTTAATTTGGGATGTGTTTTATGGGCTTTGGGGGGCTAAATGGGCTGGGGTGCGAGGCTAGCAGCAAAACCAGAAATACCGGCTCCGTTCGAACGCCAATTAGAACGTGGCACGAACGTCCGCAATCTGCACGAGGTTCGAACGAAGTAACGAACGCAGCACCAACGAAGACAGTGAACTTGTGGAATGAACTTGATGACATACTTATTCCGAATTTCCCCTTCCGACCTCCGTTTCCCGCAATATCCTTAGCTAAAAAGGTAGTGCCTCCAATTGAGACTCATCATCGGGTTTCACATGCGAAAATACAATGCCTACAGTCGCCCCCACTTTGATGGGACTTGTGCAGTGTGTGACTTTAAACAATCCTATCAAAGTTATGCAATGCATTTTTACTTACCTGGCTCGGCTGCCGCCTCGAGTTGAGTTGGTACTGCAGCGGACCTTGATCCTGGGACACGTCCCAATAATTGCAACTTACAACGGGGGCACCTCGACCCTGGGCACCTCGACCCAACAACCGCTGACTATAGGGACCTCGCCCTTGAATTGATGATGTAGTGGGCACCTCGACCCGAACTACAACTGACAACGGGGGCACCTCGACCCTGGGCACCTCGACCCAACACCGCTGACTATAGGGACCTCGCCCTCGAACTGAATGTGTCTCCATACCTGGAGATGGCATGATAGGGCCTCGCCCCCAAGCTGATATGGGCCTCGCCCCTTGGGTCTCATCCCAAAAACTGAAATTTTGCGTTGACGTGCTTGGCTCATTCCTGCCTCTTTCTTTTTTTCTTTGATCCTGCGAACACAAAATAGAAACAAACACAAAGGGAATGCAATGTTACGTGTATGCATGAATGATTTTCCTATTCCGTTGGGTTAGATCTTCTGCCGATTCTCGTGGTGACTGCTCAGTCTTCTCTCCCTCAAGCAAAGTATTGCTTCAATCTATCTACGTTGATGGGCTCGGTGAACTCGTTTCCTTCCAAGTCTGATAGTTTCACTGCTCCATTTCCCATTACCTTCTGCACTATGTAAGGTCTTTCCCAGTTAGGTCTGAATTTTCCTCTCGGGTCTGTAGTCGACGACCTCGACTGCTTAAGTACCAAATCACCCTTTCTGATCTTGGTAGGGCGTACTTTCTTGTTGAATGCCCGAGCTAGTCTCTTCTGATACAACTGCATGTGATACAAAGACTTCGTTCTCTTCTCATCCAATAGTGCTAACTGATCAAACTCTGTGCGGCCCATTCCTGTTCTGGTAACTTTGCCTCTGCTAATACCCTCATAGACTGTATTTCCACTTCTACTGGCAATACTGCTTCCATTCCGTAGACCAAAGAGTAAGGTGTGGCCCCTGTTGCTGTTCTTACTGATGTTCTGTACCCCCACAAAGCATACGATAATTTCTCAGCCCAATCTCTGTAATTTTCTGTCATCTTGGCTAAAATTGTCTTTATAGTCTTGTTGGCTGCCTCAACTGCCCCATTTGCCTGCGGCCTGTACGGTGATGACTTGTGGTGGCCTATCCCATACCTCTGTAACATTGCCTTCGTCTCTCCTTGAAACTGGACCCCGTTGTCTGTCACTACATGATGCGGCATACCATACCGACAAATGAGGTTCTGAGCTATAAACTTTGCCATCTGTTTTGCTGTAACATTACGGAATGATTCGGCTTCCACCCACTTCAAGAAGTAATCTACTGCCACTACTATGAAGCGATGCCCATTTGATGCATTTGGTCGAATTTCCCCAATCATATCAATCCCTCATGCTGAGAAAGGCCACGGCTCTGACAACCCATGCAATTCTGTGTGTGGTAAGTGATTCAAATTACCATGTGCTTGACAGTCATGACAGTGCTTTACCATCTTCGCGCAGTCTGTTTCCATGGTTGACCAATAAAAACCTTGTCTCACTATCTTGCGGGACAGATTCAACCCGTTCATGTGTGGACCACATACCCCGGCGTGTATTTCTTCCATTACATGTTGAGCTTCTTCTTTTCTCAAACACTTCAACTGAATACCATTTGCCTGCCTCTTGTACAGTTCCCCTTTCAAAGTCACATACTGGGAAGCTAACTTCTGAATGGCTATTCTGTCTTTTCTGCCCGCCCCTTCCGGGAATTCACCATGTTCCAGATACCTCTGAATGTCATAATACCAAGGTTTACCGTCGTCAACCTCAACTTCCAGAATTCTCTCTATCTCATAAGCAGGTTTACTTGCTGTTGTCAGTACCAACGGTCTCATCACTAACTTCTCTGGATTTTCCCAAGTCGCTGCTAGTGTAGCCAATGCGTCTGCCATCTGATTCTCTTCTCTCGATAGGTGCTGAAACTTACACTCGGGGATAACCTGTGCAAATTTTCTGAGGTGAAAAAGGTAAGGCTTCAACCGTTCTTCATTCAATTCCCATTCTCCTCGCATCTGCTGGACTACCAACATAGAATCTCCGTAGATTTCCACACTCCCTGCCTTCAAGGCTATCAATGCAGTCAACCCAAAAGCACATGCTTCATATTCGGCCATGTTGTTAGTCACCCTGAATGTCAATCTCTTGGCCAACGGCACAGTCTCTCCCTCGGGGGTCACTATCACGATCCCGATTCCGGCTCCCTTGTAATTCACTGCCCCGTCAAAATACATCTTCCATCTCTGAATTGTTATTGCTTGGATCTCTTCATCTGGAAACTCAAACTTATACTGATCCCCATCAACAGGTTGCAATGCCAGAAACTCTGCTACTGCTCGCCCCTTAATCACTTTGGAGGTATTTCAGAAACCAACCATCGGCCCAGTTTTCCCACTAGTGAAGACACTGAATGAAGATATTTCAGAGGATTCTCCTTTGCCACCACCTGGATCTTGTAAGACTGGAAGTAATGCCGCAACTCTCTCTGAAGCCCATACCACTGCAAGACATATCTTCTCAACTTCCTGATACCGAGCCTCGTACGGAAGCAGCTTCTTGCTCAGATAAACTCAAACTACACTGCTTCTACCCCTGTCTCATCCGCTTGCATCATACCATCATACCCCCATGCTTCTGATTCTATAGCCAAATACAATATCAAAGGTCTACCCGGCCTCGGAGGTTTCAATACAGGTGGCTTCACCAAGTACTCTCTGATTCTGTCGAAGGCGGTCTGACACTGTTCATTCCATCTCACTGGCTGATCTTTTCTCAACAGTTTGAAGATAGGCTCACATACCGATGTCAACTTGGCAATAAACCGACTGATGTACTGAATCTTCCCCAAGAATGCTCTGACTTCCTTTTCTGTCTTCGGTGCAGGCATTTCTGTGATTGCCTTGATCTTTTCGGAGTCTACCTCTATTCCACCCATTCCCACTGTATGACCAAGCAATTTCCCTGATGTCACCCCAAACACACATTTCTTAGGGTTAAGCCGCAGGTTGTATCTGTCAACTCTCTGAAGAAACCTTTCCAGTGCTTTAATATGACCAACCCTGGTTTCTGATTTTACCATCATGTCATCCACATACACCTCAATCTCTTTGTGCATTAAGTCATGAAAAAGTGTAGTGGCCATCCGCTGATAAGTAGCCCCCGCATTCTTAATCCCAAACGGCATTACCTTGTAACAATAAGTACCCCACTCGGTAACAAATGATGTCTTGTGTTTATCTTCCTCAACCATGAGAACCTGATTGTAACCTGAAAATCCATCTGCAAATGAATACATAGCGGATAAAGCCGCGCTATCAACCAGAACATCTATATGCGGCAAAGGGAAATCATCTTTCGGACAAGCTTTTTTGAGATCTCTGTAGTCTACACACATTCTGACCTTCCCATCTTTCTTCGGTACCGGTACTTTGTTAGCCAACCATTCAGGATACTTTACCACTTCCAGGAACCCCACATCTATCTGTTTCTGAACTTCCTCTCTGACTTTCTCAGCCCATTCTGGTCTCATCGTCTGAGTTTCTGTTTTACTGGCCTCATATTCGGATAAGTTGGTATTGTGTGCTGGGCAATGTTTCTGTCTACCCCAGGCATGTCCTCATAGGACCAAGCAAATACTTTGGCATATTTGACCAACACTTCTTCTAGTTTCTTCCTTTCTTCGGAGGTTACTTCACTTGCAATCAAAATTTCTTTGGGGTTCTCAAGTGTGCCCAAGTTAAATGCAATAGTTCTGGCTGAACTGATGTCAAATATGCTTAATTCATGTAGAGTGAATGGAAATGACTCAGGCAAGTAAGCAGAAGAAATGTCTTTATTATTGGATAATGCGGAAGTACATTCAAATAAATCAGGAAGGTAAATGTCTTCATCATCTATAGACACTTCTTCCTTTGCAATCAGGTCTTCCTCAGGCTTCTCATCCTCTTCCAGAGTCAGGCTCTCTAACTTCATCAGCTCTTCTTCCCAAATCTCTGTTTCCTCAGCTTCTTCAGTCAGTGGCTTCTCACCCAACAAATCCTGGAAGATCTCAAACCCAGGTACAACAATCCCATTGACTTCCACAGGTTCAGGCTCCCCTTGATATCCTGAAGCTTTCACAAAGCACTCCATCAGTTTCAGGCCCTTTTTCTTGACCTTTGGCTTTTCTTCATCAGATCTGTACCCCAAACCTTTTCGAGTAGTCTGCCCTCTGAAATCTGGCAATTTTGAACCTTTTCCCGGCTCAAACTTCATCTTCTCCATAATCCTAGCCACCCTAGGATCCACCCATTCCTCGAAGGTAGCTGACACCTGAAACCTCATGAAAGGTTGTATCTCCAAGGCAGCCACGACATTATCTATCTCAGCCCGGATGGTAACAACTTCTCCCTCATATGGGAATTTGATCATCTGATGCAAAGTGGAAGGCACGCCCCCAAGTTTGTGAAACCAAGGCCTTCCCAACAATAAGGCAAAAGTGGCTGAGATGTCCAACACTGTGAACTCAACCTCATCTTCAATTGGTCCTACCTTGACCATAGCCACAAAGGTACCCTCAACTCCCATTTTACTGTCATCATAAGCTTTAATAGTCATACTGGAGGGTTCCAAGTCTGTTGCTTTCATACCCAATCTTGCCAGAATTTTCAACGGGCACACATTGATGGATGAACCGTCATCCACCATCACACATGAAGTTTTCTTGCCCCTCACCTCGGCCCTGATAAATAGAGGCCTATTATGATTTCTTCCCTCTACCGAGAGTTCATCCTCAGAAAAGGATATCTGCAAAGCTTCTTTCTGAACTGACCCAACAAACATTGCGGGGTTGGCATCCTCCGGTACCACAATCTTGCTCAAGGCCTCAACCATAGCCTGTCTATGCTCCCGAGATGCACATAATAGTTCCCAGATACTTACTTGTGCTCTAGTCTTCCTCAATTGCCTCAGCACTATATCCCATTCAGTATTTTCTGCAGTCTCAACCACTTCTCTACCATCTGTCAAAGCTTCCTTACCTTTTCCGCCATATCATTGTAAAAACGACCGCTACGTGTCATTCCTCTTACTTCTTCCTCATCACTGCTAGAGAAATCAAGCCAAAAGTTTTTCCCCTGCTCAAACTCATCCTCACTAGTACTATCCCAGATTCTCAGGCAAAAGGCTTGAGGGTGAAAGGATTTCAGGACAAGGTCTTCTGGGAGGCCAGAATTGATCATGTAGGCTGATGGTGGTACGACACGGTAGTTGGGTAAGGGGTTTCTGTGTGTGTCGGGTTGTTCTGTTTCTGGGTTGGGTATTTTCTTGGAGTCTATTAGGTCTTGGATTTCATGGCGGAGTCGGGCGCAGTTGTCGGTGTCATGGCCTTTTTGTTGGTGGAAGTGGCAGTAAAGACTTAGGTTATAATGTGATGGTAGGGGATTGGATAATGGTTTGGTATCCAAGGGTTTCAAGAGCCCTTGCCTCTTCAATTTCTCTAGCACCTTAGACAGGGGCCTTCCCAAGTTGGAAAACTGCCTGTTCCGGATAGCAGCGATTCAGCAGAAATGAGCTTTGTTCCCGATGTTCCCCCAATGGGCCTCCTGTTCAGACCATAGAATTTTCTATTCTCGGCCTCTTCTTCCTCAATATCCATGACAGTTTCCCTCAACTGCCGAAAGTCTGCAATCATGGAGGTCATCCTCCTCAACTTGCCATAAATGGAGGGCTTGGTGCCCTTGATAATCATCTTGATCTGATCCTTCTCCGAAGGCTAGTCTGCATTTTCAATAACTGACCCCTCCACCGGTCCACATACTCCTTAAAATTCTCCTCCGCTTTCTGCTTAACATTCTCCAGATCACGGAGTGACAGATCAATCTCCAAGTCAGTGACATATTGCTTCAGGAAAGCATCGGCCAACTCCCTCCAATCTTCCTTTACTTTCTTCTCCAAACTGTGGTATCATACCACAGGAGCTCCTTCCAGCGACATTCCAAACATTTTCTGTACCTGGCGCTGAGATAAGCCAACTGAACTCATGACTGATACAAACTGTCGGAGATGCACCATCGGATCCCCATTCCCGTTGAACTTAGCCATATCCGGCATCTTGAACTATGTCGGCAGCTGTTCCTCAAAAGTCAATGTGTCATAATCCAGCAAATCCTCATTCTTACCCCTCATCTTGCGGGTAACCGACTCAACCTGATCCCGAAGTTTCTGTAACTCTGCCTGAGACCCAGATACTCTGCCCGCTGCATACTCTGCCATATCATCAAAAGTGGGGGTATCATCCCCCAATCTGTTCGGAGGTTCCTCTTGCCTTGCATCCCCAGAACTACCCCCAGCACGAGACCCGGCTATACCAGCCACAGCAGTAGTCAAAGCCTGCAACTGTTCAGTGACTTTGGCGAGACTGTTCTCTAACTGATCCATACGGGACACCTCATTATCGGATTCACTCATACTTGTTCTTTTAGTGAGCCTTGTCCCTTCTCTAACCCAAACGGTATCTATGTTGTCTTTTTGAGACATAGACGGTGTTAACATGATATATGTATGCATGAGGTGCATGAGATGCATGTAACATATAACATACTAAATAAAATTCTCAAAAAAATCGGCCTATTATCATTTTAGAAGCTTTTGGGACAACTGTCATAAGAGTGAACCCGTCCCAGTTTAAATGGCCCAACGAGTTCATGTCTTATGGCAAAGAGCCCAACTAAATCCAAATGATAATATTCCGAACACAAGCACAAGGTGGCCCACCAACACTTAGACGCCTTTGGCCCAATAGTCATGGAATACATCCTTGTCCCAGTTTAAATGGCCCAACAAGCCCATATCCCATGAAAAATGGTCCAAATGGATCCAAACGAACATGTTCCCAAACACAAGCATAGAAGGGAGATAATGCAAACATGACATAATAATTTTTACATAATGGCCCATCAACATTTCAGAAGCCTTGGGTCTAATAGTCATACAATACGAACTTGCCCCAGTTTAAATGGCCCAGCAAGCCCGCATTTCTGATAATAGTCCAACTGCATCCAAATGAGGATGGTCCATAAGCACATTCTCAAGGAAATAATTGTTACTTTAACCATACAAACCGGTCTATGGGTGGATTTGCAAGAGTATGGACAAAGGCTCTCACCGACGAAGGATAGCCCACAACTAGGTCTCCCCACTCAAGGGTTCAAGCGACCAAGTGAGCGTATCCCTTTTTATACACTAAGGTACGTGCCAATGAGCTTTGGTGTGTGACGGACTGTCAGATGGATTTCCCGTTGTAGATTCCCCAGAGGGAAGGTGGAGCGAGGCTCACTTAAATACCCAAAGCCTCTTAGGCTCTTATCGCTTGGTGTCAGGAATAAACAACGAGTCCTCCAAATTAGTCCATCACAAAGGCTACGAGCAGATGGCCATATAGGTGTCCTCACAGCTTTTTCTTCTAGAAAGGTAGTGAGTGAAGGAAGACATCAAACCATTACCTAGCCTCAAAGTGCCCTTGATTAAACCCCCACTTATCCACTATAGACATGGCCAATTAAAACATAAATCCACTCATTACAAGACAATATTTCGAGGCTAATTCTCTATCCCCAGTGGAGTCGCCAGACTGTAGACAAGAGGACTCAGTTCAGTGGGTGCGCGTTCGTGTAGCGTTCGTAAACGCGTTCGAACGGTAAACAGAAAGTTCGCGTTCGTATGGCGTTTGATAACGCGTTCGAACAGAAATGAAACAGAATGCTCTCGTTCGTATGGCGTTTGTTAACGCGTTCGAACGGAAATGAAACAGAATACTCACGTTCGTGTAGCGTTTGTGAACGCGTTCGAACGGAAATAAGACCTGATGCATGACAAGGCAAAATACCTGCGCGTTCGAGTTACGTTCGTAAACGCGTTCGAACGGGAACAGACCTGATGCATGAAATGGGACGCAATACATAAACGACAAAATAAAGGGGCGCGACGAAGTACTGCCATAAAGGTGGCCTTTTGGGGCTCTTGATTTCTCAAAGAGATGACCTTTAGACCAACATATTAAGCCCATGCGCTCGACTGAATCATGCATACATAAAATGAAAAGCAATAATATTAAACATAGTGTGCCCGATTGAACGTATCTTGTATCCAACCGAACACACATCAACCGGCGTGGCAAAGCATCGTGGTAAAAGGCTTTAGCCCCTCCCCATAGGGGATCTCACATCACACTTACTAAGCCCATGCGCTCGGTTGAATCATGCATACGAAAATAAAGACAATCATGTCAAACTCAGTATGTCCGATTGAACGTATTTCGCATTCAACCGAACACACATCAATCGGTGCGGCAGAGCATCGTGGTGAAGGATTTTAACCCTCCAATTAGGGAACCTTTCATCGCACTTACTGAGCCCATGCACTCGATCGTATCATACGGGAATAATGCAACATACCGAATTTAAAGGACAAGAAATACATAAACCAAAGTAACACAATACGAGAGAAGATGTCGTTTACTCAAGTGGTACGTGGAGTTGTGTCCCAAGTACAGACCACAGTACCATCCATTCGGATTCGGCTACGAAATTTACGTCTGGGTTTCCATCCTATATACCACAAGAGACGACATTCTTCCATTCATCCAATACCCACAACACACATCGTACACACAACAAATGCCACAAATACAGAAAATATAATCAAAATAAATGACCAGAAATTAGATAAGAATAAGTGTGAAAGATACCCTCAGGTCTAACCTTTTAAGCTGTCTCTCGGACTCGCGTTCCACGAAGATCGAAAGGGGGTAAAGCTCCGCAACTTTTTTGGTTGATTGGTTTGCCTCTTCCTTCGCTGTTCGGCCACTCAAGCTACTATTCCGACTCCGTTTTGCTGCTGTTTCCTTGTGGTTTTGCTGCCGCTTCCTCTGTGTCCTCTGCTTACTGTTTGTGGACTGTTTTGATATTCTTTTTGGTGTGGTTTTGTGTGGTTATTTCAAGGATTATAAGTGTAGTTTATGTTACTGTTTTAAGGGGTTTTAGGGACTGTTTTAGGAGTTGTTTAAGCTGCTGTGTTTGGTGTGATTTTCGGTGATGTGTGGAGGTTTAATGGGGCTGATTTTCGGTGGTGGTCAGTGGTTGTTTTGGTACTGTTTTGCGGTTATGTAAGGGTAGTTGCTTGTGGTGGATTCGGCTATGGAGGAGATAGTTGGGGCTCTTTGTTCTCTTTTTTGTGTATATGTCAAGTGTTTCTTTTTTGTCTTGGGTGTGTGTTAGAGAGTCCAGAGAAAAAGTGGCTAGGTTAGTGCATGTTTATATAGAAGAGAGCTAGGGGTTGCCCTTGTCTCATAAGGAAAGGATTTTGGTATTCAATTAGGATTTCCAAGAAAGGCATACACAAGATTGAGGGGGGACAAAATATTTTAGATTAGGAAGTTGTAATATTTAATTTGTGTTGGTTTAGGAATACAAATATTTTAGATTGGTAATTATCTTATTAGATTAGGAAGTCAAATATTTGATTAGCTTTGACTGGGAATATAATTGGTTGATTGATTTTAATTAGGCATATCTTATTTTAATTTTAGTATATGAATTATTCAAATTAGGCATGATTTTAGTTTAAGTTTGGTAAATGTTTTATTTAATTATTTATTTAATTTAATTAATATTTCATTTAATTAATGTTTTAATTTAATTAATAATTATTTAATTTGGGATGTGTTTTATGGGCTTTGGGGGGCTAAATGGGCTGGGGTGCGAGGCTAGCAGCAAAACCAGAAATACCGACTCCGTTCGAACGCCAATTAGAACGTGGCACGAACATCCGCAATCTGCACGAGGTTCGAACGAAGTAACGAACGCAGCACCAACGAAGACAGTGAACTTGTGGAATGAACTTGATGACATACTTATTCCGAATTTCCCTTTCCGACCTCTGTTTCCCGCAATATCCTTAGCTAAAAAGGTAGTGCCTCCAATTGAGACTCATCATCGGGTTTCACATGCGAAAATGCAATGCCTACACTAGTGCTGAAGCATAAGGGATCCTACTCATACGCTCTCTATCTAAATGAGAATGTCGACATTGCTCCTTAGATAATTTGTTTCCATGACAAGTGGGTAAATTACCTCTTTTGGAATCTTCCATTTTGAATCTTTTCAAAAATTTATCTATGTATGTAGATTGATAAAGTCCTAACAACCTCTTAGATCTATTACGGTAGATCTTAATGTGGAGGATGTAGGTTGCTTCTCCCAAATCTTTCATGGAGAAATTCTGAGACAACCATTGCTTGGTGGCTTGCATCATGGGAATATCATTCCCGATTATTAATATGTCATCGACATATAATACAAGAAATACAACAACACTCCCACTACTTTTCTTGTAAACACAATGCTCGTCTACATTTTTATGAAGTCAAATTCTTTAATTGTCTCATCAAATCGTATATTCCAACATCTTGAGGCTTACTTGAGTCCATAAATGGATCATTTAAGATTGCATACTTTATTATAATCATCCTTAGATGCAAACCCCTCAGGTTGTGCCATATAGACTTCCTCTACAAGGTTCCCATTAAGGAAAGCTGTTTTGACATCCATATACCAAATCTCATAATCAAAGTGTGCAGCTAGTGCCAGTAAAATTCGAATGGACTTACCTAGCCTTATAGGTTTGGATGTTGCCTTCTTCATTAGTTTTACGCTTGTAAATCCACTTGCAGCCTATGGGTTTTATCCCTTCAAGTGCATCCACCAAGTCCCAGACTTGATTCTGATACATGGAGTCTATTTCGAATTTCATGGCCTCAAGCCACTTGACTGAATTAATGTCACGCATTGCTTCGTCATAACTGGTGGGATCGTCATTATCAATGACATGATCATGTTCCTCATCAATATGGAAACCATATCTTTCAGGCTCATGTCTTTCCCTACTAGACCTTCTAAGTTCATAACATTGTGGTTGTTCCGTCGCTGCCCTTTTGAGGGGCCTGGGGTTTAGTTCTATGTTAGTTTGTTCTTCTCGTACCTCAACGAGGTCAAGTCTACTCCCACTATATTTCTTGAGAAGGAATTCATTCTCTAGAAATTTAGCATTTCGTGAGACAAATGTTATTTGTTCATTTGGGACGTAGAATATGTATGTTTTTGAGTTCAAGGCATATCCTACAAACTTACATTTAATTGCACTATCATCCAATTTGTTAGTTTGTGTGAGCTTAACATATGCGTCACATCCCCAAACTCTTAGATAACTAAGACTATGACGTTTCCCAGACCATAACTCATATGGTGTTTGACTAACAGTCTTGGAAGGAACTTGGTTTAGTAGTAGTGTTGAAGTTTCTAAAGCAAGACCCTAAAATGAAAGAGGTAAATCCGTGTCTGGCATCATTGATCGGACCATATCTAATAATTTCCGATTTCTCCTTTCGGAGACCCCATTATGCTGTGGAGTTCCTGAAGGAGTCCATTGGGAAACAATGTTATTTTCTCTCAAGTAATCTTGAAATTCATCGCTTAAGTATTCACCACCTCGGTCAAACCTTAGTGACTTAATACTTTTATTAAGCTGGTTTTCTACTTCAGCTTTGAAGACTTTGAATTTCTCAAAGGCTTCAGATTTGTACCGCATAAGGTACACATACCCATATAGCGAGTGATCATCGATAAAGGTAATGAAGTAGGAGAATCCACCTCTAGCGGTGACTGACATTGGTCCGTATACATCAGAGTGTATGAGTTCTAATATCTCCGATGCACGCTGTCCTTTACCTTTGAAGGGTAATTTGGTCATTTACCAAGTAAACAAGAATCACAAGTTCCATAAGGTTCATATTTGAAGGGTCTGAAATACCCATCATTATGTAGCTTAGTTAATCTTGTTTCATTGATATGACCTAAACGACTGTGCCATAAAAGTGATTCATTGAGATTATTCGAGTTAACGTTGTATATATTAGAGGTTGAACATTCTTTGTTATTTTGTAAGACATAGATACCATTATTCAAAATACCATATCCATATTTTATTTCATTGAAATAAATAGAACATTCATTACAACTTATTAGGCATGAAAAACCTTTATTACATAAAGAAGAAATTGAAATGATGTTCTTTACTAGAGAAGGTACATAAACACAATATTCTAAGTCTAAAACTAAAACTAAACCATTCGACAAAACTAATGAATAAGTCCTCACGCACAATGCAACCAGTTTTGCTCCATTACCCATGCGTACGTCAACCTCCCCATGACGGAGTCTCCTACTGTTTCTCAGGCCCAGTACATTGTTACACAAGTGAGTCCCACAACCGGTGTCAAGCACCCAAGTAGAAGGTTCAAAGTTTTGAGAATATAGTTCAATCATATACACCATACCTGAAGCATTGGGCTTCTTGGCCTCTTGGGCTTCCTTAGCTT
The DNA here is from genome assembly GCA_019454045.1 of Zanthoxylum bungeanum. Classification (NCBI taxonomy): domain Eukaryota; kingdom Viridiplantae; phylum Streptophyta; class Magnoliopsida; order Sapindales; family Rutaceae; genus Zanthoxylum; species Zanthoxylum bungeanum. Next base: position 130,654 of record SKCR01032738.1, on the reverse strand, counting down.
CCTTGGCTTTCAAGGATCTGCAGTTTTTCTTCCAATGACCATTCTTTCCACAAAAGAAACATTTCCCCTTTCCATTTTTCTTCTCCACCTTACCATTGGGCTTTAGGTGATCTGGAGCCTTGGCCTTGGCCTTATTTTTCTTTGGGCCTCGTGGCTTCAGATCCGTACCCGTAAGCATGACAGAGGTTTTAAGCTCCGGTTTCAAGATTTTCTCTGCTTGCTTTATCAGATTGTGCAATTCTGCTAAAGTAGCTTCTTCATCAGACAGATGAAACTGCATAATAAAGTTAGAGAAGTCTTTTGGTAAGGACCGAAGAATTAGATCGTGACCTATCTCATGATCCATGATGAACCCGAGGTTGGCAAGTTTTTCAATGTGGCCAATCATCTTAAGCATATGTCCACTAACAGATCCTTTCTTATACCTTGTTTGGAATAAGGCACATGACACTTGGAATCTCACGGTATGAACGAAAGTTGCATACAACTCCTTCAAGTGAAAAATGATGGTTTGAGCATCCATATCTTCGTGATCTTTCTGAAGTTCGTCCGACATAGAGCCAAGCATTATGCAAACTGCTTGCTCATCATCATCGACGTGTTTCTTCCAAGCATCAAATGTATTTTGGTCAGCATCTTCTGCGGGTTCAGGGGGAAATGGTCTTTCAAGAACATATAAAATCTTTTCTTGTCGTAAGACAATTTTAAGGTTTCTAAACCAGTCATTGTAGTTGTCCCTTTTGAGCTTATGCTCATCAATGATGGAACGAAGTGATACTCTGTTTCCCATTTGAATGTTTGTGAAATATTTTAACCCACCTGTTAAGAGAGAATGTTAAAATTAGGAATATGTTTTCATTAATGTTTCATAATAACATGGGCTTTTAATATTATGAAGTTGCTCCCACTCAATTGTTTTAAAATTTTAAGCAAATCGCATCAACCCCAATATGATGGATTTCTTGTGGGCAAGGATCCCATTATCATCATTTCACAACTCCGACTAAGGCCGGTCGTTATAAAATACGATAATTAGGTAGGTTCCCAATCAATTTATGATATAAATCACAATTCCTTGATCATTGGGTTGGGCAATCAAACATGCCATAGCTTATGCTAGTCCTTGTGGACACCCAATCTTTGCCACTAAGTTATAAGACCACGCCTAAGGGTCGCTGCGTCTTATGACTCAGAAAAGTCAAACCTTTGTCAATAGTACGATTTAGGGACAAATTGGTATTGGTCAGTCTGGTAAAGCCTAGTCTTGCCAATACGGTTTAAGCCCTTTGGGTCTATACTTTACAATGGGAGGCAAATTTTAGACTTAAATTATTATTGAGGATTTTAGCAAGTTTAAGTGAATAACTGTCAAATGGATTCCTCCATTGAAAATTCCCCAGAGGGAGGGTGGAGCGAACTCTCTTAAATACTCATACCTCTTAGGCTCTTATTGCCTTGGTGACATGAATAAAAAATAGATCCTCCAAACCAACACTTTAAATATGCTTTAAAGTAAGCTTTGAGTAAATAATTATCTATATGTCTTCACAGCTTTTCCTTTTGGATATAAAAAGGTAGTGAGTGAAGGAAGACATCAAATCATTATCTAACTCTAGTAATACCTTTGGTTAAATTAACTTTAGTTTGGAAAGTTTTATTAACGCCTTGGTCCCACCCCACTTGTATCTTTTATAATGTCTTTTATTATAAACAAGTGATTTATTTTATTAGCCTTAAAGGTAATAAATCTTTAAGTTCATCGGAATAATTACTTAGCTAAGAGATAAGCAATACACTCTCTATTTCCTTAGAAAGTCTCTAGATGTTTGCACCCTAAAATAATCATGCCAATTCTAATCATACATAGAATCATCAAGCATACGAGTTTTAATATTTTGGAATTATTTTAGGCATTAAATAACTTTGATTAATATTTAATTATGATATTTCATTTTATTTTATTCAAATAAATTTACTATTCACGTTTTTTTACAGATGTGTGAACTTTAAATGCAATTTCACAATTCAAATCTTAACCAAATCATGCAAAACTTGTGCCTAAAATTAATTTCAGGGTGTTAGCTTTCCAACGAGCTTTTACACACCCAATTTCGAGTTCAAATGAGAGAGAAATAATCAAAACAAAAACGGCGCTCTGATACCACTGTTGGGAAGCGACCGCGACTGCGCAGCAGAAAATTAAAAATTACGAAATTATGATGTCGCTATCCCTTTACCCAAGACCCATTTGTTTTGATTATTCTACAAGCCTAGACATGTTACAATATATTCTAAGCATAAAAATCATAAAACATGCAAAGAACATAAACCTAAACATGCTAACTATCATAAGAACTCTAATTAAAATAAAGAAAGAAAAAGACTTACTTGAACCGAAGACTCCTCCAGTCCTCCCTCCAATCTACAAGCTTTTCTCGAACTCAGCAAGCTCTTCCACGTTCCAAAGAGCCACCCAAGTGTGTGGCCTCCAAAGATGCACACACCAAAGCCAAAACTCAACGGCAAGACTACGCCTTGAGTGCACGGGTATTTTGCCCTTGGTGCTAGCCTAGGCAAATACCTCAAAACTTTTAACTCGAGGTTCCTCTAGTCAATTAGACTTAAGGATCCTCAAAATCAGTGGCTTACTCTTAAACTTTAGAGTTGCTCACTTATATAAACCCAAGATATGAAAGGTTTGGTGCAAAAATTTGTAAAGAATTCTTTGGGTTTATATAGGTGCTCCAAAGACAACAAAATTAATTAAGAATCCGATGTGGGATAAATGCTAATTTAATCTTAGCCATTGGATCTTAATTTAGTGGTTTAATGAGATTATAAAACCCTAATAAGAGTTTGGGCCGAATTGGAATTCAAAACAAATAACAAATAAAAAAATTACTATTCACGTTTTATTTATTTATTTATTCCAATTCCAAAGTGCCCCTATCGTCATTCACCAATCCCTAAGCCACTATGGAACCTCATAAATGATCTGTTCAATAATTAAACACATTGAACCATTTATGAACAATTCCTACAGCAATCATATATGCTGTTAAATTTGTACTGTGCACTGTTAACCATTGATTTCGACTTTGTTGTGTGTGACCTTTTGGGTTCCCCTCAAGTTGGACATGAAATGAATCGTGATAATTTAATTGAATATAAATTATCCTCCGATCAGATGGTCGTTCGATTTCAATGACCAAGGTTGACATCTAGCAACATGCCAAGGCCCCCAAATGAGAAGGAAAGATATATATACCCATTCTGTATGCGATTTACATATGATACGGTCCCTCGCCTCACTGTATCCCCACCGTTTGACATAGGGTATGGAAAGTGTCTACCCATATAGTCAAAGGTATGATGTTGATAGTGTCATGAATCGTGCTAACCCAAGAATCTCACATGATTCTTCCGCTGCGGCCACAGTCTCAAGCACTGATCACACATATCAACCCGCGAACTGGAATACTACTCTTATAAGAAAATATTATCCGAGAGAGTGGCGATTCTCTGTTGTATCTTTACAAACTTCATGTGTTTCAACAAATGACCCAATCATACCCTTATGACCGATCTTTTGAACCGGGGAAGGAGAATGTCAAAGTTATTTGATCCACACATAAGATTGTAAAGACCTCAAGTCTAAGGACTAGTCATACAATCGATACATGAAAGTTCTCACAGACACATGGGATAAACACTCCATGTGAAAACTTTCAGCGGTCAGTTCGATGGACACGAGCAACTCATGCATCCATGTGATACACCAAGCGGACGGATCTCCGCTAGTAGCCTATGAGATCGGCTACCCCACTTAAGGGCGGATCATATCATCATGCTAGTCTCTCCGCTTTGTGAACGCCCAGATTATTCACAAAACTATGACTAGGAACGTTTAAGAGTAATGATTCTCATAAGGCGTGGAAGCCATCATCTTATTACTCCAAGGGCTTTATTACAGTGTTTGATGATTCATATAAGTTATGTAAGACACGTATAATAAAGATTTCTATTTTATTAATTAATGAAAATATTACAAATACGTGTACATATAGCCATCCACAAGTTGGGTATAGGACATATCCCTAACACTGCACACCATAAGATGTGCCTTGAAACATTTTCTTTGTGATCTTTGAGATATTAAGAACAAGTTTCTTATTCATGGAGAATATAATACGCAACCATTAGGGTCAGATTATTATTGAGTCTAATTATGACGTTAGATGGTCTAAGTCATATAAAGTCAGAAAAGATGCAGTGGGAGTGTCATCGTTGATTCTACTAAACTAGTGGAATCAGTTGCAACTTATGAAGTATTGACTTATGAAGTTGCATAGTGACCATATAGATTAGAAGTTTTCATATTAGTGTAGTGCTTGCGGTTGTCTCATAGTATTTGGATTTGATCCTTAAATACATAGATAACTTAGTAGCTATATCACAATATTGATATAACATCTGAGTCATATTGATGTAGAACTTAGGTTCTACAAAATATGAATGATGTTCACTAAAGAAAACAATTGGGTTTGTTGGAAAGACTCAATATGTTAAAGCGAGCTTACTTGTTGTTGCCTACCTCTTGAGTGCTAGGCGAGCTCTTGAGAGCCATGAGTATGTGATATAAATTGAGATGTGTATATGATATTGTGGATTGACACTAGAGCAAGTGGGAGAAATTGTTAGGGTTGATACTCAAAGTGCCAATCCGGATCGTATTTATGTCCGTAATATTGCTTATTTAATGGTAGCACCTCTTTTCTTTTATATACATATTCGATCTAATTGCGATTAGATATCTAATTAAGATTATATTGAAACTAAATCTGATTTAGTGATACGTGTATATTAGACAAAGACCCTAGGTTATATAACGTAGTGCGCAGTTACAACGTAGTTTGTAATTGACATTGGGAAGCGTCACTATAAGTTGTATATCCTTAAATAAAGTTTCTGGTCAAGATTTACTAACACGGGTCGGTTAGTAAAATCTGTTGAGACCAGTACATGACGTATATCGTGACTTGGTCGGATGGTTTATCCTAATGAACCATGAGTCTCGGGAGACTCGTATAGACATGTAGGTGTTTATCTGATAAACACTGGACGACTCATTGAAGATTTCCTAATAGACGGTACACCAACGTCAATAAAAATCTTCTCGAGTTGAGTGAGCATAGTGATCATTTGACTTGAGATACCACTGTGGATATATGAGTTATCCTCCACACTTTGATGACAGTCACGTCACCGATCTATTTAGATCAGACTTTCGTCTGTTCTTTGGGTGTGGACTGATGCTCATGATATCATGTGCGTATCAAGATAGAATCCGTCAGTCCTATGTACGAGTGTTATTTAGAGATCGTAAATTTGAAAAGTCAACTATATTATATCGAACAGATTTGACGTTCTTATCTATATCCCATGTATAATATAGATAGCCTGTGATGGAGAGATTATACGTATGCAATGCCCTCGACTTGCATAGTTTAGCGAGATTATCTGTGGTCGTCATAATTCATGAGTGGGTGAATTATGGACATGAAATTGGATTTCGTGACGGATAAACCTAAACTTAGAGAGTCCCACAATATGAAGTGTACTTGTTGAGCACTTTGGGCAACGCGTTATGAATAATAAAGATTGTTCATAATACTTCATCGGATTAAATGAGTTAATTCGAATCGTTTAATCGGTTAAACAAAAACACATGCTTTAGGGCATTTTTTTGTCATTCGTAATTATTGTGTATTTGTATTTGATACATAATTTGATTAGATACACATTAATTAATTGTCAAATGAGACTTTGACACATGTCATTAATATATGTATTTGTTATTTAATGTAAATAAAAATACATATATAATAACAATTATATTAATTAATTATTTAGATATTTAAATGTTAAATTTTTAAATAATTAAATGATAAACTTTTTTCATAATAGTTATGATAAATGTTTAATTATAATTGGTTACATATGGCATGTTTTAATTAAGCTAAATGTGTGCAAATTTGATTTGTTAACATAAAACTTAATTTATTTAATTGAATACATTTGAAAAAATGACAAAAATGCCCTTATAAGTCGGCCACCCTTATTTAAAATTAGAAAATTTTGTTTCTCATCCATTATCATCTTCTTTGGCCGTGAGTCTCAAAAAGAAAAGGGTTCCAAAGTTGCTTGATGATTCAAGACTAAAAGTGAAGGAAAAACAAGAAAAAAGCTTAGGAAAATTGGAGATTAAAAGGTAATCTTTAATCTTCTTGAGTTTGGAAATTTAGTTTCTTGTTCTTGTGTTATTAGAATAGTTCTAGGGTTTTTTTTACTTGTTAAAATTGGGGCTTTTGGTGTTGGAAGATAAAATGGAAGGATTTGAGCATGTATGAAGCAGAATTGAAAGATATTATTGTAATATTTGTTCAATTTTATCATTTGATGATAAGTTGTCATTCTAGAGTGTTATGACCACTCTTGTAATTCCTAGAATTGTTCTTGGGTGGTTCATGTGTGGTGACTTTGAATTGGTGTTGTGACTAATTAGATTAATTTTGAAAAATTGGATTTAAAGCATGAAAAATTGATATATTTAGCTTCTGGATCAGATCTGAAAATACTGTTCATTTGGTGATGAAAAATATGTCATATGAATGTATTGGATGTGTTTTTGGTGTTGGAACAACTGCCGGAAATTGTTTCGGAGTTGAAATAAGCGAAAACGGTGAAAAACGGCGTTACCGGGTGATTTTTGAGACAACCGGGTGACAGCTGCCCAAAACAGTGAATTTGTCACTGTACGGGCAGTCCATGAACTGCCCTAATACTATTGGGGCTTACCTGGGCAGCCCTCATATGTATTGGGTGGTCGGTTCGGTCAAAAACGCGTTTTATGCCATTTTACGGAAAAATATTTTCGTAAAAGTTTCGCGACGTTTCATATATATTTATGTCGTTATTTGATATCGAATAAATGTGTTTATGTGAAATATGAATGAATTATTCATATTGGATATTGAATAATTCATTCGGTAATTTAAAAAGTTTTAAAATTACGATTTCGCCCGAACAGCGCTTCCGCCGCTCCCGCGCCCAAAAACCCCAACATATCTGACTCTAATGATACGTCCGCAAGTCAAATAAGTAGTTTGGCCTTTTGCTAGAATACTGCGATTGTGGCTCACGTTTGAAGATTTGGAAGAAAGCAACGGTCGAAGATTTTTGAGTTATTTTGGTTCTTTGAAAGTGTTTATCAGTTTCTTACAAAGTTAAAGATCATAATCTAATGGTACCTCAGTCTTCAAATTATGATGTCAAAAATCTCTAAGCTCCCTTCCCTTTAAACGTGAACCTCATTTTTTTATAGTGTTTATGTTTTATTTTAACGGGGAAAATATTATATGATAAGGAAAACTTTTTATTTTAGCAAAAGACGCTTAGGGAAGTTATTTTTTAAAGAGAAAGTTGTTTTACATGATTTTGGCTTTAAAAAGAAAGAGACCGTAATCTTTTATAAAACTAAAAATCGAGACATATCCGACCAGATATTGAATCATGTCCGGCCGGACAAAACTAACATATGTTCGGCCAGACATAAACGACATATGGCCAAAGGTATTTTGGGGTTTCCAGGCACTAAACCTTGTAACTCCTCGAATATTTAGATGCATTGCTATAAGAGATTCATCATCGGGCTAGATTTAAAAATAAAGTTTCAATACGAGTGCTTCAAATGGTGCTGGAGTTTGGAGGCGAAAACTACAAACTATAGTTTCTTTCTTCTCTTTTCTCTCTACCTTTATCTTTTATGAGTACTTGGCTTGTAAAAATGATTAGCTTATTTTTATTGAATATTATGAGTAGCTAATTCATTAAATCTATGGTAGTAATGGATCTTAAGCATGTTTAATTAATTTAATTGTATATTTTTATTCTTTTGGGTATGTTATTTATTATTTATTATTTTATACTTTGATGCTTATTTTATTTGTCTGACCAAAAATAAAATAGTCTTGGTAAATCCTTATGAACTCGACGGAGGAAATTTGGGTTAGCTATGTGAATAATATCGTGTGATTTATTCGTTAAATGAATTTCTCTGCAGGATAGACGTATACCTAAAGGGCATACATAACTAATATTAAAACCCGACCTTAATGAATTCGATTTAAATTAATTAACATAGACATATAGTTAATTAGTTTAAGTTGAATATTTCTACATGACTATCGAAAGAGACTTGTAGATAGTTTAGTGTTTTAGGTTAATAATTTGTAACAACCAAATTGAATGAAAAGTGTCTGAACCCATTGCGTGCATGCTTAGATGATGTTACAATCCTAAGTTCTTTTATCTATAAGGTTTTCCAACGTTTGTTATTTATTATTTGTTTAATTTCAGTTAAATTCGATTAAATCAAATTCTCTTTCTCAACCAATAGTTTATTTTAAGTTGAGTTGGTTAATCTTGATACTAATAAGAGAAATATTAAGTTCATGTGGGTTCGACATCCGACTTTCAGTCACTATATTACTTGAGCGATATGTGCGCTTGCATACTAGTTTTATAAAATCGCGATTAATACTTATCTGCCCATAACATTTCCAGTACTCCATGATATTCAAGTAGTATTAACCAAAGCCGGCTTAGGTCGCCAAGTTAAGACAATCGTCCCATTAAATGGTGTCATCTATCAAATTAACAGTGTAATAATCTATTACTTCTATCGTGTATTTTTAATACATCTCAATACTCATTTATATAAGCATAAGATGATAATGAGAAATATGGAATTCAAAATTAATCTTGTAAATTTTATGGTACATTATAAATATCGATATATGTAAAAACTCAAAGACCTAATAGAAATTATTATACATTGTAGATATCGAGATGTGTGAAAACTCAAATAACAAATATGAATTATGGTGCATTGATTAAAATGAGGATTTAAATATAATTTTATCCCCAAACTTCTGTAATGCATTGCCATAAAAGACTGAAGACAAAAATATATGTTAGGTAGTGTTTATTTTTTTGTCTGAAATCTTAATACGTATGAGCTGAAGTCTGAATAGGTCTGAAGACAGATGTCTGAATGACATGTTTGTTTTTCTTTTATTAGCATGCAAACCAGATTATCAATATTAACATTGTATAAGTGATATTCTCTCAAGTAATTGCTTGTAAAATCAACAAAAGATGATGAATGTAATAGTAAAATTAATTGACATAGATAAATTTTGAAATATCATATTTTTTAGTTTCCAATTATAACAAAATTATCAAACATCGAACAAACAATTATCAAATCAAGATATATATATTTTTTATTTTCTTAAGTGAAATAATAAATTATTAATAACCTTTTAAACCATTAGAATATATAATCATCATTAGACACGTTATTAAGCATATGAAAAATTTATTACCAAAATATTTAAAAGGAACACATAAAATAAAAATAACAATAAATTAAAAGTTGAAAAGTATTTAAACACTGAAAAAGACAAAAAAAAGTTGAAAATTGATTGCGGATTACTCAAAAATATATTTATGGTGCGTTTACGTACTCGTAATCGGAATGAGATGGAATCAGAATGAAATGGAATCAGAATGAGCTGGAATGAGAATGGTAAATCGGAATCAGAATAAGTTGTTTACTTAGCTGTAGGAATTGGAATCGGAATGAAGCATTATTACCATTGATGTGTTTACTTTGTCTAGTAATCGGAATGAATTGTTAAAAAGTTACAAAAATACCCTTAGTTATAATTATATATTAATTTATTATATATTAATTATTATTAATTTTTTATGTATTAAATTACTCAATGTTAAATTATTTTTTTATTAAAATATTAAATATTATTATTTTTTATTAATTATTGATTAATATTTTTTATTAATTATATATTATTTAAGTATTAATTAATTATTACTTTATTAATTAATTATTACTTTATTAATTAATTATTAATGTATTAAATTATTAAAATATTAATATATTCTTTTATTAAATTATTATTTTATTAAAATAGTTAATATTATTTTTTATTAATTATTGATACATTTTATTTATTATTTATAAATTAATATTAATTAATTATCTTGGGGATAATATTGTAATTCTCATCAATAATGAGAATGAGAATCTCATTCCCATAGGGGTGGTGGGAATGAGATTCTCATTCCTCATTCCCAAATTTATGGGCCCCACTCTCATTTCCATTCTCATTTTTATTCAATTTTATGAAGTAAACAACCTTATTGGAAATGATTCACATTCCTCCATATGATTTCAGTTGTTCATATGATTTCCACCAAGAAAATGATATTTTAAGGGAAGAAAAATATAAAATAAATAAAAGACTTTTTTTTTTTGAATAATAGGAGAAATACTATATTAAATGAGGATATTTTTATAAGATAATTTATAAATTTATGAGATAATTATTATTAATGCCAAGTCAATTTTTATTAAGTGGTATATTTGTGTTGGTTATATAATATAAATTGTGTATTAAAGTGTATCAGTATTTTCAGTATAAATATCATTTGTTATTTTTATTTACCACGTACTCCTTAAAAGACAGTAAAGTGTGTGTATATTTTAAATCAAAATGATCAAATCCTCCACTTGGCGGGAATATTAGCCGTCGAGATTTCAATTCGGGCATCGCCGGAGAATCAATCTTCAACTAATAATCAAAACAATTCGCTGAACAATTTACAGTGAAAAAAAATGGAGCTGCTGAAATTGTCCAAATTCAAATTCCAGCTTCAAGCCCTAATCGCCGAAGCTCGTCATCTCAGAGTAAGCTTTCGCATCATTAATGCGATCATAAATCATCTCTTATTACTATTAACTATTTTCTAAAATTTTCTCAAGGTTTTATTTGAAATTTTAGGATAAAGAAAACTTGGCTACCGAACAAATTCATCTTTTAGTCCAGGTTAAGTGCTGAAATTCTTCTCTCTTTATTTATTTATTTTTTTGGTTTGATTTTGTTTCATGAAAATTTGACTGCAAGTTTTTAAATTACAGAAACAAAAGCAAACTGAGGAGGAATATTCTAGAAACTTGCAGGAATTGCAATCCGAATTAGCTTCGTCTAATGAACTGCGCCAAAAACTCGAAAGAAAGGTCTGTCAATATTGGCGCTGAACCTGTTTGTGAAAATAATTAAAAGAGATGATTGATAATGCAGTTTTTTAAAAACATCTAATTTGTTGCTGTAGGTGAGTTACCTTGAAAACGACAACGCTTTGCTTGAAAACAAGCAAAAGGAGTTGAAGGAAACTATAAATAGACTGCTTCAATATAGGGAAAATTTCCTAAATGCTTATGAGGTTTGTGCTTGATAATAGTCTGTTCACTTAATTGTCTCGTTGTTTCTGGAGAATTTAAAATACTAGTAAAATGGCTTAATTATAGGAATTTATGGCGGCTAAGATAGCTTGTTATGTTTTTAAGTGTCCTTTTATAGCTTGATGATCCAGGAACCAGATATGTAGTTTGATAATCTAAATTAACTTCTTTTACTCGTGTGAATCTTTTATATATGATACTTTTGGATATTGGTACTTGTGGCTACCCAAATATTTGGGAAGAAATTCAATTTTGGTTCTGTGATATGCCTTGCATGTGAGAGGTAAGATTTACTGCAAATACTAATAAATTATGCTAGATATTCTATGCTTCAGGTTTCATTATCTAGAGACTTCATCTTAAGTTTATTTTGATGTAAATGTTTTGGCAGGAATCAACTTGTGATATGAAACGTGCCATTGAAACCAGTGATAGGAAGCTCACTGTACTATATCAGAAGATAAACTCTCATTTGAAATTATTTGATTCAATAGAAAAGGAGGCATTCTCCATCAAGCAAGTTGTGGATAATGTGGAACGTGTCGTAAGTGAAAAAGAAGAACTAGGCATGTAGCTTTGTTGACTATTACTGATTTAAGGTGTACGCCTCGAGTGAATATTCAGCATAGACTGTTTATTTAATATTTCATGAAAGTTTCAGTATAATATTCATTTTTATGCTCTTTGCTGTTTCAGTGGCTTGCTTAAGGAGCAAAATGGATACGGTCTCTGCATTTGAAAGAGTATTTGTTGGTAATTCATAGATCCCATCACCTGGCTTAGTTAGCTTTTCTTCTAATAAAAATGTCTACCTCTTGCTTCTACTCTTGTATGTTTTATAATACATCTCTTATAGGGATTCTGCAGAGATGCTTGTTGATAATTCATATGGTTATTGGATGGGATTTGAGCTTGCATAACATAATTTTGATTACTCATAATGTATTGTCATGGCTGGACCAGAGTAATGGTTTCACTTTATTTTATTGATATGAACTTGAATTAGTCAGGAATTTGTGACGGTAAAGCATAAGTTATCTAAATACATACAGAAAGTCAGAAATACTGTAAATAAGTAATTTTTTTGCATAATATTAATTATAAATTCCAAAAAACACCTATTTCATAATACTTTTATGAATTTTGATGTGGGATTTGTTCTATTTCCTGCAGAAAAGATCAGTCTTCTGGAAAGTAAATTGAAGAATGATGAGGATGAATTTAGAAGAAAAGATAAGATTATTTCAGAGTTAGAAGCACAGCTGGAAGCAGCAAAATTTAATAATAACTGTCAAACTCAAATTGAAGAGATATCCAGACAAGCATTGAACATCATTATTTTTTCATTTCTAAAATCATGTTGCACTTTCAGATAAGTGTCTGTCTTATTATCTTGTTATCTTAACAAGTCTTACCTTCAGAAAACTATATCAGCAAAGGATGTGGTCATACAGAATCTAATATCTGAGAAAGAGGTGTAGATTTTAAATCGTTGACTCTTTGTTTGATTTCTGCATGTTTGTTTATCGATTTACAAATTTCTTTGAAAATACTTCATAAACAGGCATTGCATTTGGAAGTGGGGAATTTAGGAGTTATCTTACAGAGAATTCAGGATGCTATTGCTACTATGAATCAAGAGGTCAGCAATTTAAATCATGACATTCAGTATTATGGTCTTTAAATTAACAGTTGTTGCTTTTGATTTTTGGTTTCATATTTTGAGTTTTTTTAATGCCTTTGACATTTCATTAATTAATATCTTCTTGATATGTCTCCTACTGAAGCACCTTCTATTTTTGTAACCTTTTATCTCTGCAGTAAATTTCTCCTTTACTCATTTGCTTGTTTATTTGAAATACCAATGATTTCTAACAGGATAAGAATGTATTCCATACATCGCTGATGCTTAAAGGGAATTGTGATGACATGGGTACAGTAAATGAACATAACAGGTAAACGAATACAGTTCTACTTGATATTTGAGGTTGAAGTGATGGAATACTTACCAATTAGAAATTTTTGCATGTGCTTTATGGAACTTGACATTATTCCTATAGAAAACCAGTATTGTATGTTTTGGGTACCTTGGCTGATGAGTATTCCTATTGGATTTTTCAGCATCATGCTGGAATACAGTTCTTACATTTTTGAATCTGTAATGTTGCATAAACTGTAGTGTCAAGTGTATTCTGGTCAGAGACGCCAAACTAATGGAACCTCTCCTTTGGTATGTATTTTCTTTTGTAATGCAATTCATTTTTTAAATGGCTTGTCAGGCTTGAAGATGCGATTCATAATGGTGGAGAAAGATCACCAAGTAAGGCTTCCAGTGTAGCAGCTCCAGAAAATAGAGGTTTAACATTCCTTCTCTGGATTGTTTTCACTGTTGTAGGGTTTAGTCAGAAAGAAACATCTTACTAATTACTAGTAATTCATCTCTGGTATTCATATCATAGACCTGTAGATGCATGGCAAGCTTGCAATTTGAAAGAGAAATGAACTTGTGGAAAAGACAACATGAGCTTGCTGATGTCGTAACAGGAAAACCTGTTGCTGTAGAACCATTGTTTTCTAGGAGAAACATTGGTTAACATCATTTTGACTCATTTTCCTCTTTGACAGTACTGTTCCATGTGCTAGAGTTAACTTCTGTAACTAAGGAAACACCATAATCTATATTATTGTTTCCTTTCTGGAGAGAATGTCATTTTTGGTTTCAATCATTGGAAGTCAAATGGATTATAGAGTCCATTCTCTTTTCCGAGAAGTTGCAGTCAGAAATTCCTACTTAGGATTGAGGTAGCTCCGGGATGAATCAATAGCCGATTGACTACAAGAATTAGGAGGCAGTCATTTCAAGTGAAGAAAATACATATGCACACACAAGCTTTCATATGATTCTAATGCCTACATCAAATATGGATTTCAAAATTTGTGATGTATCTCCTTTCTGGTCTCTTTTTTTGGGGGTGTTGTTTGAATTTGAAATTCAGCTTCACCTCTATGTCAGGAGCATAAAGCAGTTGGCAGCCAATTTCCGGAGAACAATAATTTCAGTTCTTGTGTTTTAGATGTAAGCGGATTATATTCTTACCATTTGTACATTTAGTTGGTGACATGTTAAAAGACAAACAAAATCCTTTTGCTGAATGGTTCATTTACAGTTAGCTGGTTCATCCCCGGAGTCAACTTCCTCTGAACATCAATCCGCCTTCAATACATTGAGCATCCCAGCAAATGATGGGAAGGTATGAGATACTGTCATCTATTTACTAAACTAGACTTGTGATAATTTGTCGTGGCAAAGGATATGATTGACACACCAAGTTTCACAGGTAGTTTGGATACAGAAATCGTTTCAAAGATAATGTTGATGGAACCTCCCAAAAGTATAATAATTCCAATTGAGCAATTTGCCTAACTCTATATTTTCTTTTATGTATAGGACACCTGTGCAGTTTTATTGCACCACCCAGATTCCGAGTGCTCAATGGCCCAGGCAGAAACCTCAAAGAATCCAGGTTAATTTCTAACATGGAATTACAAATTTCATTTTTGAATGCTAGGTCATAGATCGCATAACCAACACTCTGATAACAACATATTCCCGTTCGATTTGGGAAGTAGTAGTATGATTGTGTACAGCTACCACCATTGGGCACCACTATTTCTGAAAGCATGTTTTTTTGTTCTTTCTTTAATGTCTCAGTCACCGCTAAGCATATTGCTGTAGCAGCACATACATATCCTTCTTATCACTAGAATTAAATTCAATTCCATAGTGGTGAAAGTTGAGCGGGACCTAGTGTATTTAGCTCATTCTACTGATAGCTTTAGACTGAACCTACCATTTTTACCTTTACCTTTGTCTTTTGTTATTTAAGAGAATAAACTAAGACCAGAAACTAAATGAGATTTTTCTTGTATTGTCTCGACGCTTGAACCATGCTGATTGATTATCAGCCATGCTAGGCACATAATAACTTAATAAGTTTTCTGCTGAAGCTATCGTACAATCCTAACCGACAGTGTCTATTGCATTTGAAAAAATTGAGCAAAAGGCAAGCAGTCGAGTACAGTAACAATATTATTAGGTGAACTCTCAATAATATCAACCTAGTCAAATTTGGGAAAGAATCGAGGGACTTTTCTCGGAATTTATGTCTTTTGTACCCAAAATAACAAATTCAAAAATTAAATTTTAAATTTTAAAAATCATTTTACCATTTTAAATATATAGAAAATACATTTAGGTTTAGAGTTGAGAGAGTGTGCCCATACTCCTAATGTTTTTAAATATGATGGAAAGCTGGCCTATAGAAAACAAATTAGTTGGCATTTGGTTTTGGGCCTATTAGTATTTATTGATTTGTCGAATTAACATGAACGGCACTCTCTGTGACCATTCCCCCAACCTCAATTAATATGGTCACGTACTTTATGAACAGTATGTTACCTGGGAGCCACCAGGCGTTAAATAAAATAATGATAAATGAAGACAGCATCAAACACAACACAATTTCAAAAAATCCCTAAAATATACGCTTTTCATTGTTTGTAGTCTATAAGTAGACGTCGTTAATAGCGTAGCATCATTACCATTTAAGCTAAAAAAAAATATTAATAGTGACCCACCAAATGCTCTTTAGCACAGCTCATCGCTCATCTTATCAATTACTTTAATGAAGCAATCTAGAGGAAGTAATGATGATTAGTTCGCTAAGGCCAAGCAGAATAAGCCAAAGATCTATGGAATCCTATATTAAATAGGGCAGTGCATGGACTATTTATGGGCTATTAAATAAGGTGTTGACTACTTTCTACTTTTCTAGGCAAATCACTGCCTCCTTTGGCTCTTTATGCACTCAAAACACCAAAATAAGTGACTACTACTTGTATATAATTTGTGTATTTGCTTGCTTCAAGTAGATTCCAACTGACAAATTGTGACATTTATTAGTTCAAAGAAACACGTTAATACCAACTAAGTTGTTGATTAAACACTCAATTAATTCAAACATGAGACTTTTTGTCTTCATTTCAAATGAAATTGCTTTCTTCGTACAAGAAAATAAAGAAGGTTGAGGCATCAAAATAGAAGCTACTAGTGCATAAAGAGAAAATGATGTGATTTACCCAACCCAACATTGAGATATTGTCTGCTTTGAAAGCCTGCCACTGCCAGCCAACGGCCCGAGCAACCCTCCTAACGGTCAATCCATGTCAAAACGCGTTCAATTAGTTGAGATAGTTCAATACTTATAAATTCATCTCAACCGATATGAGATATTACAATCTATCATTTAGAGCTGAATATTTTTATTGGCGCACTTCCGATTGTGAATTGGTTCTGATATCATTTGTGATGGCTCGACCCTCCTTGGTACTCAATGTATCTGTTGTGATGACTCGACTCTCCTTGGGTCTCAATGTTTTTGTTGGCACATTTCGATTAGGAACCGGCTCTGATGTTTTTTTGCAATAATCAGACCCAACTTGCAAGACATTGTACATTTTGAAAATCTGTCAACCCAATGATCAATCGGTGTTTCTCAGTGAATTGCAAACCACTCAAAACACGTTTAACTAATTGATGGGCTCAATAATTATAAACACATTCTAACATCATTCCCAAACAACGTCCTCAAATCATGGCAGCTTTTTATGAAGATGTTGACAATTTTTTATTTTTTATTTTAAAAAAAGAAAAAAATTGAAGATGAAAGATATTGACATTGATGTAGTAGCAGCAACACTAAATGGACGTGCAACCCGTCAGATTCAGGGGTCCCCTATTCCCTAACTCTTATATAAAATAAAACCTCTCGAAAATGAAAAAGAAAATGAATTATTCACTTCACAGTTTTGGTAGCTGTTACTATCTATCAATGGCTGTATGTTCTTGGAACCATTCACTGATTTGCACAGAATAAGTAACTCACAAAAGTTTGATCGTTGGTTCGGGTTCCATTGCAGCAGTTTAAAAGGGATCTGAATTCTGATCGTCTTCTGTCTTACATTTATTGTTCATCTATTATGAAATATGAATGGTGGATTCCTGTTTGAATCTTGTATTTAGATCTTCTGGACCAACACCCTTTAAGCAAGATTTACAGCTTCAGCTGCTTTTTTTTTTTTTTTTAAATAATAATTCCAATAATTGATGTCATTCCCAATGTCATGAAACTGAAATTTGTAAGAGGAATTGATTATTTTCAAATTGTGGGATTTTGTTGAATTAATGATCAAATATAAGTGATTCAAAATACATATTTGTCACATACATGAGCTAATGTCAAAGTCCAATATTGATTCCATAATTTTTATTATTTTAAAATATATATTTTCAAATAAGAAAAATTAACTACCTTTAAAATAAAATCTTACATCCATGACCATCCAATGGTCACAGATGACTGTCTATTTTAACTTATTTTCTTCAGTAGTCAGGTTTGTGTCTAGTGCCAGTTAGGCCTTTTTTTTTCAATCATTTTTGGTACAATACAACTCACAAAATTATATGTGAGTAATTAGCCTGATAGTGACATCTGCATTTCCAACACATAATTTTTTTTAGGTAACATTTCTTCCACGTCACACAACACAATATTTTGTCATTATTATTTTTGGATATATCCATATTTTAGTAATTATTTACAAACTAAATAAAATGGTAACATTACAAATGAAAAAGAAAAACCCAGATAATCTTTTTATTTCTTTCTTGATTTGAAAACCAAAATCCCACCTCCAATAGATGTGCCTTGGTAGTAAAAAATTTAAAACTTGATTGTTAGATTTTACGCTCGAATATAAAGATGTATTTCTTTATAAGAGCTTGAGAAAACCGGAGATTTTACATGTTCCGTTTAAGTCGGATCAGATAATTTGACGGTCAAATTTATAAAATTAAAAAAATAAATAAAAAGCCAAAATCTCTTATGGGGTTGGTGGTGGTTGAATGTTTGGTAAAAATAAATAAAAGAGGCAATTATCAACAAAAAGTTTCAAAAGCAATTATATTTTCTCAGTGGCCAAGAAATTTGACAAAAATATTACTAAGTTTTTTAAGTAATGTTTGGTAAAACATCGTTTCATGTAAGTCACGGCACTGTATCTTTCTACTCTCCCATCCACTTTGTAATCTTTCAATTCGTCTTTTTTTTTGTTCCTCTATCAATCGAAAGTCAGATGTTTTGCCAACCAATCACATTGTAATAAATCGATGTTCGCCATCTATTTGTAAAAGGGTCAAACTTCAAGGAAGGAAATTAAAAATTACCCTAAATTGAAATTAAAAAAGAAAGTCTAAAACAGCATTATTTTATTGATAATTTTATAATTTTCTCCATATCGTTACTCAACAAATCGAATTTAAAATCGAACTTGTAATACTCTTATTCATTATATTTGGGTAGTTTAATCGGAAATTGATAACAAATCATTTCATGAGCGATTTGTGATTAATCGGAAATAAACGGAGATTAATCGAGAAAGGTAAAATTTACATTTCATATGATTGATAATAAAAAATGCAAAACTATCCCTAACTTCAAGGAAGGAAATAGAAAATTACCCTAAATAGAAATTAAAAAAGAGTCTAAAACGACATTGTTTTATGGATAATTTTATAATAATTATCTCCATATCGTTACTCAACAAATCGAATTTAAAATTGAACTTGACCTTATTCATTATATTTGGGTAGTCTAATCGGAAATTGATAGCAAATCATTTCATGAGCGATTTGTAATTAATAAAAAATAATCGGAGATTAATCGAGAAGGGTAAAATTGACATTTCATATGATTAATAATAAAAAATGTGAAACTTATCCCTCAAAATTTTTCAAAAAATCACTAAAAATCATTCATTTATGTGAAAAAACTAATAATCAAAGAGTCTTTAATTAAGTCAATGAACATAGACAATTTTGATACAATTACAAATATTTATCCTGATTTAATAAAATATAATAAATTAATGATATTGGTATTACTATTCCGATAATAATATTTTTACATTTAAGTATATTTTTTTTCTATTTTTATCATTTATAATGAAATCATTTTTTTAATTTTTCACCTAAAATTATCAATTAAAATTTCAAAAAAATATTGAAAAATTAAAAATAAATTTAAAAATAAAATTTGAAGATTTTTGAGAAATCAAAACTGGATCAATTAATCAAACAAAAATATTTAATAATCGATATCAATTTAAAATAACCGACAGCATCATATATAATTATATATTATCGAAGAGAAGCAGATGCTGGTCCACGAATCGACTGCTCGAGTTGGGCTAACCGCGTTGAGACACGTAGCATTTTCAATTTCCTTAAGACAATTAGACTAGACTCTAGAGATGCCTTACGCGGGCAATGCACAATAACTTGCCATTACTTCGTGAGTTCGTGTCTTTTGTTATTATTTTTTGACTTCTCGAATAAATAAATTTACAATAAATAAATCAATAAATAAAAAATAAAGGCTTTTGCTTGAAGAGTTTTCTATCATAAATTCATCATTCAAAATCGACTTATAAAAAGGAGGAATTCATAAATTTATATTCTCATAATCATGTGTGATTTCGTATTCTAATATTTGATCGCGATTTTGTATAATATGTAAGCGCACGTATTACACAAGTATTATAAAAATATCGATCCCACAAAAAATTATTATCACTGCATAATACTAAAGTTTTATCAACCATAACCTTATTTATGCTAGTGTTTATGAAGAGAAAACTATTAAATAATGAAAGTAAAGTGAAATGAAAGCATTAATCTATAACACGAAGTTATCTACAAGCCTATTTCGATTGTCAAATAGAAACACTCAACTCAGTTCAATTACCTATATTTCTATGATAATAAATATAAGTCAAATTCATTAAGTACAAGTTCTAACTATGGTTACGTATGCCCTACATGTATATTCATATCCTGCACGGAAATCTATTCAACAGAATGAGATCACGTGTTATCAATTCACAAGACTAAACCAAAATTTCATTTTCCAAGTTCTTTAGGATTTACCACAACTATCTTATTAGTGATAAAGTAATAGAAAGTATTAAACATAGAGAATGATAAATAATCCAAATAGAATGTCACAAATCAATGATAAAAAGATTCAATTAATAAAAGTTCATATTGTGTTCCATTTTAATCATAGAATAAGATATAGTTCATGATGAAGAAGATAAATAACTTCATCATAATATTCAAAACAAATCATGAAGTTTGCCAATTTTCAATTTTCAATCTTCTCTTCTTAATTCTTATTTAATTTTCTTGTTCTTGAATGGTTGTTGTGTTTTGAAGTATTTTTCCCTCAAAAGAGGCTTATTGTCCTCCCCAAAAAACTTTGTGAAGTAACCCTAAATGTTCCCTTTATATAAATATCATAAAAATCAAGTTTCTTGTTCAATTTTGAGAGTCTTCCGCATCAATGTCGCTCTCTGACCTCCATTGGCACGCCAATACATCTCTTGCACGTTCAAGCTCAATTTTGACCATGATTGAGTCCGAATCAATCTTCGACATAAACTAAAAAGTTATAGATAATTGAGTTTTCATTGCAACACAACTTGAATCACATCATTTTGATATTGTTTGAAAATTTTATGGTCAAAATACTAAAAACTACATAAATTAGGAACTCACTTGTGCAAATCGAAAATTTCCGGCTTTTTCACTTTTTTTTGCTCAATTCTTCATATAACGCATCCTAAATAACAAAACAATGAATGTTAGTAAATTTAACACATTTAAGAATATAATTTAAGGGCAAATCGATGATAAATATACTTGAAAATTGTATATTATAGGTGTGGACAACAGGACCTGGGCGACGCATGCTGTTCCTAGGCTCGCGGCCTAGTTGGGAGTACGGAGTAGCCAACAGAGGACTAAACCGGAGAATGATGGAGTCGCCACCCCCGGTGTGAACCGGGAAAATGAGATTTAAGGCCGCACTCACCCCTCGCAAGGGAAGACCTCAAACCGTTGGGTTCGGAATGGTCCCTTACTTATGTCACTTGTAATGAAAGGATTTATGTAATAATTTAATCAGGCTTAAGTAACACTTATTTCTAAGAATATCATGCTTCTATATTCATGGGTACAAAATAACACTCATACATACATTTCGCATATATCTCATATCTAATACACATGTCTAACAAAATACCTCAAAGTAACAATGAACATACAACTTCATTCAGCATATCATATTCATGAAAACACAAGCATACGTAGTATCCGCACAAGCATACATGTGAGCACTCTTCCAAGTGATACGTGGAATTGTATCCAAGTACAGACCGCATTACCGTCCATTCGGAATCGGCTACGGAATTTATGTCTGGGTTTCCATCCGATATATCACAAGAAATAATACTCCAAAGTCATCATGGCATAGGCATATGAATCGTAATGCGTTAAATCAAGACCAAGGCAAACGACGCAACCAATGGAATAAACATGCTTGAGTACTATCTCATGAACCTATTAACCAAATAACATGCTAACAGCCTAATCATGCTTGAATACAATCCCAAGAACACATGGAATGGATAAATGCAGGAATACAAATAATACGGTTGACTATATAACACAAGAACGATCAACCAAGAGACAATTATGCGTGAATATGATAAGACAGACTCAGTTCAGTGTGTTCGCGTTCGTGTAGCGTTCGTAAACGCGTTCGAACGGTAAACAGAAGGTTCGCGTTCGTGTAGCGTCTGAGAACGCGTTCGAACGGAACCAGACCTGATACATTATGAAACTAAGAAGGTGTGTGTGCGTTCGTGTAGCGTTCGTAAACGCGTTCGAACGGTAAACAGAAGGTTCGCATTCGTATGGCGTTTGATAACGCGTTCGAACGGAAAGGAAATAGAATGCTCGCGTTCGTATGGCGTTCGTGAACGCGTTCGAACGGAAGTGAGACCTGATGCATGACAAGGCAAAAATGCATGCGCGTTCGAGTTGCGTTCGTAAACGCGTTCGAACGGGAACAGACCTGATGCATGAAATGGGACGCAATACATAAACAGCAAGATAAAGGGGCGCGTCGAAGTATTGTCGTAAAGGTGGCCTTTTGAGGGCTCTTGATCTCTCAAAGAGAGGACCTTTAGACCAACATACTAAGCACATGCGCGTCACATCACATCATGCATACAAACATAAAGACAATCATACTATTCTAAGTATGTCCGATTGAACGTGTCTTGCATCCAACCGAACACACATCAACCGGCGCGGCAAAGCATCGTGGTAAAGGGCTTTAGCCCCTCCCCATAGGGGATCTCACATCACACTTACTAAACCCATGCGCTCGGTTGAATCATGCATACGAAAATAAAGACAATCATATCAAACTAGGTATGCTCGATTGAACGTATCTCGCATTCAACCGAACACACATCGATCGGTGCGGCAAAGCGTCGTGGTGAAGGATTTTAACCCCTCCAATTAGGGAACCTTTCATCGCACTTGCTAAGCCCATGCACTCGATCATATCATACGGGAATAAGCAACATACAGGATTTAAATGACAAGAAATAAATAAACCAAAGCAACTCCACACAAGAGAAGGTGCCGTTTACTCAGGTGGTACGTGGAGTTGTGTCCCATGTACAGACCGCACTACCGTCCATTCGGATTCGGCTACGGAATTTACGTCTGGGTTTCCATCCTATATACCACAAGAGACGACACTCTTCCATTTCATTCAAGCCACAACATGCATCCATAAACGACTCTCATGCGAATAGAATTCAATAATAATAATAAAAAAACGAATATAAGCTAATGAAAATGTACCCTCAGGTCTAACCTTTTAAATCACCTCTCGGATGTACGGTACACGATCGTCGGAAGGGTGGATGTTCCGCAACTCTCCCGGTTCACTGATTCACTGTTCTCGTTCGTTGTCTTTACTGTTTTGAGTCCGTTTTGCTACTGTTTCCTTGTGGTTTCGCTGCCGTCTCCTCTTTATCTTTTTGCTTCCTTTTTTTCTTGGGTGTGTTCTTCCTGTAATTTTTATGTGTGTTGTGTATGAGCTATGGACTAGGGACTAGGGTTGAGAAGGTTGGTGAAAGGTTCTTTTTATAGGCAAAGGGTTGGGCTTGACAAGGAAAGGGATTTGGCTAATTGAAGAGGGATTTGATTTGGTTTGGTTAAGGGAAGTCAAAGATTGAGGGGGGACAAATCTTGGCTAGATAGGGAAGGTTGAATATTTGATTGGCTTGGATTAGGAATAAAATATTTTAAGTTTTGGGAATAATCTTATTAGATTGGGAATATAATTGGTTGATTGATTTTAATTAGGCATGATTATATTTGATTTAGTATGTGATTTGTTTAATTTAGGCATGATTTAGTTTAAGTTGGTAATTGTTTATTTTATGTTTGGTATATGTTTTATTTAATTATTTAATTAATTTAATTATTATCTTATTTAGTTAATGTTTTAATTAATATTTATTTATTTAAATTGAGATGTGTTTTATGGGCTTTGGGGGGCTAAATGGGCTGGATGTGAGGCTAGCAGCAAAACCAGAATTACCGACACCGTTCGAACTCATCATCGAACGCAGCACGAACGCCCGCAATCTGTTTGACGTTCGAACGTATACACGAACGTAGCACCAACGAAAATAGTGAACCTTGTTTATTCTGAATTTCCCCTTCCGATGTCCGTTTCCCGTGACCTCCGTGACTTAAAAGGTAGTGTCTCCAAAATGAGACTCATCATAGGGACTTATGTGTAAAAATACAGTGCCTACAATAGGCACTCATCACACCCCAAATTTGAATTATTACTTGTCCTTAAGAAATGGCCCAAACTTAAATAACAAATAAACTAATTAAGCCATTTTCGTAGGGATTACAACTGCATTTAGCATATGCAATAAGCCTTAAAATCCATAGACGACCTTAGTGAGTGAGTTATAGTCTCGTGAAGGCTTACAACGATGACACCCATAACAATCAATTAAAATTACTAAATAAACAAATACAAAAAGACGCAACAAATATCACATTGTTAGATTCTCACAGTAATGTCTCAAATATCATTATATAAGATGTCAATGGCTCAGAGAAAACTTCAAATGTTTTGTAAACAGTCATAACTGTTGGACAATTATGACTCATAACATCACTATTTGTAAAGAACATTGTGTTTTTGTACAAATTATTAATGTGACAAAAGGAAATTGTTATTTTATCATTATTGTAATTAGATTACTTGAATATATATTAATGATAAAAGTCCATATGGTTAAATCGGATTAATAAGATATGAGACAGTATTAATCCACGAATGGTTTAATCATTAAATATCTCTAGTCGAAGTATTATCGAGACTGAACATTAATAATGCGGAATATACTAGTATTACACTTGTGCGCGTTATGGAAGCTTAACTGTATAGTTCTCATATATTTAGGTATTGGATGCTTATGCAAGTGTAATAAGAGGTTCTGTTAGCCGTTGGACCGGATGCAGTTCGCTCTGGATAGGCCCACTCGAAATCTCATTGGTAGTATGACTATGTGTCTATGTGAATCCGAATCAGTGTATGTGTATGTGATCTTTAACCTGAGACTTACGTCGCTGTTACTTGCGACAATCAGTTTACTTTAGTATTGGTCGTCTGGAGCTTTAACAGGTTCTGTGTACGCCTGTATTGGGTTTACTGAGAATCGTAGTGTATTAGATGTGATGTCAAGATGAGAGTATCACTTCAGTCATATGAAGATGATGGTCACACAGAATACAGAACTAGTACTCTTAAAGCTGCAGCTATCGGGATAGTATGACTAGGTCATGACTTCCCGATTACAGAGATTAGTTACTCAGGATTCCATATATGCTTCGTACGGGGCAGACACAGAGCCAGCCCTAGGCCTAGCATGTGAAATCCGATATTGGATCATATGACGTATTACAAAATATTAGTATCACTACGTCTGATACAAATGATATTCCTCGGTGAATATTTTTGGAGAATTGGGTAGGCACGGTGCTTTGCTAGAAGCCAACCATGTCTTGTAAATCGGTGAGAATATGGTACGGGGTACGCACGTGTTCGGATACCGTATTTACTGCCAACATATCCAGGAATCTCTTGGGTCGCTTCCCAAAGATTCACCAATGACATTTGACTCAGATAGAATTAATCTGGGATTAATTATGAGAGATAAAATTAATCTGGGATTAATTACGGCAAGAATTAATCTGGGATTAACTTCATATAGAAGAGAGAACACGATTAATTTAGAATTAATCGATAAAATAAATTTAATAGTTAAATTGAATTTTTTTATTTAATTTATTTTTTATGGCTAAAATAATATATCGAATATATTAATTGAAATCAAATTTCAATACGAAATTAAAATTGAATTTTAATTCGGGCGAACGAATTAATTCGAAAGTGACTATTGTAATAATTTTGCGAGACATAATTATTTAATTAAATTGGATTTAATTATGGCGCGACGATAAATTCGTTTAATCGGAATTAAACGAACCCGATAAAATTACCCGTGACTTTGCGTGTGTCTTTTTATGTTTTGGGAACACAAAATATCTTTGACTTTGGTAGGCCCAAGTCAATTTGTGTGTTGAGGAAGCCAACTCAAATTTTGAATTTAAAATGTGGTGAGACCACATGACTTACATCAAATGTCTTAGGTTGATGTAAGTAGTTGGCTTAATTAATTAAATACATAAAATAACACAACCACCAAGTCTTGAAACTCTCTCTTCTTCTTCTCCACATTGCCGATTCTTTTCTCCTTGGTAATGAAATTTTGCTTCAAAATTTCTACATAGCTAGCACTTAGAGGAGTCAAATTATGTGATAGGGAAACTCACTCAAGGAATAAACAACATAACAACAAGCTTGGAGCTTCATCCAAAGAGCAAATTTCAATATTTCTCCATTTAACAATGTAAGTGATTCCGCCACTTTTCTTGTTATTTTCACACATATAATCATGTTTAGGATATTGTGGCATGTCTTAGAGACTAACAATAACTTCATTCAAAAATCAAATTCATCTCAATCAAATTCTTGCAGTGTGTGTGAAAATTGATCTCATCATAGTTTATCCATTATATTATCAATCTTAACAGTTTTTCATCTCGACAATCAAAATAGAATGGGTCAAACCGGCCTATGTATTTTAAAATCTCTATGTCTTATCATTAAGCTCATTTATCTAGCCTTCTGATATTTATTATTGCTCTTCTTTTCTTCCTTTTTATTATTTTTTTATTTTTTTCCTTTTTCCTATTTTTTTGAGCTTTTACACTACCTTTTAACGTAATATTTTTCCTTAAGGTGGTCCTTACACTCACTCATGTGTAGCTTCACGCTTAAAGGTTATATATGGCTCTTTGATATGCCAACATTCATATAATTTTAAGATAGAGATAAATATTCAGGCTAACGATCATTCATTCAATCAAATCATCTCAATTCAAACTATCTCAATCTTAAATTTCAAGTCTAAACTACAACAAATTGATGTAAGTGTTTGAATATGCAAAAAATCATCTCAAGACAAACTCAATTTAAGAATTTAGCATTGATATCAACCGACATTTATCATTTTCTAAGAGTAAAAATATTTTAATGTGGATCAATGCTTAGCTAATGATTATCCTCAATGTTGAAAAAAATAAAAATTGAAGGAAAATAAATAGACATTCCTCAAGTTTAAATAATGATGCAAAAATTTATTTGTTGGAGAGTGAAATCAAACTTATGTTAAAACATGAATCATCGAAAGAAAAAATATATATATATATATATATATATATATACACACACACACACTCTCTTAAGTAAGCACATATAAGAGAACAATTTAAATAAAAATAAAATATAAGAAAAAAAATTAAAAACGCTTGAGTTGCCTCTCAAGAAGCGCTTAATTTATAGTCCTTAGCCATAATTTCTCTGAAGAACTTCCTTCAAGGAGGCTTCCATATGGCTCTAGATGTCTTAGATAGGACAGTGTCATGGACATTACTATTCAAATCATTTTCCAAGAATGAGATGACAGATAAAGATCTTCTATACTCTATGCTTATGCCATCTTCTTCAAACACTTATCTTTTGGAGGTCTTGAATAGAAAAATAGATCATCATGTGGTATTGTAAAATTCTTGACTTAGAATGGTTGTGTAATTCTATCAAGCTCGTAGGCGATGTCAATGATGCTAGCTTCCATATATTGTGATGTGTCCATTTGTGTCAAAAGATTTTCAGTAGAATCACATAACTACTCTTGCATAAATTTTTATTCCACAACTTCCTCATAGATACACTCAATTAACGGAGTAGGGGTCTCTGAATCAATTCTAAACTCTATTTACTCAGGTTCTTGATTGGACATCTCATTCTCTATATACAGCTCTGCCTCTCTCTCTCTCTCTATTATAGTGTCATTACAATTCTCTTGATTCCATGGGTCTTCTGTAGTATCATTTGTTAGTGTTCCTCGAGGTCTATAGCTCTGGTTATTGGCCATCTCTCTTATTTGGGCTTCTAGTGTTTTCAAAAATACGATTAGCTATGTACCAACTTTTTCCAATCTAGTAGTATTATTTTCATTTTCATGGTTCTGCTTTGCAAGAAACTCATTCTGATTGGCCACATGGATCAGTGGATTTTCCATATATGGTTTGCTTTATTAAGGAAATTCTTGAGCTTGTAGTGGATCAAAGGGATATAATGGTTCAGTGGGATATGCATAACTTTTATTGTTGTGCCATGTAAAATTCTGATGGTTTTTCCACGCTCGATTATAGTTGAAGATGCAATGGTTAATAGAATGGTTGGCCCTACACATTTCACAACTCATCATTGTGCTCTGAAAGGCTTGAGCATTCAATACACCAAGCATTTCATAAATATCTGTCAACAAGTATTGTGTCTTCACGACTTCAAATTTTTCTTAGAAATATATGTTATAGTTGGTGCTTAGAGCGCCAATCCGAATAACGTATTGTACATAGTATTTTATTATTTATCAATAAAATAACTATATTTTCATTTCACCATTTTTAATGGTAATGTCATTATGCATATTAGATTCGTATATAAATATGTTGAGAATGACATCGACCTTAGAATAGTCATGTAGTAATACTGAACACTGGGTGGTCCGATATTGGGATAATATTACTATTATAACCTATTTTTAAAATAAATATTCCTAGTTGTTGCTTTTGGAATACAGTCGAAATCCTATAACCTAGAAGACTAGCACATGTTGTATATTGGAATTGGAGTTCCAATGTTTTAAATCGATGTACCATGAGCAATGAAAGCTCGTATAGACATGTAGGTATTCATTGGAGCGGATACTGAATGATTCACAGGTGATTCCTAATAGTTAGAAGTACACACTACCGTCAATATGAATCTCATCGAGTCGAGTAGAATATGTAATCATTTGACTATAGGATAACATTAATTTTGTGTGTGATCCTCCACTCTTTAATGCCATTTATGTCAGAGACCTTTCATGGTCTGACTGCTAGATGTTTGTTGGGTGTGGATTGATTAACTCGTTAATCAAGTGCGTATCAAGATAGGATTTGTCAGCTCGTGCGTGTACTATAAGGGGTTAAGGTATCCATGTGAGTAAGTCATGATTCTTAAGACTTTGGCCAAAACAGATCACCTATAGTGGATCACATATATCAGAAATGGTGTTCTGATTAGTTGTTAAGAATCATAGACATGTCGATAATATAATATATGCGCCTCGTAAACTTGACGATATAATCTATGTTTCCTAAAAACAATTCGGATAGCCTACGACAGAGAGATTGTTAAACATATGTGATGATCTCGACTTATATAGTTCAGAAAGATCGTGCATTCTTCGCGAATTTGGAGGTGGTAGAATTATGTACATATAAGCTAGACTTATATGACGAACGTGTCTGGACTTAGAAAGTCCCACAATATGAAGTGTACTCGTTGAGTACTTGGGTAGATGATGATGTTTGATGATAAATAATATTTGATATTATAATTATCAAACAAAATAATTAAGTATTATTGGATAACATTAATTATTTACGTTGATACAATTGAATTAATTGGATTAATCCAAAAAATCACACAATGGCTTTTTGTTGTAATTTCATAAATATTTCTACCATTTGAGGATATTTTGATAACTACAAAATATGTAATAATAAGTGTATTTGGCTTGATTTAATTGGATTAAATCAAAGTGGTAGACAATCAACTAATCAATTTATTAAACTTTGTCTAGATTTAATTGGATTAAATCAAAGTGGTAGACAATGAACTAATTGGTTAAACTTTGTCTAGATTTAATTGGAATAAATCAAAGTGGTAGACAAAGATGATTAGTCACACCTAATTATGGGTGACAATTTGGGTCAGGATTTGTTTATTCGTTCGATTCGCTTTAAAGCGAATACAAGTTTGAAAAATGAATTCGTTTAATAAATGAGTCAATTCAATTTGATTCGTTTATTAAACGAATTGAATATGAATTTATGTTCATTGATTCGTTTATTCATTTATGATTTATTTTGTTATTTTATTTTACTAATTATTGTTATTTTTCAATTAAGATACGAGAAATTATGGCTAATTACCATAGAAAAATAATATTGTCGATATTTGGTGAAATATTTGTAGTAAATATATTAATTACATACTTCATATGTATATATTTGTGAAGAATTAATGTAAATCAATTAGGGTCAATTATGTTATTAAATAATATCATGATCGAATCGAATACGAATCTTGATATTAGGATTTGTTTAATAAACGAATCGAATACGAATTTTGATATCAGTATTTGAGTTTTCAGACTCTGATTTATCCCCGATTTTTTCCTATACACTCCTAATGAAATATTGTATTCTATTAAATTATTAAACAATACACGCATGCTTGATATCTATGGGTTAGACTCACTTCCGCTGTGAGGGATACAGATCCGACTCTAGAGGTTCCACATCTGCTCCAACAATATCTTCAAACACATGCTCTATCCCACCACCATATGGTGCAACATGATCTCTTAAATCTCTTGATTCTCTCGTCACCCATTGGTACTCTATTATTTGAAACACCTAAAGGAAAAAATTAAAGTAATAATAAAAAAAGGTCTAATTAAAATTAAGATTGATTACTCTAATACTAACAAAAATAGATAATTCCTTTACAACACTGTTAAAAATTTGATTGCGATTTTATATAACACGCAAGCACACATATGCCACAAGTTGTATAAAAATATCGATCCTACAAGGATTTGTTATTACTGTCTAATACTAAAAAAATTTCAACCCTAACCTTTTTTAGTGTTTATGGAGAAAGAACTATTAACTAAGGAAAGTAAAGTAAAAGAAAAACAACCAATAAGCATGAGAAATATCAAGATAATAAAAATATAGGATCACAATTTCTCCACAACATTCCCTTAAATTAATCTAATATATTTATAACTGATCAACTATAATGAATTATTAATGTAGAACATGAAGTTATCTAAAAATCTCTTTCGATGGTCAAATGGAAACGTCTAACTTAGTTCAATTACCTATATTCATATGATAATTAATCTAAGTCAAACTCATTAAGTTCAAGTTCTAATTATGACTATGCATGCCCTTCAAGTATATTCATATCCTACGTGAAAATATATTTAACACAATGAAATCACGCGTTATTAATTTTCAAGGCTAAACCAAAATTCATTTTTTCTAAATTCCTTAGTGTTTATCACAAATATCCTATTGGTGATCAAGTAATAACATGTATTAAATATAGAGAATGATAAATAATCCAAATAGAAGGTCACAAATTAATGATAAAAATATTCAATTATTAAAAGTTCATATTGAGTTCCATTGCAATCCTAGAACAAGATATAGTTCATGATGAATAAAATAACAAATTCATCATGGTATTTAATATAGTAAACAACAAAGAGTTAATAAAGAAGAGATAAAGAAAACAAATCATGAATGTTTTCAATATTAAATCTTCAAGTTCTTCAATCCTATCTTCTTAATCCTTATTTGATCTTTTTGTTCTTGATTGTTCTTGAATGATTGTTGTATTTAGAGAGTATTTTGGCTTCAAAAGAGGCTTATTGTCCTCCCCAAAAACCTATGTGAAGTAACCATATATGTTTTCCTTATATAAATATCATAAAAACCAACTTTCATGTTCATTTTAGAAGTCTTTCGCATCAATATCGCTATCTGACCCTCATTGGCACGCCAATGCATCACTTGTAGGTTTAAGCTCTATTTTGACCATGATTTATTCCGATTCAGTCTTTGAAGTAAACTATAAAGTTGAATATAATTGAGTCTTCTTTTCAACGCAACTTGTATCACCTCATTTGGATATCGTATAAAAAAGTTATGGTCAAAATACAGAAGGCTACGTAAATCAGAAAATCAAATTGGAAATTTCAGGTTTTTCATTTATTTTTGCTCAATTCTTCATATAATGCACCACAAACAACAAAATAATAAATATTAGTAAATTTAACACATTCAAGAATATAAGGGCAAATCAATAATAAATATATTTGAAAAGTGTATACTATAGGCACTCATCAACATTCCATCACACTTTATAATCGACGTCTATGACTATCTTTAAAAATAAGGAGCCATCATAAGATAGCAACATTCCCTAAGTTGCACACTCCGTAATAACGATTACAAAACTGTATTTATACCAATCTCATATTCGACATAGTACATCCAATCCTATATTCAGCTCGATGCCTACTCTAATACTTTTTTTTTTGGAATCGTTGGAAACTTTGCCGTCAAACCACCCATTCCGGGCTTAAGCGGAACATGTATAACATCCGGCTGTCCCAGACTCTTACAAGAAATACACCCCTGGATTCGAACTCATGACCTCAAGGTGAGATCACGAACCCTACACTACCAAGTCGCGCCAATTGGGGACCATACTCTAATACTAATGGTTACAAACCATGACTATCTTTGAAAATAACTTATATAAGAATAAAGAGCTAATGCCTTTATATTATCATTTATATTGGTATAACTCTATATCTATCTTAACATTTTGTTAATATTATTATTAATAATAAAAGGTATAAAACTTTCTCAAGCAACTAGAGAAGTTATGGTAGTTTCTTGGCGTTAAATCTGTCTCTATTTTTCTTTCTCTCCACGGAGTTCTTGTTTTAAGGAAAAATAAAGAAGAAGATGTTGATTTGATGATTGATCTTTGAAGAAAGAGAGAAAGAGAGGGGACAATTATGGGGACTTGTGTGTCAACGCCAAGAGGGTGCGTTGGTGGGAGATTGAGCTCTTCAAAGAAGAAGAAGAATCGCAAGAGGAAGAAAAGTTTCAAAAGAGGAGTGTCTCGTTTGTCAGAGGGATCATTTGACAAAGTTGACAGGCCTGCACCTGTTGATCGTCATTCATCTTTCACAAATCCTGCTTTACAAGGTCCTTCATTTTATCTTTTTTTCCTTCTTTATATAGATTGCTTTTTAAATGAAAGTTTTTTTTCCCTTGTTGTTGATTGAAATGCCATTATGCAGTTGTGTTTTTTTTTTTTAAATTGATTTGTTTGGTGGGTGTTGTTGATTTTTCCTTAAATTTAAGCTTGTGGCTGAGAAAGAAGAGTGCTTGGGAAATTGCTTCTTCTTCTTCCTTCTTGTTTTTTTTTTTTTTTTTTTTTTTTTGGTTTTTTAAATAAATGAGTCGGTTTTTGGTGAATGTGATCATTAAGGGGTATTCGAAGTAAGGTGGTGAGATTTCTTTTGATTGATTGTTTGAAATATTATAGTTGATCCTTGTGCAAAGCAAGTTTTTCTTTATGTGGGGGGTTTTGTGTTTGGTTAAAATTTTGTTACTGTAGATAAATATGAACTGCAGTCTGAGATTTTCATTTGATCTGATGATCAAAGAGTTGATAGTTCATGAAAAGGAGGTTTGATTGCATTTCGATTTGACCACCGGAGGAGTTTTCTGCTTTTTTCGACAATCAGGACATTTTAAGGAGACACTACAGATTTGGATTCAATCTTTGCTTGTGCGATGATTAAAGAGTACGAATTGATATTTAGCATATCAGTGAATTTGCAGTTGTACAGCTGGTTAACAGCTGGTTAGTTGTGTTGTTGTTTCATGGTGATGACTGAAACCAATCTGTTTTCCTATTTGTGGGAGTCCATTTCGAATTCGAAGGTCCTTGCTGGTATTGTTTTATGTCTTCATTACTATTATATTTTGGCCATGAGAAACGGTTTTCTAATATTGCATTGTTTTTCATTTTCAAAGAGAAATAGCTAGCCTGGGTTATTGATGAGTAAGCATCATCAGGAATTATCCACTTCCTCTTTGAGTTTTTTGCTCAATTATTTTTACTTGTTGGAACTGCAACTGTGGTATGACAGAAAATTCTTTTATCCTTCATTTTAGAAGTTTCTTATGATTTATTTCGCTCTTAATTTTTCTGTACTCACTGTTTGTGTTTATTTCTTACAATCTTCTAGTATAAATTCATTTTCATCTATTAACATATTATTTTTCTAGGTTCTTCGTTATACTGAAACATATGTTTAGTGGGACCAAAATTCTCCTTGATACTTGTAAAACTTATCTAATGTTGTCTTAATTATCTTTCTTGTTTTTCAAATTACACACAACCATGAAAACTGCTTCTTATTCAGCTCAACTCTTTTGTTTTACTTGTGGCCCAATAATTTATTGTTACCTTTTGATGGCTTCAGCAGGAAGTATTGATGACTCATGGTTTGATTCAGTTGCAATATTTGAGTCTGATGGTGATGATGATTTCGTGAGCGTTCAGGATGGTAAGAAATTTGCAGATAAATGGCGCCTTCTGTGTAGAATCTGTAGATGAATTTTAGTTTCCTGCCTGGCTGATAAGTACATCACATATATCTTCAACATATGTTTTACTTTTGAG
Source organism: Zanthoxylum bungeanum (assembly GCA_019454045.1). Classification (NCBI taxonomy): domain Eukaryota; kingdom Viridiplantae; phylum Streptophyta; class Magnoliopsida; order Sapindales; family Rutaceae; genus Zanthoxylum; species Zanthoxylum bungeanum. Next base: position 96,235 of record SKCR01032738.1, on the reverse strand, counting down.
ATCTGCAGATGTGGTATCTCTAAATGGCTCTGATGGAGTGTCCAGAACTAGTAATGTATCACTAAGAGATGCTAATCATCGAGGCCACAATGTCAATATCCAATATACCTCAGTGGCTGACCAGTTGCAGAGACCAGGGGATTTGTCCACCGGAAATTCTGCTCACAATTCTATCAGTGATGCTGGCAAAAATTCAAGTAATAGAGTTGCAAATTCAGAGAATGTTCATTCCCAATCAAAAACTGATGGGCAGTTTTGCGAAGGAAAGCAACCAGTGTTCAATGATGAGATCTCCTCCTCTGTAGATGGGGACTCTGGCAAGGATGAAGGATTGTTGGATAATTGTGGGATTATTCCTAGCAACTGTTTGCCTTGTCTTGCTTCTACTGTCCCCCCAGTTGAAAAGAGAAGATCAGGGAGCTCAAGTCCACCAAGGCCATTTAAAAAGACTGCCTCAAAACTTTCCTTTAAATGGAAGGATGGACACACTAATGCTAATCTGGGTGAGTATTGTTACCATTCACATTGCATGAGATATGATTCTTTGATTTTCTGATTCTTCTTTTAACTTATTTTTACTGTATTTCAGTTTCTTCAAAGATGCTTCTGTCAAGGCCAATAGCAGGTGCTCAAGTACCCTTCTGCCCAATTGAAAAGAAGATGCTTGATAGTTGGTCACAAATTGAACCAAATACATTTAAAGTTAGAGGGGTAAATTATTTCAGGTGAAACTATAAGAGAACAGTAAATTTATTTATATATAGAATATATATGAATGTCCATATACTTTGCGCTGATGTAAATATGTCTGTCCATTATGTCCAATTAACGATCATATATGCATTAGCATATAAACTTAAATGAATATTTCAAACATCTCACTGGTGGATTTCTCCAATCATCATAGTTGTTTTTTCATTTACAAGGCGATAAACTTCAATATTGCAGGGACAAGAAGAAGGAGTTTGCACCTAATTACGCAGCATATTATCCTTTTGGTGTCGATGTATTCTTAACTCAGCGAAAAATAGATCACATAGCTCGGTTTGTGGAGCTTCCTTCTATTTGTTCTCATGCGAAGCTTCCACCAATGCTTGTTGTAAATGTTCAGGTATCCTTGCTTGAGCTTTTTCTCCTTTTCATTGATCTCTTGCAGAAGAGAATTTTGGGGGAGTCCTTAAATTGCCTTGAACTTGACTTGAGCTTATTCTTGTTTTAATAGGTACGGTCAAAATTTTCATACGACTTGATCAAACCATCTTAAATCGTCCTTGATTTTCCATCATCTTGTAGCAAAAAATGGTGCCCTTTTCATGTTTGCATTTTGCTTAATGCATACGTAAATTTGTTTGCACCTTTCTATTCTTTTTGAATAGGTCTTTTATAATAGCTGTATCATTAAATTTCTCTTCAGTCGGTGCAGCAATGGGCTTCGCGATCATTACAAACAGAAGAATTTTTCTCCCTCTCTCTTTTTCATGAGTTTATTTTAACCATTATGTATTTTGATTTTTGATATAAACTGTATTTGTGGGTTCAACAGATTCCTTTGTATCCTGCGGCAATTTTTCAGAGTGAAACTGATGGTGAAGGAATGAGTATTGTTTTGTACTTTAAGCTTTCTGAGAGTTACTCTAAAGAACTTCCCCCTCATTTTCAAGAAAATATCAGAGTAAGTTGGAGCCTCTCTAGTTTTACTTTCCTGTCTCTTTGCTTCATATTACTGCTTTTGCGGTGCTGCTGGGATACTGATCCTGCTAGTCACCAATAAGAATATCACTCTGACACAGTCTTGTTATGGCTAATTAATTATTCTCGCATGCCATAGGCTTTTGTTTCTGGTTCATTTACTTTTCTCATTTTGCTTATCAGACAGTGTAGGTTCTCCGATGATGATGATGAAATTTTAAGACCCTTTCATATTTATATTTCTCATTTTAGCTGATTTACAACGCATCTAATTGTTGTGAATCTAACTTATTTCGAACCAGAGGATAATTGATGATGAAGTTGAAAAGGTCAAAGGTTTTCCTGTAGATACAATTGTACCCTTTCGGGAAAGGTTGAAAATATTGGGCCGTGTTGTAAATGTAGAAGATCTTCATTTGAGTGCAGCAGAGCGAAAACTTATGCAGGCTTACAATGAAAAGCCTGTTCTTTCGCGTCCACAACATGAATTTTACTTGGTAAGTTTATCTCCAACTTAATTTACCGGTTCATAGTGAATCCATAATTTGACAACATTTTCCTTCTTCGGCTTTATCCTTAAACTTACCACTACGAATATGTACAGGGAGAAAACTACTTTGAGATTGACATCGATATGCACAGATTTAGTTACATTTCTAGGAAAGGTTTTGAAGCATTCATAGACAGACTGAAGATCTGTGTCTTGGATGTTGGCCTCACAATTCAGGCAAGATTTATTTTTCCAAAAGGACAAATAGATTTTCTACTTAAAATAACTGATTTTTTTCTCTGGTTTTTAAAAGTATTTTCCTCTTATATGAATTTTAATCCAGGGAAACAAAGTTGAGGAATTGCCAGAGCAGATCTTTTGTTGTATACGGTTAAATGGTATCGAGTACATGAATTATCATCAACTGGGTCACGATGAGGAGGCCCTTTAAAAATGTAAGGCCAAAAGTTGGTGTTTAGTAAAAGGCTAATGTTTAAAGAAATTTCTTTTGCATATTGTATGGTTCTGGCATTTCATTTTATTTCAGTAACCAGAGATGACAGGTTGGATCAGATATCAGAGCACCAGCCATACACACACAACATTGAATCTAACAACTTTGCCTAATCAAATTGTTACATTATTATGACAAATATAGCGCAGGATCGCGGGAACGCAATTAATGGTGTAATCAGAATGACGTTCCATTAGGAAAAAAAGATCGCAATATGACATTTTGAAAGGAAAAAGCTTTCAAATTTTTTTTTTTATGCTGCTGTGATGAATAATGTATAGACCTAGTACTTAACATCTCCCTCAGTAAATGGATGTTATTTTCATTTTCTTGCTGCTGATATAGCTTTTGTTACTTGATGAATTGGGCTGTCGGCAAATAGATCAATCGATATGTTCCTAATAATATTTCCATTTGTACTGGGTTTTATGAGTTGGTTTTGCTTTCTCAGTATACTACTAAGCCTAGTAAGGATGATGAATGAATTAGATACAGTGGCGGAGCCACTAAGGGGCGAGCGGGGTATTCAATATGAAAAACGTGTTATAAATGAATAAAAAGTATGGTTTGTCAATCAAATGATTTGGATTAGACTTTTTTAGAATGAAGAGTATCTATTATTTTTTGTGAAAATTAAATGTCGTTATCATTGAATCAATGCTTTAGCTATGACACCGATATGATAAAAGAATATGTATACAAAATAATTGAAAGAGTAGTGCAACTCATAACTTGGGAAGCTGTTACATCAATTTTCCAGGATTCTTAAGTTTAATAGCATATTAATCCAAACCTTAAACCCTACAAGGAGTGAGAGGCTTGCCACATAAACCTCTGTTTCCACAGAAGGAGCTCTCAGGGAAGTCACTCAGAGGTTTTCCCGTAGGAATTTCACCACTAGAAGATTATGTGATAAATCCAATTCCTTTAACTTTCTCAACTTCAAAAATTCACTTGGTATTGTACCGGTAAACCTGTTGTTCTGCAGCTTCAGTGTCTCCAATAAGCTTTCGTTTGCAAGAGAGCCTGGTAAGACATATCCTAATTTATTGTAGCTCAAATCTAGATTTCTTAGTGATTTCAATCTTCCCACAGAAACCGGTATTTGGCCTTCAAGAACATTATGTGATAAGTTGAGAAACTGGATCTCAGTTTGTCCTTTTTCGCCTATTAGCTCAATTCCACTTGAGAAACCATTGTCGGAAAGATCAATGTATGTAAGGTCGCCTTGAGGAAACCTTTGCCTTATATTGAAAACCTGGCTTACGGAGCCTGTTAGCTTATTTGAGTGAAGATCAAGCACACCCAAGCCCTGTAAGTTTGTTATTGTCTCGGGGATATTCGACACAAGTGAATTCCTTGAGAGATTTAGAGAGTACAGTTGAGTGAGTCTTCCGAGCCATGCTGGTATGCTTCCAGTGAGATGATTGTCTGATAAGTCCAGTTCCTGTACTGGACTTGGAGTTGTTCGCAAGAAAGCAGGAATTTCGCCTTTGACTCCACATCCTGCCAAGTATATGCCAGAAAGTGATGGCAATTCTGCTATCCATGTTGGGATGGAGGAGAGATTTAACATGTTAAATGACAGATCAAGGGTTTGAAGATTTTGCAGGGAAGACATCTCATAAGGCAGTGGTTCTTGAATCAGGTTATGGGAAATGCTTAAGAAAATGAGTCGCGAAAGTTGACCAATTGAGTTTGGTATTTGGCCAGACAACTTGTTTCCATTGAGATATAGCTCTGTCAAATCTTGCAGATTGCCGAAACTCGTAGGAATTACTCCTTCAAGCCTGTTGTTTGCTAAGGAGACTCTTTGAAGGGACACCAGATACCCAAATGTTTGAGGTATCTTTCCAGTGAGATTGTTATTCTGCAATCTTAGGAAGCCAAGCGAAGGCATTTGACCATAACTAGATGGAAATGGTATCTCCCTTTCAAGCTTGTTATTATCCAAGTATAGGACTGAAATGACAGTCAAATTAGTTAATGAAGATGGGATTTTTCCTCTTAAGAGATTGTTTGAGAAATCGAGTTGTTCCAATAGCTGTAATTCACCAATCTTTTCTGGTATGTGACCATTCAGATAATTGCTATGGAGATCCAAACGTACCAGATTTGTCAAGTTTGTGAATGAGTCAGGTATCGTACCAGTGAACTGATTTGAATGCAGCATCAATTGATTGAGATTTTTGAGAGTACCAAGACTTGTAGGGAGAGCCCCAGATAATTTGTTCTCGTGCAAGTGAAGTTCTTGAAGTTTCAACAGCTTACCAATGCTTTCTGGTACTGGGCCAGTTAACTTGTTGCCATAAAGAAACAGCTTTTTGAGTTTTTGAAGGCGACCAATCAATGGTGGGATTTTTCCAGAAAGATCAATGAGTCCACCAAGATCAAGGATTTCAAGAGAGGTCAATAGTGTTACTGAAGGAGATATCCATCCTTCCATCCGAGACTGAAACACAAAATCTTCCGTGGGAATGAATCCCGGGAGATGAATTCCTGTCACTCTGCCGGTTGTGTTATTGCAGGAAATGCCTTCCCAGCTGCAACAACTCTGCCCAATCCACTTCTCTAGCCGGCCAGATGTGTCACTGTGAATTCCAACCTTGAAGCTTGTTAAACCTTTCAGATCATTGGAGTTGCATACTTCACCAACACTTGTATTTCCCTCCACAACCATTATGATTGTGAGTAATGCAACAATTAACAGCAACTGACAATCCATTAACAAGTTTTGCTTTGTGATGGGATGTCAATAGGAAAGTAGGAAACTGAAACTGAAAGTAGAAATTAACAATTTGAGTTTTTCAGGACTGAAATGAAGAGAAACTGGAGTTTGGTCTAAGATATTATTTTTGCTTTTGCTTTTTCTAGTTTTTTTTTTTTTTTTTTTTTTTTGCTCTTTACAGAAAGCATGTCATGCTGAAAAGCATTAGTGTGTCCAAATCATGATGTCCTTAGGGTCTTGATTGCAAAAATCTCTTTACCCAATAGTTTCAAAATGATTAAACAAATACTCTGTTCAAAAGATACAAGACATCTTCCCTGAGAAGCTTCAATGATATTGCTGTAGTGGCAAACTGGGGTAACTAACCCACTTGCAGCTTTCAGTTAATCCTGTGGCAGATACAAATAAAGAATTTCACATGATTTGATACTCTCTTTGATAGTAGTGACTGTTTACTGACACTTATTACCTAGAGATGCTTCTACTGTGGCAGCAGGTAAAGGTTGACAACTTCCATGTTCTTAGATTCCTACATGGTCCTTGTTTACTTTTATGACTTCCAAGTTCCTGTTCCTGTTCCTGTTCATTCCCTTTGTTTATGCAATCCAAGAACCGACTCATTTCTACATTTTGGCACTTCAAGAAGGTTCCAATTGTCCTAAGAATAGTTTTTCCTTATAAAATTATTATGATATTAATCTCAAAGGCCGTGCTTTGCGAGATGCTAAGTGTTAACTTGCTTACCTCTTAGTCACGGGTTCGAATCCTGTAAACAGTTTATCCTTGTGCTAGACACGTGTTCGAACCTTAGGAAAAAGAGAAATTTGAACTGCCAAAGATGCTTCTGTCTATGCCATGGGAGCCTAATATTACTATTCTACCTAGTTTGGATCTTTGTTTTGTAACGCGTGGATTTGTAAGCACATTAAACACGTTGATCTAGTCTTCTGAGTCGTTTCTACTGGCATTATGCAAACGAAAAATAAGTTTCAAAATCAATCCATTTAAGAAAAATAGTTGTACAAAATTGAATATATGACACATTTCTGAGTAGGAAACCGATAGATACAAAATTTTGTTGTAATTAGAATAAGCTATTATGTCTTATAAGACTGTAAACAGCTGGGCGGATTACAAACAAACAAACAATCAAACAAATCAAAAACAGAAACTCTGTAAAGTTAACATCTTAAGCAAGATCTAGAATCAGAGAAGGATTAAAATTAAAAGAAAGAACAAAAAGGGCCTCTAATTTAAATGTAGAGAAACACACAATGTATTGGTTTCAATTGATTGACCACACAACACTTAAAACAATTCACATGGGACCTGCTTATAGCAGTAAGGGTGCATATATCAAGACCTTCCCTCGGATCCTACTTATAGCGGCAATTTTATGCACTGGATATGACCTTTATATTAGAGATTAGAAGCTCCCGTATGTCATTTGAAGCGACAACATAGATTTTGCTTATACGGATGCAGTAGGACTGATAACATCCTGTTCATCATTTCCAAAGGTGATTTTCCCACTTAACATGTTTATTGCTAATTGAGCAATTTCTGCAAACCAGTCATCCTCTGGCAAAACACTGCCAAAAGAAAAGAGTTATGAGGCCATGCCAGAAAAATTAGAAAAGTAAGTTTAGGTTCTGTTGTTTTTAATTTCTGATGTTTACTGGATTTTGTTAGGTTGGTGGAGGTAGTCCACGACCTGATTTGCACCAGACCAATTTTGTTTAATGGTCTATTGGGAAATATTATGAAATATTTTGTGATATTTAGATTATGGAGCAGAAGGACATGCCGACAGGCCTGGACCGTAGTGAAGTCAAAATTTTTAAGGTATCTATTCACACATATATAAGCATTTGTTCGCCCTTTTCAAAGAGTTGATGTAATTTTTGGAACTCATTTATTTTCTGTTTCAACATATTGAAAACATAACAACTCCTTAGATATAGTCCAATTAGAGATGAATCAAGTAAATCGTGTGTTATTGTGTGATTGTTCTTTTACTTTTCATATATATTAACTTTAGCGTAGATTCCTAACAGATTTACCTGTAGGGATCTATTCCAGTTGCAGCTACAACTTCAATAGCTCTAGCAATGATATTTTTAATAACTTGTTGCAAGTTGCGAGATAAATAACGGCCTTGGGATGAGAAAAGCATCACAAACTCCATATCCAAATAAAACTGCATATAACAACAAATAAATGTACAAAATTTCAATCAGTTGGGATAAATTCGTTAACAAGTAGAGTTTCAAAATGTACCTGTTGCAGTCCAAGAGGACCCAAAGGCTTTGTCCCCTCCTCGATCCCAGCCCAAAAGCTTTGATCATCAGCAAGCCACAGGATCACTGTCTCTGTCATTCTCATTAGTAGAATAGTTGCAAATCTTTCTCTACCCACAAACATATCAGATGCAATGCTTGCCATCCGAGTTAATTTGATAAAAAGTTCCTGGATTGAGTTTAGTAAGTGATGGATCATAGGATTTTGAACAACATAAGGTTCCACTATAAAGATGGCGGGATAAGGTGTTATCATAGTCAACCCACCCAATACCAAAGCATCGTATTTGACCAGCCAAATGATGGATTGACTAGTTAAATACAAAGAATTTTATCTGTTATAACTTAAAATACCTAAGCACCGCCTAAGTAACTGTGATTTTAAGCACTTCTAAATACATTCTTAGTTACCTGAAAAATTGGAGATGGAAACCATTCAGGCTCTTCCATGCCCTCATCCATACATGTGTAAACTTCTGCATTCAGGCGTACTTCACCATCTTCTGTGAAGATGATATCAAGGGCATGTGTTCTGCAGAAGCTATCTCGCAAGCGATCAACCAAGCGTTGAAGCTTTCTCTTCCATTCCCTTTGCTCTGGAAAACGATTTTGCCTATCTGAAGCTCTTCTTGGAGTCATATCTATTCTGTTCGAGCTTAATGGCAGAAGCTTTAACGCAGCACGTGGTAGCAGCTCATCTGCTAAAAGTGAAGCATTAGCCAGCAAAGCTACTTGTTGGGATTCAGTCTCTGCCATGCTTACAATTTTGTTAGAAGAGCCCTCCAAGTTTTCTTCATTCTCTGTTGAACCTGGCAGTGCATTTATCAACAAACTCACATAAGAGTTAAATGCTTGAAACACACCATCCAAGGCAGGACATTCCAACTTCAGGTTTTCAAGGGGCCCAATATCGTCGAGTAATTCCTGAGTAAAGGTTTAATGATTTTGTTAGATACATAATTGGCCTTCAATTTTCTGAAGAAAGAACAAAATCTAATTACCTGAACCAGTGCATTAAATTTGTGAGCACTGGTTGAAAGCTTAGGCTGTGATCCCATTGGACTATTAAGCGAATTAGTAGAAGATAAAGGGCGTGCACCAGCTGGAGGATAAGCGAGCAACCAGTCATCTGCAGCCGCGAGTGCAGCGCTGCATTTTTCAATTCTTTTTAAGTAACTACTTAATGCCTGCTCAACGCTGGGCTTAAAGAATCTCAATATGACAGGTGAAAGAGCCAGTCCGCGAGCTTCTAACAAAGAACAGTGGCCTAAGCATATCTGAATGGTTTCAGAAACAACTCTCAAACCACCTGCAGCTGCTGCTGAGGCTAAAATATGCCTCTTGAGGAGAAGAGCAAAATCCTCAGTCTCTTTCACAGCCCAAGTGACAAGCTCAGATGAATATGCAGGCTCCTCACCAAAAACTGCAAGGGAATCCCTTGCTGCTTGTGCAATTGTTGAGAAGACAAGCTGTGAAACAGTAGCAGTTAATGCTCCTCCACACAAACTGCTTGACGAGCGAATACTCTGCACGTAGCTCTGAAGCCTCTGGTGATGAGATTTAAGCAACAATGTATGTGATCTTGGACCATCTCCAAGTTTCTTTAGAGTTAAAACAGCTGAACGAAGCTCAACACCGCGAGTAGATGATTGGCAAATAGTCCCTGCCAGTTGATCAGCTAGCTTTTGCCTCTGCTCTGAGATAGCACTCTGCAATGAGAAGATTGCTGTTCTGCTCAATGTACACCTTTGCTTAGCTTCTCTCACAGTATTTTGTCCTTCTTCAAGTGCAGCCAAGGCTTCATCAACTCTCCTTTCGGCCAATAAAACTTCAAGGGTCTCTAGAAAACTCCACTGACCAAATTTCCATATTGGAAATTCCATCATTTTTTAAGTTAGATATGTCCTCATCATTGAATCTTCAGTAACAGCAAACAAGGAATCAATTCTAGCACCTTCAGCTAGACCATGAACTAGAGCTGACTGAGTAGCTAAGAGATTTCTCATGGAAATTAGCTGTCCTTCAAGAACTGAAATCTCTTTCGACGTGCTGCAAATAAAAAACATCTTGATATAATTTGTTCAATAAAATTCACACACAAGGCATGCTGTCTTAACTGTCTAGTACAAATTAACTACTCAATGTTTGATACTGTTCCTCAAGAAGCACGATATTTTACATGAATTTGGATCAAATGTGCTAAAATTTTCATAATTTTCTTTCATGCATGATTTAACAGCAATAATTATTCAATAACTATCTATCATAAAACTCAGTACAAAATTAGTTCAATAATAGAATCCGAGTCCATTTTACATACCGAATGAAAGCCCGTAATTGGCATAAACACTTTACGCATTTCCTCAGCTGAAGCCTTCTTCAATTCAACAAGGTAAGAGCACAAGTGCCTTATCTCCTGCCCACATCCCACAAATCGGCTTTAACATTTCGTTTGCATGCTAAGAATCTAAAACAATTGTGAAAGCCTAAGCCTTTGCCACTGTCACATCTCACATCAATAAAATTAAAAGTAGTACTACTTTATCCCAACAGGCAAAGGCAGTAAATTACTTTATTTTATTATATATGAATGAAGAGATTATTTTGTCCGTCGACAGAACTCTTGATACATTGTAAGACATGGCTTCCATTGTTGCGTTCAAATCTTAATAAACTTCACACTTAGGCTATGTTTGGTTGGGGGTTTTGGAGGGGAGGGGAGGGGAGGGGAGGGATATTTTGAATTTTGTTTGTTTGGTTCCAAATTTTGAAGGGGAGGGGAGGGGAGGGGAGGGGAGCAAAATCCCTCCTAAGCCAATTTTAGCTCCCCTCCAAAAGTGGGGGGTTTGGAGGGGAGAGAAAGTGATGAATTAAAATTTTAAATGCAATTACTAAATTATCCCTACTTATATTGTTTAATTTTATTATAACAAGTTATAAGGATAAAATAGTAAATAGTTTAAAAATCCCTCCCCTCCCTTCTTGAACCAAACATATATTTAATTAAAAACCCTCCCCTCCCCTCCCTCGGGAAAATCTTTGGTGCAACAGTGGTACCACGTCATCCATGCAACAAACTAATCATCCTTTGCCACGCGTGCTAAAAAGTCAAAAAACAACTAAAAATTAGGAAGACAATTAAACATGTCAATTTTTAATTGGTTGGTGGTACCACGTCATCCATACCACTGTTGCACCAAAGATTTACTCCCTCCCCTCCCCTCATTTGAACCAAACATATATTTAATTAAAATCTTTCCCCCCCCCTCCCCTCCCCTCCATTAAAATCCCTCCCCTCCCCTCCCATCCCCTCCCATTTGTTGAACCAAACAGACCCTTAGTATAAGGAGGCCTCCGAGAACAAAAGGGTACGACAGAATTGGCAAGATGTGCTCTTCAATGAATAATGCATAAAGAGAGAAATACCTTCTCGTTCATGTGCTGGCATTTGGAGGTGACGTAGGCATCAGGATCAAATTGAGAGCTTTTGAAAGCCTTTAAGCGATCACTAAGCGTTAGATTGCCTTCGAGCTCTGCAGAGTCTCCTATACTTGATGAAAATGACGTTCTCTGTGACTGTGAAGTTGTAACCATTGACGTGACTGACATTTTTGTTTTTTGTTCTTTTTTTTTTTGACGATTATGAGTCTGTAAAAATATTATTTCTTCTTCTCGAAAGGAAATGTGATTAATTACGTAATATCACGAGAAAGAGAAACACACAAATCAAATCAAATCAATATGTTTAGTATAATAGTATTGCAAATGAAGAGAACGAATGAGGTTGAGGAAAAGATAAGAGGCCGCAGATTCGATCCCGTTCGACTCGCTCTGTTTGTTTCGATTTACGTTGATTAAAGACACGTAAATCATTCATGCTTAAAATGCCACGGTTTTGTCGAGAAAATCTACAATACAACGAAAGTATCACGTCATGTAATAATTTGATTATTAAAGCATTAAAAAAATAATTAAAATGATGAATATTAAATCATATATTATTTATTAATTTTTTAGTAATATCACATCATTCATATCTCTGTTATACTAAAAAATTACCCTATTTATTTGGAGATGACTCATAAATTTTATTGATAGAATGCTTACTATATATTTTAATGGTGACACTGTCGTGCAAAAAGCTATAACATCGAAATTGATTAAAAATAAGAGATTTAAAGTAATTTTGCGTTTACCCCAAAAAAAAAATATTTATTCATAATCAAATACAATTAAATACCCATTCAAAAAAAAAAAAATACAATTCTCGATTGTGAACCTAAAGTGAAAACCAACGTCCCCACACATAGAAACCAAAATGTAACAAATCGAACACACAAAAACAGATGGAAAAAATCTCAAATTCACAAAATCCACACATTATGATACACAAATAAACTAGATCAATACATCAAATTACATACTAAGATCATAACAAGAGAGAACTAAGAACCTGCTCGATTGAAACGAAACCCCTAGAATTGATGTCGAAGAAGGGAAAAAAAGTAATAAATGGAGATCCATAAGCAAAAGGAACAAAAAACAAACCCTAAATAAGCAAAACACAAATAAATATAATCTCTCTTCCTTCACTAAACTCACGGCCAAGTCAAGAAAAATAGGGATAGTAAATTGTGGATCTGAATCCACATTATATTTACATTTACTGAATGCGGATCCATATGCGAGTTAATTAATTACGCCAAACAGTAGTTTTTATTTTCAGCCGTGAAGAGATCAGTTTAGTCTTTGGTAAAATTTTATATGTAAAGAGATTTTAAATTGAGTGAAATAATATGATGTTTGGTATGTTTTAAAATTAAGTTGAAATTAATGAAGATTTTGACGTAAAGTCCAACTACATGAGTGACAGAATTTGACAGAATTGACAGGAGGAAAGTGAATACATATGCAAATAAGATTAATATATTATTAAAAAAAAAAAAAAAAAAAAAAAACTCCTGTAAGAGTTTTATTTAATTTTAAAACATCATAAATTTTTCGTTTAATTTTACCTAAACATTATCATGTTTCATTCATATTCCTCTAATGCAAATGACAAAAGATACATCATGTTGAACTAAATTTACTTGTACAATTGTACATATATTATAAAATTTTATGTCCATATTGGTAGATTTTACGGTATAGAATAATAATGGGTAACTAAAAATAAGATTTATACGTTCTTCGATAAGGGTTGGAACGATATTATATTTATACTTCATTAATTTTATTATTAGTCAAAATAGTTGATAATTTTAAAAAAAAAATAAACTAGAAGGCATAATCAACGTAAATAAGCTACTCATTAAAAAAAAAATCCAATGATCTCTAAAATTTCAAAAAAAAAAAATAAAAATTTATATTAAAATAATGAAAATAATTAAATTTTCATATTATATTTCCTAATAGAACGGGAACTAAACCAAAATTACAAATTCGATTTTGGTTCGATTTTTTTTTAAAAAACCATCCATTTCATTATTGAAAACCAATCAAATTTTTTTTTTTTTGGTTCAATTGGATTTTTATCAAATCCTAAACCTAAAACCAATCAGTTTCATAATAAAATGGAAATTTCAAAAACTAAAAATGGCTCATTTTTATAAATTTTTTCAGTGATGCATAGTCTTTTTGATCCGGTGAATCATCAACCAAATGAATGTCCAATCCAACCTGAATGACAAACCCGAATAATTAGGTTCGATTTAAAATTTATGAACTGAGATTCATTATAAATATTAAAACCGAACCGAATCCAATTTCAAATTAACCTCTGTTATCCACAACTAATGTAAGGATATATTTAAGAGTGTAACTGTAGGGATAAAAACTGATTATTAAATTAGAAAAAATATTTATTGCTTTTCATAATTCAATTTTTTTAATAATGATGGGATCACATTGGCCATAATACTTTTCACAAGTCACAATCATATATTCATATGTGAGTGTAAGTGACAATGAACTTGCAAATCCTACTCATTTTCAGCTTCCATTTGATGCCTGTCTCTTTCAAATTTTATATTCATATATATATTTTTTGTGATTGATCTTCTGTTAAAATATGAAAAAAAAAAATTAACTTATAGTCCATATTAAAAAAAAAAAATTCAAACGCACGAGGACTTCTGAATTATGATTATATGAAAGATTCAATATATACGTACTTTATTTTTTATTTTTAAAATAAATTATTTTCGCAACTCGAACTCATGATCTACTATCATAATGAAATAATTTTATTATTATACCAATGTGACATTTGATATATAATTTATTAGTTTATAAATTAATTTATATTCTTATTATAATATTTATAAATTAATTTATACTCTCGATCAATACTTTTCTATCAAACGATATCCAAGACTGATCCTCTCAATAATTAATATACTATTTACAAGACAACAAAATTAAATTAATGTGATTATTATTATTATTATTTGTTATGCATTTTAATTTTATAAAATGAGAATGTAGTGACATAAAATTATGATTCTTTCAAACAACTTAAACCACAAGTAAATTGGGATATGCAAATCATTATGATTTTTATTTCAAAAACTAAAAGAGAAAAATGACAACTTCAACGATTTAAAACTCCACCAACCAACAAGAGCAAGTCCCCACCCCGGCCGGCCCCTCCACATAATGCCACCAATCTTGGTGCTATGTTTGAAAATAAATTGAAAGAATTATCTTATTATTCATAAATTCCAATTTTTTTTTTAACTTGAACTAATATAAAATGAAATAACTTATGTGGAGAGTATATGATGGATTACATTATTATAAAGTTGTAAATAAAACTCATTATGATTATAATGTAGTTAATAGGTTTTATATTAGTTGTATGTCCTAGATTAATGGAATTAGAACTATTGATTATTTGCATTGATTATGTTATTGCAATGAAATATATTAACCAAAACAAATTGGTCCATGAGATTCCATCATTCATAAATATTTATATTTGTGAGATTATCAATAATAAGGACATTGGTAATCCGAATAGACTAAAATGATGTTATTATTGTCTATTTTGAAAGTAAGATGTCAGATCTTATAAACTACTAATAAAGTCTATTTGCTTGGTTTAACATATGGTTGTTTGTTGAGGGTATAAGTATATCGATTTGACTAGCTAAGAATTTTTATATGAAAGTGTTTTATTCCATATGTTTAAGGAAGTTTCTATATAACAATTGTATGAATGATCTTTAGATTTAAGGTCTTCAGTAATCTTCGGTAATATGAGAAGCCAGTATAGGAGAAGCATGTGAAGGCTATGTGATATATAACATAGTATTCATATCTCTAGAGAACTTAAATTAAAGTGAGTTAATATCCCTTGCGCGATTGACATATATGATAATGTAAATTCATAACCATGGTAGAGAATTCCAATTGAGGAAATCTCATTTGTAATATTATCGTGATTATGGTCAAAGTTATAGCTTTTAACTATTGAAGTTGACACATATCATACTCCAGGTTTTCCTTGTAAATATGATGAAAGCGATGAAAAAGATATCTCGATGAAAACGCAGAACAGAAGAAAGTTCCAGACCTTTGCAGACAACATAAACCACAAAGAGAGACAGTGACCTAGATTCAAAGCCATGGACTGGCATACACAAGGAGATCTTAGACAAAGAAGACCCTCTGCCCATCTACCATAGAGTGTTGGAAATTATGAAAGAAAAAGGCTTGCTTAAAGAACCAAAGCAGTCCAGTTATGCATAAGCTTATAGATCATAGCAGAAGACTTTCCAGTCTATCCCAGCAGCACGACTGTGCATGATGTTTACACCGTCACCATCGGCCTACCAGGAATAATTCTCTCATATTAAAAAGAAGATTGATCCACAAACCAGAATAACTACTAAACCATATGTCCAACCACAATTATTACACCTAATGGACAGCTTAAGGAACCTCGACAACATGAAGCAGTTCTCAACTGACAAACACAGAATGCCAGGGCACAAAAGATTGTTCTTCACAACATTGGGACAAAGGTAGACAATGTGATAAAGTATGTACAGACTACAAACACAATGGTGAAGTACTTATCTTTAATTTCAACATTTGTATGAATAAACACATGCAAATATTACTCAATTGGACCAAGATCTAAGAACAATGATTGGTCAAATGTATTATGGCCCTCAATTTAGCCATAAGGAAGTAGAGATCAAGAGGCTAAAAGATGAATTAGCAAGAATGGAAGCAGGTAGACGTTTACCATTCATTCTCTCATCTTATTACACCAGAACCCTACCAGTCCAGCTTCTAATTTACCACATACCAACCATTTTATTCACCTACACCATCCTTATTTGCATCACCACCAGAGCAACCAAAGTTCTTCATATGGTTCATGAGCTTTTGAAACCATCACCATTGATACCCTCACCATTAAAGAAACAACATACAACAAGCCACCACTTCTGTTTACTCACAAACCATCTACCTCTAACCATAATATTCTGAAATACAACCAGTTATAATCCTTTAAACTCGACCTTCCGTAGAAGATAATCATGCTACTCATTTGTAGCAACTTGATGTTCAAATTCTCCAGCCTGATCTTAAACATATCCTGAGTCTTCTGAAATAGAAAGTGAATCTTCAACTTCTGTATCGGAATTAGATGAAGACGTTGCAGACATCACCAACTTGCTCAAGGTCATGTCTACCAGATCCAATGACTATATGTTGAGGAAACATCTGAAGATGTCACACCCATCCTCTTAGATAACGTATGAATGACATGAAGTTATTAAATTGACAAGGTTTTCCATGTATTCTGGACTAATTTCATATGATACTGTGCTAAAATATAATCTATAGCATCACCACACATATATAAATAGAATCTATATAACCCATCTCAAAAGTATCATTCACATAAATATCTAATCAATCTTTTAAAGTTAGGCTTCGTGCCTGAATCAGAATAATAAATCCCACATGGACTTTCAAAATATACTATTTTCTCATGATAATTTATTGTAGCATAATGATAGGCTAACCAATGCATGCCTAGTATGGCATCGAAATCATGTATCTCCATGCAAATTAAATATTCTAATAACTCATGCTCACCAACATCGATTACACATCCTTTATAAACTTGCTTAGCAATAATGGAATATCCGACAGAAGTAGCAATAACTAGCTTACAATCTAGTTCACTCCCTTCCGTATCAGCATGCAATGCAAACGATTTCGAAATAAAAGAATATGTAGCACTAACATCAATAAGTATTCGGACATTTCGACCAAAGATAGACAACATACCCGTGATAACCTCTGGCGCTTCTAAATCCTTATATTGTGTCATAGCGAACACCCTAGCCTGGGTTCTAAGTCTACTAGCCTGACCACTTGAAACAACTATACTATGTGTACCCGCACATGCGTGAGTCCTAAAAGTCTGAACTCGACCCCCACTCTGACCTTGAGAACCTCTAAAATCTTGAGCTAGAGGAATAAATGCCCTATAAATCTGTCCACTGTTATCCTTAGAATTAGGATAATCATGTGGCCTGGTTCTCCACATGAATAACAAACATTTGAGCATAACATGTATTTTCTATCATGATTTTCCCACAAGTAGCACATTGTGGAAATCTTCGGTCCCGAACTTGATCTTGCTGGCCATTAGAAGTTTTACTAAATAGTGCTCTCGTTGAACCATGACTAGACATAGATCTAGCTTGTTTATGAGGTTGTCCTGAGCTCATCTGATAACTGTCACTGGGTCTAGAGACACTATCATCTCTACTCCGGCTTCCCTCTCCAATAGGTCAATGTTCCTTATTTCTTCTTTTCCTCTGATAGTTTTGCCCAATCTGCCATTCTTTTTATGCAAACTCCATTTTTCTGGCATAACTAGCCATCTCTGTCGAATTATTCATTGTAAAAAATCGCATCATATATCTTAGTGCATTTAGGCCGTTGAGGAAATGATCAATCTTGCCATGTTTATTATCCCTCAAGTGAGGAATTAAATTGTACTAGCTCATTGAAACAGGGTATCATATTGATCTTCTGTGTGGGTACCCTGAGTCAAGTGATAAAATTCCCTTCTCGTCTCATCCATGAAAGCAGAGATTCCATAATTGGCTTTGAACTCATCCTTACACTTCTCTCAAGTCAGCGGATTAGCTTCCGTGAATTTACCGGATTAGCTTCCGTGAATTTACTCCGTACATTCCGCCACCACTTGTCAGCCTGCTCAATCAGAAGTTGATACACGTGATGACACTTCTACTCATCGCTTAACCTCATCGACTCAAAAGCTTTCTCCACTCTATCTAAGAAATTCCCAGCTATTATAGGGTCTTTCTTCCCACGAACTCAATAACTCCATTCTTTTGCTCTTTTAGCAATGCTATCCTCTTTCACTGCATGAGCCATATATGATGGACCCGTTGGAGTTGGTGCTTGGAGCGCCAATCCGAATAATGTATTGTATATTATTATATTTATTATTCATTTTAACCTTGTTAATGGTAATTATTTGCATAATGCATATAAGTTTGATATATAAATATGCTGAGAATGACATCAACCTAAGAATAGTAATGAGTAATACTGAACATTGGGGGGTCCGACATTGGGATAATATTACTATTATAAAATTCTTAAAATAAATATTCATAGTCGTTGGTTTTGGAATACAGACAAAAAAACCTACAACCTAGAAGACTAGCACATGTCGTATATTAGAATTGGAGTTCCAATGGTCTAACCCAATGGACCATAAGCAAGAGAGAAGCTCGTATAGACATGTGGGTATTCATTGGAGCGAATACTGAATGACTCACATGTGATTCCTAATAGTTTGAAGAACTCACAACCATCAATAGAAATTTCTCGAGTCGAGTAACATATATAATCCTTTGACTATATGATACATTGATTTTGTGTGTGATCCTCCACACTTTGATGTCATATATGTCAGAGACCTTTTATGGTCTGACCGCTAGATTTTCGTTGAGTGTGGACTGATGTACTCGTTAATCAAGTGTGTATCAAGATAGGATCTGTCGGCCTCTATGTGTACCATATGGGTTAAAATATCTATGTTAGTGACTCACAATTCTTAAAATTTTGGCCAAAGCCGGTCACCTAGGGTTGTGATCGCATATATATCAGAAATGATATTCTGATTTAGTTGTAAAGAATCGTGGATATATTGACAATATGAGATATGCGTCTTGTAAACTTGACATGTAATATATATTTCCTAACCACAACTCAGATAGCCTAAGACGAAATGATTATTAAACATATGTGATGACCTCGACTTGTATAGTTAAGAAAGATCATTCGTGTTCTTCGCGAATTCGGAGGTGGTCAAATTGCGTATATATAAGCTAGGTTTATATGATGAACGTGTCTGGACTTAGAGAGTCCCACAATATGAAGTGTACTCGTTGAGAACTCGGGTAGTCGATAATATTTGATAATAAATAATATTTGATATTATAATTATCAATAAAGTAATTAAGTGTTATTGAATAACATTAATTATTTATTTGACCAATTGTGATTAATTGGATTAATCTAAATTAATAACCACACATGGATTTTGTTGTAATTTCATAAATATCTCTACAATTGAAGGATATTTTGGTAATTATAAAAATATGTAATAATAGATGTATTTGGCTTGATTTAATTGGATTAAATCAAAATGGTAGACAATTAACTAATCAAATGGTTAAACTTTGTCTAGATTTAATTGGATTACATCAAAGTGGTAAACAAAATTGATTAGTTACACCTAATATACATACTTGGACAAATTGGATTAAGTCCACCTAAAAATTGATTAGAACTTTTATTAATTAAAAATTACATAAGCTTGACTATAAATACATACTTGAGCAAGTTTTTGATAAAAAAGCATAAATCAAACATAAGGCAAAACATAAGAAAGATTAACCTAAATAAGTATTTGTGAGAGAAACTTTGGAAGTTCTCAACATTTCAACAAGGAAAAGAAGATTGGATCTTGCAATCAAGCTTGCTAGGTAAGTTTGATCTTCTCTAAATGTATGTTTTTCATTAGTGAGTTGTTATCATTAGTAAATGATGTATTATGTATTTGATACATAATAACATAGCTTGGAGTTGAAATTATATTAATGAATGTGTATGATGAATGCTTTGGAAGAATAACACAATATGCTTGTGATTGAGTTAAATATGTTCATATTGGACATAGAAGATATAAATTAGAGTTTGGAACTCTATATGAAAGCTTGGAGCTATGATTACCATTCTAGACATCACTTGACCATTTTAGTGACCTAGAATTGTTCATGAGTCACTTTTTTGTGGGATTCTAATTTGGTTTGTATTTTGATTCAAAGTAATGCATATATGTATTTAGAAATATATTATGTTTATTTTATAACATGCTTTGATATTGGTTTTAATGTTAAAATTAGATTTTGTATGTTTGAAAGTGTTTAGGGATGGTTGGAAACTAATTAGGTGAAAAATACAATTCATATAAGCTCTCTGAAATATAGAGCTGATGAAGGAAAAATAAAACAAAAACTGAAATTGGGTGCTACAATGCGCGCGCGCCAAATCTTATTTTGGCCTGTTTTTGAGATTCCGGACTCCGATTTGTCATCGATTTTTTCCTAAGAACTTGTAATGGAATATAGTATTCTGTTTTTTATTTAAAAATATAGTCATGCTCAATATCCATGAGTTAGACCCATTTCCACTACGTGGGACACTGATCCGAACCTAATCATGACCTCATGCAGAATGATAGAAATATGGGTAAGCATATGCATCAGGAGGAATGTTTGGAGGAGCACCTACTGGTGGTGGAGCATAATAACACAGAGGGAGATAAAAACCTAAAAGAGGTGAAAGATAAGCCTAATATGCTAGATGAGATGGATGTGGATGCTGCAGAGGCTTTGGAACATTCCCTTGAAATGCTACATGGGTTGGAGGAATATGATTACTATGAGAATGGTATGGCGGTGTACTATCACCGAAAATAGAGGCATGTAAAACGCCCATCGCATCGTGATTAAGGTTCCTTTCGAAGGGTCCCCCGACATGAGAATTAAACTCTCCATCAACTGAAGGTGCCCTAGCCAATATCTTTTACCCTACGCACACAGACCCGACCTGTGCGCCGCGTGTTGTAGAACACTCAGATTTATAAAAAACACATAAATAACATCATTTGCTAATAGATATTGAATAACTCTCAAACACTAGAAAAATCTACAGAATCTATGAACCTAGGTGCTTGATACCATTAGATGTCACACACATTCCCTTAGATAGGGTAGGGGTGACATGTGTGTCATTAATGATAGATTTTCCTCTGTAATATGGAGCAATTCCATGTGATACTATGCTAAAAACATACTATATAGCATCACCATACATTATGTAAATAGAATATATTATAACATTTCTCAGAAGTAGTATCATCCAGATAATTATCAAATCCATCTTTTTTTAAAGTTAGGTTCCGTGCCTGAATCAAAATAATAAATCCCATATAAAACATATAACAAAGTTCATTCATCTCAAAATACATAATAAAACTCTCTATTGTTGACCCAACCTTTCTCTCAATGGAGGATATACTAATCTTCTAAACCTGTAAAAAGAAGAAAAATGGCAAGCTCACGCTTAGTGTAATGGATCACAATTTAGTGTCGTGGATAAACAGGTAATATAGCGGATCAAATAAGTTTTTCATAATAGAAATAAATACATAAATCTATAAACTGATATATAAGACATTATATAATCTTTTTCCTGCAAATTATAAGTCTCATTTATCATAAGTCTCGTTATACATGAGAATATTTTGTGTAAACTGAAATAGATCATTTATCTATATACACACTTGTGACAATATGGCAAAGCTGGCAACATTAGGCTTCCTCACGGCAATAACTGACATTCGGAGCAAAACAGACAACATGAGAGCTTATCTCATGGCAAATAAATCTGGCACGTAAATACACACAAAGTGTATCCTAACATATAAATCATTTTCTAAAACACGTGCTCTTTTATCTCAAAAGTTATGCAAGCTCTTTCATATACTACAAATTCATAATTTCTAACATATTCAATATTTGATCCATACTTTTATAGCAAAATATAAACTTTTCAAAAACTAAATAATTTAATGCATTACCTTAAAATTCATTTAAGAAAACATACATAAATATATACTTTAGAAAAACATAAATGTTACAAGCTTATCCATGCACCTGGCGAGTTGTACTACTGAGAAAAGAGACTATGCAGCGGGATTGTCCTCGCTAATATTATCTCGGTCACTTAAAGAGATATCAGAATATGTCGTCAGGAAAATGAACTCTAGCAAAGAATTAAAAGAATAATTAGAAACGTGACGTAAAACGCTTCTCGTGATCTTAATAGAATTTCGGTAGAGTTCCGTCTATAATATAGACTTATATTATAAAATTCATCATCATCATCTTACAGTTATATTCAATTCTCAATATACAAACACTCATATAACCATTTAACATCGTTAGCTAAAATCTCAGGGGCCTACATTTACTTCCCGCACACTTTCTTACTTGACCATATTTTTCGATTAAGTTCGTAATTCACTTCCAATGATATGACAACTATTTAAGTAGCCTACGTAAGTAAATTAATCATACTTTAAGGCTAATTAATTTTCCAAAATATATAACATGCGTAAATCGAATATAACGATGATGAATTACACAAAAATTGAAATTTATAGGTTCTTTACTACTCGGAACGGTCAGGACAACATATGGGAAGACTCGTGACGAAGAGGCGAAGATTTTTCCCGGCGCGTGGGGAGGCCAAGTTTGGTCCTCTACTGCACATGAGCATCACACATCTGCTAGAATCCAAATTTTCAGCGGCCTCTATTCATCTGTGACCGGCGTAATCACACGCATATAACGCAAGCGCACGTATCGTTCAAGTAGTATAAAACGTATCGATCCCACGAGGACTTTAATACCTAAAAACTATTAATTTATGAAGCCAAATTTTACGAGTATATCTGGATTGATTTTTTGATTGGATGGTGACTTTAAACTTAAAACAAGTAAATAAAATTGTGCAAATAAAATTGATGAAAATTCAAGATTATTAAACTATCCAGGGTTGTGAATATTTCCAATATCTTTTAAAGATGAAGTGGTTATTTATGTTTGTGTAATATATGCTTTACTAACTGGAACACGAATTTATGCAAAAGCCTCTGTCGATGGTCAGATGCAAATACCCGTATAACCCAATTAATCATATGTCTATGTCAACCAAGTTACTGAATTTATTAAGATTAAGTTCCAATTATGGCTACCCCCGCCGACAGGTATATGTCTATCATGTAAGGAAATCTATTAAAGGGTTATCTATCCTTAAGGAAGATCGTGGGCTATTAAGTCTAAGGCTGAAACCTAAAATTCATTCGTCAAGTTTATTTTAAGTTTACTAGACCAATCTTATTAATGGCCAGTTAACAAGAACCATTAAGCTTAAGACTTAATAAATAAACCTTTATATTACCCAAACTATAAAATAACCCCTTATAAACCGGTGATATTGGAATTCATCACAACCCCAGATAACAGACTTAGTTACGACTCATATCTAAGGCTAATAAAAGCTTAAATAAAATAAAAAGACATAAAATAAATGCTAGAAATTAAAAAGGTAAATAGAATAGTAAAGAAAATGTTGGGGGTTAGATGATCCACTTTTATTACTTCTATTTAGATATCTCCCTTATTATAATATATTAACTTTGCGTGATATTACCAACCGACCATATAAGTGGTATCCTGATTAAGTCAAATTAATTAATTCCAACCGACCATACAGGCGGTATCCAATTTAGTCAGGTTAAAACCAATTTTATAATTAAGTCCAATCGACCATAAAGGCGACATCCTCATTAAGTCAGGTTTTAAATAGTTTATATATTATAATTAAGGGAGATTAATCTAAATATTAGTAATAAAAGCTTTACCTTTCACCCCAGCATGGGGGAGTTACCTCCTCATTGCTGAAAAGTAAAAACTGAAAAGTAAAGAAAGGAAAGTATTATTTCGTAAAAGTAAATGAAATTAAATACAAAAAGTAAATACTGAAAAGTAAATAAAAGAAAGTGCTAATGCGAAAATTAAATACTGAAAGCTGTAAATAAACAAACAAGATAAAATCTTCTTAGTATTCTTAAGGAATTCTTTAGAAGAAAGTATGAATTGAATTCTGAAATTCGGCCTCAATTTATAGGCAAAATTTGGCCTCACGCGTCGCGACGCATGGAACATTGCGCGTCGCGATACACCGTTGATGATGGACGCGTGGCACGAAACTTCCGAAGATAAGGACACGTGGCGGGGTCAGCGTCGGCAGCTCAATAATTATATCGGAACCGCGATATGGAAAGTTGTTGCGCGTCGCGACGCTGATGTCAGCATTGACATATGTTGATGATGATTGTCGGCAACATGTGATGGTGACACGTGTCCGGCGCACGTTAGCAGATGTTGACACGTGGCAGACGCACGTGAGTAGTGGCACATGATAGCAAAACTTCTCTGATTGGTCCATGTGTCCGGTGCATGTTAGCAGTCTCCGGCGCACGTTAGCAAACGGCGCATTTGAGCACGGCGTATTTTAGCAAAACGGTGCATTTTAGCAGGAAATTTATATTTTTGCCCTTTTTTGTATGTTTTCCGCTGTTTTGGCCCCGAATTACCTCCAGAGAGTCCTGTTATTTTATTTATCTACAAAATACCACAAAACACATCAAAATATTCACAAAACTCAAGAAACTATACAAAATATTAAGTCAAATGAGTGGTAAATAGTGATCTATTTACCACTCATCACACCCCCTGATCGGCGTAATCACACGCGTATAACCCAAGCGCATGTATCGTTCAAGTAGTATAAAAATATAGATCCCACGAGGACTTAAAACCTTTTGTTATCAATTTATGAAGTTAAATGTTTACAAGTATCTAATGGATTGATTGTTTGATTGGGTGGTGACTTTAAAACTTAAAACAAGTAAATAAAATTGCTTGAAAATAGATTGAAGAAAATTCAAATTTATAAAACTATCCAGGGTTGTGAATCATTCCAATATCTTTTTAAAAGATGAAATGGTTATTTTACGTTTGTGTAATATATTGGTTTATTAACCTAGAACACAAAATTATGTAAAAGCCTCTTCCGATGGTCAAATACAAATACTCAGTATAACCCAATTAATCATATTCCTATGTTAACCAAGTTATATAATTCATTAAGATTAAGTTCCAATTATGGATACCCCCGCCCGACATGTATATTCCTATCATGTAAGGAAATCTATTAAAGAGTTATATATCCTCAAGGAAGATCGTGGTCTATTGAGTCTAAGGTTTTTAACCTAAAATCTCTTTTCCAAGTTCATTTTAAGTTTACCAGTTCAATTTTATTAATGGCCAGTTAATAAAAAGCATTAGGATTAAGACTCAATAAATAAACCTTTATATTACAAAAGCTGTAATTTAACCACTTATAAACCGGTGATATTGGAATTCATCGCAACCCCAGATAACTGACTTAGTTACGACACATATTTACGGGCAGTAAAAGCTTAAATAAAATAAAAGACATAAAGTAAATTGCTGGAAATTAACTACTGAAAAGTAAATGACAGAAAGTAAATGTTGAAAATTAATTGCTGAAAATTAAATGCTGAAAAGTAAATGCTGAAAGTAAATTGCTGAAAAGTAAATGCTGAAAGTAAATTGCTGAAAAGTAAATAAAGTAAAAGTACAATAAAAGAAATACTGAGGTAAAAAGATCCACTTTTATTACTATTATTTTAGATATCTCCCTTAATATAATATATTAACTTTGCGTGATAATTACCAACCAGCCATATAGGCGGTATCCTGATTAAGTCAAATTAATAATTAATTACCAACCGACCAACCAAGCGGTATCCATGCTTAGTCAGGATAAAACCAATTTATAATTAATTACCAACCGACCAATATGGCGGTATCCTCGTTAAGTCAGATTTTAAATCGTTATTATATTATAATTATGGGAGATTATTCTAAATAGCAATAATAAAAGCTTTACCTTTTACCCCAGCAAGGGGGAGTTACCTCCTTATTGCTTGAAAAGTAAAAACTAAAAAAGTAAAGAAAGGAAAGTATTGTGCGTAAAAGTAAATTGCGGAAAGTAAAAACTGAAAAGTAAAGAAAAAAAAGTGCGAAAACGGAAATTAATTACTGTAAGCTGTAAATAAACAAACAAAATACAATCTTCTTAGTTATTCTTAAGGAATTTCAAAGAAGAAAGTATGAATTTACAAATGAAATGGCTTGGTATTTATAGGTAAAATTTTGCCTCCATCAAATCATTCACCAAATCAATTATTAATTACTCCACTAATTGCTCCACCAAATCTATTATTAATTGTTATAATGTTTGGTGGGAGTTTGACAATTTTTATTTTTTATTTTTTATTTATTTTTTTGCTTTGAAAATGACTTTAATAATTACGCATAACACACTTCTGGATGTTTCATCAATTTCGGTCCTGAAATATTCAGATTTCGAAATTATTTTGTTCTTCAAAGTTGTAGATATTTGGTTCTTCTTTAATCTAGAACTTGAATCAGCTCAATCCGATATCAGAGTAAAATGTTATGCCCAAAATACGACAGTTTCGCAAAATTGGAATTTCCGAAACTGCAATTCGTTAGAACGCCCTTTCAAGTTTCCAATCTTCAAAATTAATATGTCAAGCCCAATTTTTACCCTTATTTAACCACATTTCGTCCTAAATGATTCCATTGCATCACAATATTATTTTATCTGCAAAATAAACTAAAACACATCAAAACGTTCATCAAACCCGAGAAACTAAACAAAATATTAAGTAAAATGGGCGATAAATATTGATATATTTTCCGCTCATCACACCCCCCCAAACCTAACATTTTGCTAGTCCTCAAGCAAAATAATAAAATAAAATACAAGAAACAATTAAAATTAAACTAAGCTACTTTCGTAGGGATCACGATTACATTTAGCATATGCAACAAGCCTTAAACCCCATAGGTGTCCCTAGTGGACGAGTTGTAGTCTCATGGGTTTACAGCAACGATACCCACAAACGTTTGATAAAAGTAAAAAGATAGTAAAACTAATGCACATAAAAGCAGAAAGACAAGAGAAAACAGAATAAAGAAGTTAGTGACTAAACAATGAAATTTCTAATCCAAATCAATAGTTGTTTTGTTTCTTTTTAAATTACCGAATAAGTAAATTCTCCGATTATTTTTACCATTCTCCATATACACAGTCAACAAAATATTAATCAACTCATTTTGCCCACAATAGTCACGAGTGTAGTTGAGAAGAGAGTAATATTTTTGTCCTAAAGTTTTATCAGAATTCACACATTTTTTAAGTAATGGAATACTTTTTTTTGATTTATATACAATATCTTCTCCCAAACCAGTTGATTTTAGGTCACTAGGTGTTAAGATACCCCTACAGACTTAATTACTCAGACTTCAGATATATATATATATATATTTTGCAACATCTTTGATCCATGTAGCGAGTTTTGGGCCAGTGACTCCCAAACCAGTTGGTTTTAGGGCACTAGGTGTTAAAACACCCTTACAGACTTAATAACTCGGATCTCAGACGTTTATTTTTTTATTTTATCCCATCGCTTTTTTAGATGCTTCATCCAATTAAACTAGAGCACTGAATATTACAAAATTTTCAATTACATCTCATATCTGTATGTTACCATGTATATTGATAATACCTGTCAACTGAGCATATGAAGATCCATTTTAATCAGTTTTATGGAGAATTCACAAATTAAATAATTCAAAAGTAAATAAACAAAAATTAACTTGTTTCGAATTAGGTTGAGATACGTCTCAGGAGTGGAAATTCCTTACTCGGCTATCTCTTACACCAATTTTACCTGATTAATCAAGTTAAAAACATAAAAAACAAAAAAAATATTTTTTTGATTTTTGTAAAATTTTAATTTTTTGATTTTTTTGAAAATTTTGGACTAAAAATAAAAACAACAGAAAAAAACAAAATAAAAACAAAATACTACAACTATTCCCCACCCCCAAACTTAAATGAGACATTGTCCTCAAAGTCTTAAATAGAAGAAGAGTTTAGAATTTAGTACCTGGTTAGCTGAAATTCTACATCTAAAATTAAAGGTTAAGATCCAGATTTATCCGACGCTTCTTACCACGATCATCATCATACAATTTTATCTTGGAAATGATAGGGTCAATTTGTGGTTCAAATGCTAAGATTTGGTCAATTAAATTCGAGGCAGTTCTGGCAGTAAAGAGGAGTTCTTTTAAAGGTTTTGACACGAACCCATTTCTTCGGGCATCATCAAGAAACACACAAAGAAAATCATAAAATCCATCAACATTGTACAGTCCAAGCGGTTTCGGATGTATGTTCAAGTTTTCCCAAGATAGTACTGTTGGACAATTATGACCCATAGCATCACTATTTGTACAGATCATGGTGTTGTTGTACAAATTAACTATGTGACAAATGAAATTGCTCTTCTGTCATTTGTAATTAGATTACCAAGATGTATAAATGATAGAAGGTCCATATGATTAGTTACAGATTGAGATGATATGAGACAGTATCAATCCATGAAGGTTTAATCATTAAATATCCCTAGTCAGAGTATTATCGAGATTGGACATCGATCATGCGTAAAAGACTAGTATTACACTTGTGCGCGTTGTGGGATCATAACGGCATAGTTCTCATATATTTGGGTATTGGATACTCATGCAAGTGTAATAGGAGGTTGTGTTTACCGATGGTACGGAAACAGCTTCGCTCTGGATAGACCCATCGGAATTCCATTGGTAGTATGACTACGTGTCTATGGAAGTACGAATCCGGGGTAGGTGTATTTGGTCTTAACATGAGACTTGCACCGCTAATACTTGCGACAATCAATATACTTTGGTTTTGGTCATCCAGGGTTTTAACAGGTTCTGTGTACGCCTCTTCCGGGTATATTGAGAATCGTAGTGTATTGGGTGTGATGTCAAGACGGAAGTATCACTCTAGTCATAGTGGAGATGATGATCATGTAGGATACAGAACTGGTGCTCTTATGTACTGCAATCATCGGGATAATATGACTAGGTCATGATTATCCGATTATAGAGAATAGTTACCAGAGATCCGATATGTGCTTCGTACAGGGCAGACACAATTTCAGCCCCAGGCCTTGCATGTGACATCCGATACTGGATCGAAATACGCAATACTACGTATATTACGCCTGATATAGATCACATATTCAGTAAGAATATTTCTGGAGAATTGGGTAGGCACGGTGCTTTGCTAGAAGCCAACCATGTCTTGTAAATCGGTAAAAACGTAGTACTAGGTACGTACGTGTTCGGATAGTCCGACGACCATATTTACTGCCAACATATCCGGGGATCTCATGGGTCGCTTCCCGAAGATTCACCGATGACGTATGACTCACACTTTATTAATATGAGATTAATTAGATGAGAGAGAAAATTAATCTGGGATTAATTACGGAGATATTTTATCTGGGATAAAATATTATTTAAAAGAGAGAGAACGATTAATTTGGAATTAATCGATAAAATAATATATTCGATATATTATACGAAATTGAATTTCGACGCGGAATTAAAATTAGATTTTAATTCGGGCGAACGAGTTAATTTAGAATTAATTCGTAAGCGACGTGAATAGTAATTTTGCTATGCATAATTATTTAATTACGTCGAAACGGAAAATTCGTTAAATCGGAATTAGCGAACCCGAGCCTGGGAGTGTTTGCGGGCGCACTCGCATTTCGAATTTAAGTGCGGCCCACAAGTCACATCTAGCGTCAAATCACTAGTCAATCGATTGATGTGACGTCTAGTCACTTTGACTGATGTGACAACATGTCACTTGTGATTGATGGTGGTAGTTGGAAAGCTTTAATGCTTGTACCTTTTCAACTTTTGGAAATTCAAAAATGATATATGTTTTAATTGATTTGGAAATCAATTAATCTAACACATCTTCATCTCTCTCACTCTCTCACGCCCAATGGGCCTTTTTCTTATTCTCTTTTTTTGGTTTTGCCGTGAGCAAGGAGAAGTAAGATGGTGATTTTTGTGGCAAAAATTACCAAGTGCTAGCACACATTCGGGGTCTTGCGAAGGTGATAGGGAAACCAACCTGTGAGCTTGGAATCACCATTCGAAAGCTTGGAGCTTGGACCGAAAATGGAGCACAAAAGGAGCCTAAAGCCGAGAACCTTGGAGGACCAAAGCTTAAAGATTTTTGTTGTTCCTCGCATCGCAAAAGCCGATCGTTGTAAGTATGATTCCGCCATGCTTTTACGAGTATTCACATACACGATTCATTGCTTGTATTGATCATTTGGACTTAATAGAAACCCAACAAGTACTGTAAAAATTTCCTCCATCGTGCCCAAGCCTCCTGGTAAAACAATAAAAGCATCAGCACGGTTAATCGTCTCTACCAGTCGTTCAGACATACCTGGCAGGATTAGATCATCGCCGTTTGATGATCCAATAAGATTCGCCTCCGCCAAGGGTTTTGGGATGATTCCCAAGACTTGACTGCCTCCATCCTGTACAGCCTTTGAAACGATCCCCATTAGTCCAAGATTGCCACCGCCATATACTAAGTGTATATTCCTTGCAACAATGACTCGACCCAATTCATGTGCCGCTGTTACGTATTCTAGTTTAACACCAACACTGGTACCGTAAAACACACATTTATTTTCAACCCGTTTTCTGAAGTAGCTTCCATTTTTATCTGGATGCCTTCAAAGGTGCAATGATGAGTTGAATTTATAGAACCTGAAAAGGGTGAGTAATAATAGCACAAGTATCTTCCAAATGACGATTAGTAGCAAAATAGTAAATCGTGAAAGGTCAAAAAGTAGTCTGGATCCTGTCGGAGAAAATAACAAAACAAATCACAATTATTAGGAAAAGACAAATAGATATAATATTTACAAGAAATTAAAAGCTTGAATGACGTTTATGCGTCAGAGACAAGCTTCTCATCCAATTTTCTTATAAATTAGCAAACAAGGTCTTTTTTAGTCAGATTTCTGAGACTTAACTGTTGTCTTTCTTTTCGGAATTGTGTATATAACATGTGAATTTCATGATATACATATCCACTGGGATGCGTCTCAAGAGTTTTGGATATGTCATTCAAAGACTCATTACTCAAGCCATCCCTAATGAAATTAATCTTATCTTCAAGGTTATCAGACACCATTCCCAAAGAACGACAATGAGTATTACATATCATACGAGCACATTTATAACATAAACCATTCTTTTAGCTCTTCTCTTTTTAGCATAGGTGTTTCTTCTTAAACCAGGCGGATGTGAAATAAAAGAGTCAGAAGACTCACCTGCCAATCAGACCCGTGCTTCAATAATCCAACGAATGTCAGTAAGAATACCTTTGATCATCAGCAGTCTCATCTGTTCCATGCCAGCTTTGTAGACTTTCATAAGAATGTTTTGAGGGAGAGAGGGAAATTACTTATGAAGATTTGCGAGACGTCTTCCATCTTGAAATGACTTAACCTGCAAAAAACTAAACACACAAAAATCAAACACACCAAATCTGAATATATATACAAATTGCATGGGTTGCTGTAGACGAGGTACAGAAGTGGACGACGCTGTCCGGGCTCTCGGCCCGGTCGGGAGTACGGAGTAGCCCGCATGGGGACTAAACCGGAGAAATAAAATGGAGTCGCCACCCAGTGTGAACTGGGAAATGATTTAAGGCCGCACTCACCCCTCGCAAGGGAAGACCTCAAACCGTTGGGTTCGGAACGGTCCCTTACTTATGCCAATTGTAATGAAAAGATTTATGCAATAGTATAACCAGGTTTATGCAGCACATGCAAGATAATTCAAATGACAAACAAGTTTGCACACCCGTAAACATAAATGTAAGTGAAACCAAATGCATAATTCTAAAAAAAACACGTTAATCAAAGAAGTGCGGCAATGATAATAGAAACGTTAATAATAATGGCAGATAATTAAGCACATGATGTATAAAGGAATAACCAAAGAGGCAAGCATGCATAAAACATGATAAATGAATATGTCCAGTGTGTGCGCGTTCGTGTAGCATTCGGAAACGCGTTCGAACGGAGTGAGGCAGAATGCACACGTTCGTGTAGCGTTCGGAAACGCGTTCAAACTGGATAAGCCTGAATGTATGCGTTCGAGTAGCGTTTGTAAATGTGTTCGAACGGACTGAGGCAGAATACATACATTAGTGTGGCGTTTGATAACGCGTTCGAACGGGATCAAAAAAATGACATCTATAATCACATAAACACATGCATGAGTGTTTCCCCAAGCGGTACGTGGAGTTGTATCCCAAGTACAGACCGCACTACCGTCCATTCGGATTCGACTACGGAATTTATGTCTGGGTTTCCATCCGATATACCACGAGAGGCAACACTCAATCATTAACCCAATGTAGACAGACGTAACATACGATAATGCATATAACCATAAATAACCGAATGGACAAACATGTAAAATAACAAGGAATATAAATAACACAAAATGAAAATCTGAAACAATAAAACAAGAATAAATGTAAATTAAATGTGAAATAATAAAAGACTAATAATATGAAATAAATGCGGAATAATAAATATGTGACCAAAGAATTTGGCCGTTTTCAATGTAGGACTTCACATGCCCGGTTGGACGTATTCCACGTCCAACCAAGCATGCCGTTTCCAGGACGACAAAATAAAATATAATGAATGGTGCCCTCAGGTCTTACCTTTTAAGTCGCTTCTCGGGAGTTCGTTGGGACGTCGCCGGAAGGGTTAGTGTTTCCGCTATTTTCACTGGTTCGCCGTTTCCACTATTTTCACTGCCTTTTTCTCTGTTTTCGCTATTTTCACTGGTTCGCTGTTTCCACTCGCTATTTTCTCTGTTTTTGTTCACTGTTTTGGGTTATTTTCTGGACTGTTTTCAGGGGTGTTTTATTCTCGGTTTGTGGACTGTTTGTTCGATGGAGAGAAGAAAGTGCTATTTTGGCAGTTTGTGGCCTCGGCTGAGTGGATGTTGGCTACGTGTGTGGCCTGTGAGTCGTAAGCTGTCCAAAGGGCTGTGTCTTTGTTAGTTTAGGGTTCCTTTTCGTGTGGGTTTGAGAGGCAAATGACGTGTGTTGGGTCTTCTTGGTGGCTTCAGTGAAGGGCTTTTAGGGTTTGTTAATTCGGTCGGTGAAGAGTAGTTTCATTACTTTGTGTTTGGTCGGTTAGTTACGTGAAGGGGCTGTATGTTTGTAAAGGGAGCAGTTTGTGGTGGACGTCAGGAGTCTGTTGCTGCGTGTATGTGTTTAGATAGTTTAGGGTTTCTTTTGGTGGGTCTGTGAGAGAGACGAGAGGATGATGAATGCTTGTGTCTTAAGAAAGAGAGAGGCGTTTGTATTAGGGTTTCATTTTTTATCGTGAAGAAGAGAGAGAAGGAAATGTGTGAAGATTATGGTTTCATTTTGTGTGGCCGTGAGTGAATTGGTGGGTGAGTGAGGGCTGATTGTTGTGGTCTTCACGTGGTGGGCTAGGTTTGTGTATGGTTATCGGTTGGTTGCAGTGCGACTTATGAGTGGGGTGACTTTGCTCTTGTGGTTGTTGGCTTGGTTTGTGATGATTCAATGCTTATCGTGGAGGGACGAGAGATGGTTCTGTTTGTGTGAGTTTGATGGGTGGTTTTGCCGAGTGTAGTAGGTGGCAGTGTGTGGTCGGTGGGTTTTTGGCCTGTGTGTGAGATGGCCGAGAGGGAGAGAGTGACTTGCCATGTGAAAGATTTGTGTTTTTGATTTGTGGGTTTATTTGTGATGGTGGTTGCAGAGAGTTCAGAGAGGTGAGGGTTATGGTTTAGTTTATTTGATGAAGATTGGGGATGTTGAGAGAGAGATAGGGCTTATGGTTATTGGTTGTGTTACTGTCGTGCCTTGCAGGTGGGAGTGAGAGGGAACTAGGCTGTGAGTTCTAGGGTTTCATTGCCGAGAGAGAGGGTGTTGATGAGAGAGTGGAGAAGGATGCCGTGAGTGGTTTTTTTTAGAGAGAGATGACCGAAGAGGGATAGGAGCCGTGAGTTGCTATTAGGGTTTATTTGTGTTTCTCCTTTTTTGTCTTGGCTTGAATCAATTGGTCGGGGGCGTAGGGTTTGTTTTAAGTGGTGTTTATATAGTGGTAAGCTAGGGTTATGGTTTCTTGGTAGTGTTTGGGCTTTGGATGGGTGCGTATGGGCTTTGGATGGGTGCGGGGGGTTTTGGGCCAAGGTTAATATTTGAAACAGGAATCGACTAAGTGAACCCGCGGCTAACTAGTGAATTTAAATTTGACGATCGATTAATTTATTTTATTTTATTTTATTTTTCTTCGAATTTTCCCTTCCGGCGTCCGTTTCCCACGACTTCTGTGACTTATTGGGTAGTGCCTCCATACGAGGCTCATCATTGGGCTTTATACAAAAATGCAGTGTCTACAATTGCCTCCCAGCTAACGCTAAGTTTAAAGTCGTCAGCTAGACATGACTGCCCGAACGTTAGGCTGATATGAAAGTGTGACACTTTCTTTTTGTTGCTCAAATGATTCTCCACAGTAGTGCTTGACACGCTTGTTTTTAACCTTGAATGTTTTGTTGGAGTCGGGATCATGTAACTCAACGGCTCTATCTGGTAAAACCTTGGTGATTAAGAATGGACCTGACCACCGAGATTTTGGCTTCCATGGGAAGAGTTTCAACCTTGATTATTTTAACAGTACCTTCTGCCCTGGTTCCAGTTGTATGCTCACTAACTTCTCATCATGTTTCTTTCTGGCCTTTTCTTTGTATAATTTGGTATTCTCAAAAGGCTAAATATGAAATTCCTCCAATTAGGCGGTATCCTGATTAAGTCAAATTAATAATTAATTACCAACCGACCAACCAGGCGGTATCCATGCTTAGTCAGGTTTAAACCAATTTATAATTAATTACCAACCGACCAATATGGCGGTATCATCGTTAAGTCAGATTTTAAATCGTTATTATATTATAATTAGGAGAGATTAATCTAAATAGTAATAATAAAAGCTTTACCTTTTACCCCAGCAAGGGGGAGTTACCTCCTCATTGCTTGAAAAGTAAAAACTGAAAAGTAAAGAAAGGAAAGTATTGTGCGTAAAAGTAAATTGCGGAAAGTAAAAACTGAAAAGTAAAGAAAAGAAAATGCGAAAATGGAAATTAATACTGAAAGCTGTAAATAAACAAATAAGATACAATCTTCTTAGTTATTCTTAAGGAATTTCAAAGAAGAAAGTATGAATTTACAAATGAAATGGCTTGGTATTTATATGCAAAATTTTGCCTCCATCAAATCATCCACCAAATCCATTATTAATTGCTCCACTAATTGCTCCACCAACTCCATTATTAATTGCTATCATGTTTGGTGGGAGTTTGACTATTTTTATTTTTTATTTATTTATTTATTTTTTTGCTTTGAAAATGACTTTAATAATTACGCATAACACACTTCTGGATATTTCATCAATTTCGGTCATGAAATCTTCAGAATTCGAATTATTTTGTTCTTCAAAATTGTAGATCTTTGAGTCTTCTTTAATCTGGAACTTGAATCAGCTCAATCCGATATCGTAGTAAAAGTTTATTCCAAAAATATTACAATTGCGCAAAACTGGAATTTCTAAAACTGCACTCCGTTAGGATGCCCTTTCAAGTTTCTAATCTTCAAAATTAATATGTCAAACCCAATTTTTGCCCTTATTTGACCCATATTTCGTCCTAAATGATTCCATTGAGTCCCAATATTATTTTATGTGCAAAATAAACTAAAACACATCAAAACATTCATCAAACCCGAGAAACTAAACAAAATATTAAGTAAAAGGGGCGGTAAATATTGATATATTTTCCACTCATCACCCCCAAACCTAAAATTTTGCTAGTCCTCGAGCAAAACAACAAAATAAAATAACATAAACATCTTTAAAATAAAATTAAACTAATTCACTAAGTCACTTTCGTAGGGATAACAGTTGCATTTAGCGTATGCAACAAGCCTTTAAACCCCTAGGTGTCCCTAGTGGATGAGTTGTAATCTCGTGAGGGCTTACATCAACGATACCCACAAACGTCAATATAAAACTAATGCACACAAAAGCAAAAGGACAAGAGAAAAGAGAATAAACAAGTTAATGACTAAACATGTGAAACTTCTTATCCAAGTTAATAATTGTTTTCTTTCTTTCTAAATTACCGAATAAGTAAATTCTTCGATTATTTTTACCATTGTCCATACAGACAGCTAACAAGATATTAATCAAGTCATTGTGCTCACAATATTCACAGTGTAGTTGAAAACAAAGTAATATTTTTGTCATACAATTATATCAGAATTCACACCTTTTTTTAGCAATGGAATATTTTTCTGATTTTGTTTTTTATTTATATACAATATCTTTCATCCATGTAGCGAGCTTTGGGCCAGTGACTCCCAAACCAGTTGGCTTTAGGGCACTAGGTGTTAAGATTCAGACTTAATTACTCAGATTTCAGACATATATGTTTTTTTGTAACATCTTCAATCCATGTAGCGAGTTTTGTGCCAGTGACTCCCAAACCAGTTGGCTTTAGGGCACTAGGTGTTAAAACACCCATACGGACATAATTACTCGGATTTCAGACGTTTTTTTTATCCCATCACTTTGTAGATGCTTCCTCTAATTAAACTAGAGCACTGAATATTACAAACTTTTCAATTATAGCTCATGTCAGTATGTTACCATGCATATTGATAATACCTGTCAACTGAGCATATGAAGATCCATTTTAATCAGTTTTATGGAGAATTCACAAATTAAATAATTCAAAAGGAAATAAACAAAAATTAACTTGTTACGAAATAGGTTGAGATACGTCTCAGGAGTGAAATTCCTTACACAGTTATCTCACACCAATTTTACTTGATTAATCAAATTAAAAACACAAAAACACAAAATATTATTTAAATTTTTTATAATTTTTTTTATAATTTTTTTTTTGAAAATTTTGACTAAAAATAAAATAAAAACAAGATACTAGTCAACTATTCGCCTCCCCCAAACCTAAATGAGACATTGTCCCCAATGTCTTAAAAAGTAGAAGAAGAGTTTAGAAGATATTACCTGATTAGCTGAAATTCTACATCTAAAAGGAAAATTAAAGGTTAAGATCCAGATTTATCCGACGCTTCTTACCACGATCATTATCGGATCAGTTTATCTTGGAAATGATAGGGTCAATTGTGGTTCAAAGGCTAAGATTTGGTCAATTAAATCATGGGCAGTTCTGGCAATAAAGATGAGTTCTTTTACAGGTTTTGACACGAACCCATTTCTCCGAGCATCATCAAGAAACACACAAAGAAAATCATAAAATCCATCAACGTTAAACAGTCCAATCAGTTTCTGGTGTATGTTCAAGTTCGCCCAAGATAACACTGTAAAAATTTCCTCCATCATGCCCAGGCCACCTGGCAAAACAATAAAAGCATCAGCACGATTAATCATTTCCACTAGTCGTTCAGACATATCTGGCACAATTAGTTCTTCTCTGTTTGATGGTCCTATAAGATTCACTTCTGCCAAAGGTTTTGGAATGATTCCCAAGACTTGACTGCCTCCTTCCAGGACAGCCCTTGAAACGATCCTCATTAGTCCAAGATTTCCACCGCCATATACTAATTGCATATTACTTTCAGCTATGACTCGACCCAATTCCTGTGCTGCCGCTACAAATTCTGGTTCAGAACCAACACTAGTACCGCAAAACACACAGATATTTACAACTCGTCTTCTTGAAGTGCTTCCATTTTAATTTCTCAACTCTGGACGTCTTCAAGAGTGCAATGATGAGTTGAATTTATAAAACCTGAAAAAGGGTGAGTAATAATAGCACTAGTACCTGCGAAATGACAATTATTAGTTAAACAGTGAAATATATCATGAAAGTCAAAAAAGTCTGGATCCTGTCGGAGAAAATAAAAGAAAATGACAAAACAAATCACAATTATTAGAAAATAATATTTACAAGAAGTAATGGCTTGATTGACGTCTATGCGTCAGGGACAAGCTTCCCATACAATTTTCTTATAAATTGGCAAATATAGTCTTTTAAAGTCAGATTCCCGAGACTGTATTGTTGTCTTTCTTTTCGGAACTGTGTATATAACATGTGAATTGCATGATGCACATATCTACTGTAATGTGTCTCAAGAGTCTTAGATATGTCATCAAAAGACTCCTTACTCAAGCAATCCCTAATAAATTTGATTTTATCTTCACGGTTATCATACACCATTCCTAAAGAACGACAACGAGTATTACAAGCACATTTATAGCAAACACACATTCTTTTTAGCTCTTATCTTTTTAGCATAAGTGCTTCTTCCTAAACCAGACATATATGAAATAAAAGAGTCAAATGACTCACCTGCCAATCAGACTCGTGCTTCAATAATCTAACGAATGTCATTAGGAATACCTTTGATCATCAGTAGTCTCATTCGTTCCAAGCGAGCTTTGTAGACTTTCATTAGAGAGCTTTGAGGGAGAGAAAGAAATTTCTTGTGAAGATTTACGAGAACGTCTTCCATCATGAAATGTGACTTTATCTACACAAATTAAACACCCAAAAATAAAACACACCAAATCACAATATATACACAAATTGCATGGGTTGCCTCTCTGCTAGCGCTAAGTTTAACATCGTCAGCTAGACATGACTGCCCGAACGTTAGGCTGGATCTGAAGGTGTGACACTTTTTTTTGTCGCTCAAATGATTCTCTCCAGTAGTGCTTGACACGCTGGCTGTTAACTTTGAATGTTTCGTTGGTGTTGGGATCAAGTAACTCAACAGCTCCATATGGTAAAACCTGAGTAATCACAAATGGACCTGACCACCTTGATTTCAACTTTCCAGGGAAAAATTTCAACCTTGAATTGTATAACAACACCTGCTGTCTTGGTTCCAGTTGTCTGCGCACTATTTTTTTATCATGCCATTTCTTGGTCTTTTCTTTGTATAATCTGGCATTCTCATAAGCCTGTGGGCGAAATTCCTCCAATTCGTTGAGTTGGTGGAGTCGATTTTCTCATGCTATTTGTAGATCAAGATTTAACTTCTTCAGTGCCCAGTACGCCTTGTGTTCAAGCTCCACTGGCAGATGACATGCTTTCCCAAACACCATTCGATATGTGGACATACCAATAAGTGTCTTGTAAGCTGTCCGGTAGGCCCATAATGCATCATCTAGTTTTGTAGACCACTCCTCCTTGTTGATCCAAGATTCTTTTGATCTCCCTGTTTGAAACTTCAACCTGTCCATTTGACTATGAATGGTAGGCAGTGACAACTTTATGAGTAACTCTGTATTTGGATAGGAGTGCATCGAAGTATTTGTTACAGAAATGTGTACCTCTATCACTGATAATCGCCCTAGGTGTTCTAAAGTGAGTGAAAATATTCTTTTTAAGGAAATTTATCACCACTTTTGAATTATTTGATGGCAGTGCAATTGTTTCAACCCATTTGGAGATGTAGTCTACTGCAACTAGAATGTACAGGTTTCCGAATGATGGAACAAATGGTCCCATAAAATCAATTCCTCATACATCAAATATCTCCACTTCCAGAATATTTTGTAGAGGTCATTCATTTCTCCTCGAAATATTTCCCGTTCTCTGGCACCTGTCACATTGAAGTGCAAATAAGTAAGCATCTTTAAAAAGAGTGGGCCAGAACAAACCTGATTGAAGGACTTTGGCTGCAGTTTTATTTCCGCTGAAGTGTCCGCCGTATGGTGATGAATGACAATGCAGCAGAACACTATTGACCTCCTCCTGTGGAACACAATGTCTCAGTAATTGATCAGCACAGTGTCTGAACATGTACGGCTCATCCCAGACATAATATTGACTTCCTTGAAGAACTTCTTTCGTTGCTGATGTGTCCATTCCAACAGCCATTTTCCCGATATTATGTAGTTGACATAATAAGCATACCAAGAGACATCATGTTGTTTCATGGCAAACAACTGTTCATCTGGAAAAGTTTCTTTGATTGTCAATTCATTACCAGTTGTTTCTCTATTCTCGAGCCTCGATAAGTGATCTACCACTTGGTTTTCTGTCTCTTTCTTGTCTCGGATCTCCACGTCAAATTCTTGCAGTAGAAGCACCCATCGGATCAATCTGGGTTTGGCATCTTTCTTTGCGATTAAGTATTTGATTGCTGAATGATCTGTGTAGACCACTATTTTGGGACCCAGCGAATACGAGCGAAATTTATCAAAAGCGAATACAACTGCAAGCAACTCCTTTTCAGTGGTTGTGTAGTTGAGTTGAGCTTCATTCAGAGTTCTGCTGGAGTAGTAAATGGTATGGAAAATTTTTGCTTTGCGTTGTCCCAAAATAGCTCCTACAGTAAAATCACTAGCATCGCACATCACTTCAAATGGAAGAGTCCAGTCCGGTGCTACTATGATGGGGGCAGAAACCAGCTTATGTTTCATGATCTCAAAAGCTTTGTGGCATTCTTTGGTGAAGTTGAAAGGCACATCTTTCTCCAGAAGATTGCACAGAGGTTTAGCAATCTTTGAGAAGTCTTTGATAAATCTCCTGTAAAAGCCTGCATGTCCGAGAAAACTCCGAATCCCTTTAACATATGTTTGTGGAGGTTGTTTTTCAATTATCTCGATCTTTACTTTGTCTATCTCGATTCTATTTTATGAGATCCGATGTCCCAGGATAATGCCTTCTTGCACCATGAAGTGGTATTTCTCCCAGTTGAGTATCAGGTTGGTATCTTCACATCTTTGTAACATATTTTCCAGATTTTACAAGCATGGGTCGAATGAGTCTCCAAACACAGAGAAATCATCCATGATGACCTCCATACTTTGTTCCAGCATGTATGAGAAGATGGCCATCATGCAACGTTGAAATGTGGCAGAAGTATTACATAGTCCAAATAGCATCATGCGGAAAGTAAAAGTACCATACAGACATGTAAAAATGGTATTCTCTTGATCTTCTAGGGCGATGACAATCTGATTGTACCCTGAATATCCATCCAGAAAATATAGAATTCATATCCCGCCAATCTATCTAGCATCTGATCAATGAATGACAGCGAAAAATTATATTTCCTTGTTGCTTTGTTCAGTTTATTGTAGTCCATGCATACTCTCCATCCAATCATTGTTCTTGTTGAAATCAGCTCATTCTTTTCATTTGTGAGTACAATAATTCATCTTTTCTTTGGCACACATTGCATAGGACTCACCCAAGTGCTGTCAAAGATGGGGTAAATGATGCCGGTATCCAACCATTTGATAATTTCTTTCTTCACGACCTCCTTCATGATTGGATTTAGTCTCCGTTGATGCTCCACTGTAGGTTTGTACTCATCGTTCATCAGAATTTTATGCATGTAAAATGATGGACTAATGCCTCGAATGTCTGCTATAGTCCAGCCAATGGCTTTCTTGTGTTCTCGTAACACTCTCAGTAATTTTTCTTCCTACTCCAATGTTAGCGACGAAGAAATAATTACAGGTAATTCAGAAGAATTTCCTAAGAATGCATACCTTAGATGGCTCAGAAGTAGCTTTAGCTCCATATGTGGTGGTTCTTCAATCGAGGGCTTGATTCGCTCCTTTTTTGGGTAATTCCAAACTTTCCACATGTGGTGTCGATTTGAAGTGAAATTGTCTGTCAAGATAGTTGATACATTCCAGAATTTCAGCATCTAGATCACTGTCAGTCATGTTGGTGATGCAAGCTTCAAGTTTATCCGTGGGAAGTGGCATTGCATCAGTATTCTGGATGATACTATCTACAACATCAATTCTGAAACATTCCTCTTCATTTTCATCACTTGGGAATTTCATGGCTTTGAAAACATTGAAGGTAACTTCTTGGTCCTGCACTTTCATGGTTAGTTTACATTTTTATACATCAATAATAGTTCGACCTGTAGCCAAGAATGGTCTCCCAAGAATGATAGGTACATCTTTGTCTTCTGCCATGTCAAGGATAATGAAATCTGCTGGGAGAATGAGTTTGTCGACTTTAACCAGCACATCTTCAACTACACCTCTCGAAAATACGAGCGTTCTATCAGCAAGTTGCAGAGAGACTGAGGTGGGCATTGCTTCTCCAATCTGCAGTTTCTTGTAAATCAAAAAAGGCATCAAATTAACACTTTCACCTAAATCACACAAAGCTTTACCGATGTAATGTTCTCCAATGGTGCAAGAAATAGTGAAACTGCCAGGATCTTTCAACTTTAGGGGAAGCTTCCTCTGAATGATGGCGCTGTATTCTTCTGTCAATGCTACTGTCTCGTAATCTCCTAATCTCCATTTTCGTGAAAGAATGTCTTTCATGAATTTGACATAACTGGGCATTTCTTCCAACGCTTCTGAAAATGGAATGTTGATATGCAGCTTTTTGAAGACTTCCAAGAATCGAGCAAATTGTTTGTCCAATTTACTTTTCTGGAGACGCTGTGGAAAATGTGGAGGTAGAGTGATTCTTTCTTGATCTTTTTCCTTTGCTTATTTTTCCTCCATCTGTGGAACTACTTCTTTTGGAACTTCCTCAATGGATGCCTTGATTCCAACATCTTTGTTGATTTCATTACCGCTTTTCAAAATAATGGCTTGACATTGCTCATTCCATCGGTTCCTTGGATTTGGTTCTGTGTTGCTAGGAAGGTTACTTGGTGGTCTGTAACTCTGAGCATTGGCTAGTTGTCCAATTTGATTTTCCAGTGCCTTTATAGAAGCTGATTGACTTTGAAACATAGCATCATATGTTGTTTGTTACTTTTTGAACATCTCTGTAATCCATTCTTTCATTTCTGGTTCTTTCTCATACTCCTGACATTTGTTTTGTTGTTGGAATCCGGGTGGTGGATTGTTCCTTTGCCCTGAATTGTTGCTCCATGCGAAATTGGGATGATTCCTCCACCCTGGGTTGTAGGTGTTGGAATATGGATTGTTCCATTGTCTGTTGAAATTGTTGACATAATTCACCGTCTCATCATGTTGGTTTGCTTCTGATTCTGGTGCTCCTCCATATGGTGAACTTGTGGATCCAGCATTAACCTTCATGTTAGGAGTTTCCAGATTTTTGCAAATCAGATCCAGCTTGGCATTCACTGCTGTGTTGGCTCCAACTTCATAAATTCCTGCGATTCGTTGGATCATGCTCATTTCTGTTGGCCACAATGAATTATTGTTGGCCATTTCTTCAATTAAATCCCAGGCCTGATCTTCTCCTTTTTCCATTAAAGCTCCTCCAGCAGCAGCATCAATTATGGTTCTCATTATTCCAGAAAGTCCATTATAGAAGGTTTGGACTTGTAGCCACTTTGCAATCTCATGGTGATGATATTTTTGAGCAAATCCTTGTACCTTTACCAAGCTTCGCAGAGGGACTCTGAGTCATGTTGTACAAAGGATGTGATGTCATTCCTCAACTTTGCAGTTCTGGCTGGTGGAAAGTACTTTGCAAGGAATTTGGTAGCTAGAGTGTTCCAAGTTGTGATGGAACCTGCTGGTAGTGAATGTAGCCAAGCCTTAGCTCTGTCTTTCAAGGAATATGGGAAAACACGCAGTCTCATTGCTTCTTCAGCTGCTCGGTTGTAATTGAAAGTGCCGCAAACTTTCAGGAAGTTGTTGATGTGGGCATTAGGATTTTCAGTTGCATTCCCCCCAAACTGAATTGACTGTTGTATCATCTGAATGCATGTTTTGATGTCACATGTATTTGCTGGTAAGGGAGGAAGTACAATACAGGAAATGAAGCCGTCAACCACCAAATAGTTCTGTTTTGAATGTGAATTGGTGGTGCAACCTCCAAAGGTTCAGGTTCCATGTTGATCAGTACTTTTTGGCCTTCTCGCCTTTCCCTTCTCAACTGTCTAATGGTTCTTTTAATTTCTGGGTCAAGCGGACAAATTTCAAAGCATATGGTTCGTCTCATGTAGTGTCTGAGAACTTGAAACACAAGAAAACATAAATAATAGATAAAAAGAAATTAGATACAGGTAAATGTATCTAACCCCAAAACTAATAGTGAAAGATAAATAAGTCACCGGAAACGGCGCTAAAAACTTG
Source organism: Zanthoxylum bungeanum (assembly GCA_019454045.1). Classification (NCBI taxonomy): domain Eukaryota; kingdom Viridiplantae; phylum Streptophyta; class Magnoliopsida; order Sapindales; family Rutaceae; genus Zanthoxylum; species Zanthoxylum bungeanum. The sequence goes on along the minus strand of SKCR01032738.1, from coordinate 52,144 downwards.
ACCAGCGTAATCACACGCGTATAACGCAAGCGCATGTATCGTTCAAGTAGTATAAAAAGTATCGATCCCACGAGGACTTAATACCTAAGCTATTAATTTATGAAGCCAAATTTTTACAAGTATCTAATGGATTGATTGTTTTGATTGGATGGTGACTTTAAACTTAAAACAAGTAAATAAAATTATGCAAAACAAAATTGATGAAAATTCAAGATTATTAAACTATCCAGGGTTGTGAATTTTTCCAATATATTTTAAAGATGAAGTGGTTATTTCATGTTTGTGTAATATATTGCTTTACTAACCTGAAACACAAATTTATGCAAAAGCCTATGTCGATGGTCAGATGCAAATACCCAGTGTAACCCAATTAATTATATGTCTATGTCAACCAAGTTATCTGAATTTATTAAGATTAAGTTCCAATTGTGGCTACCCCCGCCCGAAGGATAGGTATATGTCTATCTTGTAAGGAATTTATTAAATGGTTATCTATCCTCAAGGAAGATCGTGGGCTATTAAGTCTAAGGTTGAAACATAAAATTCCTTCGTCAAGTTTATTTTAAGTTTACCAGATCAATCTTATTAATGACTAGTTAACAAGAAGCATTAAGCTTAAGACTTAATAAATAAACCTTTATATTACTCAAACTATAAAAATAACCCCTTATAAATCGGTGATATTGGAATTCATCACAACTCCAGATAACATACTTAATTACGACACATATCTAAGGCTAATAAAAGCTTAAATAAAATAAAAGACATAAAGTAAATGCTGGAAATTAAAAAGGTAAATAAAATAATAAAGAAAATGCTGGGGTTAGAGGATCCATTTTTATTACTTCTATTTAGATATCTCCCTTATTATAATATATTAACTTTGCGTGATATTACCAACCGACCATATAGGTGGTATCCTGATTAAGTCAAATTAATTAATTCCAACCGACCATATAGGCGTTATCCAATTTAGTCAGGTTAAAACCAATTTTATAATTAAGTCAAACCACTCAGGTTAAATAGTTTATATATTATAATTAAGGGAGATTAATCTAAATATTAGTAATAAAAGCTTTACCTTTCACCCCAGCAGGGGGGATTTACCTCCTCATTGCTGAAAAGTAAAAACTGAAAAGTAAAGAAAGGAAAGTACTATTGGGTAAAAGTAAATGAAATTAAATACAAAAAGTAAAGACCGAAAAGTAAATAAAAGAAAGTGCTAATGCGAAAATTAAATACTGAAAGCTGTAAATAAACAAATAAGATACAATCTTCTTAGTTTTCTTAAGGAATTCCTTAGAAGAAAGTATGAATTGAATTCTGAAATTCAGCCTCAATTTATAGGTAAAATTTGGCCTCATGCGTCGCGACGCGTGGAACATTGCGCGTCGTGACGCGCCGTTGATGATGGACGCGTGACATTGAACTTCCGGAGATAAGGACACGTGGCGAGGTCAGCGTCGACAGCTCAATAATTATATCGGCGTCGCGACGCGGTATGTGATGACACGTGTTGATGATGATTGTCGGCAGCATGTGATGGTGACACGTTTCCGGCGCACGTTAGCAGATGTTGACACGTGGTAGGCACACGTTAGCAGTGGCGCATAATAGCAAAACTTCTCTGATTGGTCCACGTGTCTGGTGCATGTTAGTAGTCTATAGCGCACGTTAGCAAACATGGTATTTTAGCACGGCACATTTTAGCAAAACGGCGCATTTTAGCATGAAATTTACATTTTTGCCATTTTTGTCCGTTTTTAACAAGTCAATTCCCACTCTAACTCTAAATTTTAATCCCACTTAAATACTTACTAGTCACAAGTTAATTATAACCCAAATTTTAAATTTTCTTCTTCTATTCCTAAATTTCCCCTAAAAAATTCAAACTCACAAAATATTAAAATTAATGTATGTTAAAATAATTCAGGGTGTTATAGAAGAAGTTCCTCCTACCTTTGCTTTAGGTACTCAACAGTCTCAGTAGTCAACAAAATCCTCCAACGTATCTTGTAGACAGATGCCAACGACGAATATTGGGGAGCAATACTTTTAGAGATGACAAGTGGATAAGAATCTTTATGTGGTCACGCAAGCGGCTAATTCAAGGAATCAGAAAAAGCACTACCATATTGTGTACAAAGAAGCCTTAGTTGTAAAAGTATGGTATCAAACGTTTCGAGTTACATCTGGTTGGCCATCGTTTCCTGGTCAAATTAGACAATTCATATTTCCTCATGATACTCGACTTTCAGAACAAGTCATTGCCAACAAAGCAATTACTTCGCCTTAAAGAATTGTTTGCAAAGTATGAGTTCTCGGTCGAGCATATAAAAGGGATCAGAACCTTATTCCAAATTTACTATCAAGACCTCATCAAATCCATTTGATAACTCCTTTTGCAAGTATCCCTCTGATATTTATGGAATCCTCGTCTTCCTATTTTACGGCAGCCAACAAGCAGTATTTTCCCTCTGACCAAATCTTTCATTCTCATTTTGAGATACAAATATTTGCCAGGAACCACATTTTCCACTACCTATCTCAGATCCAATACAAAAAGCATGAATCCTATGCCTAAACAAGGTTCTTGCCAATATTACCCTTTTGTTAAAGGTCTTTTCTTAGATCCCAACAAAGGTCTTTTGACTGAAGAATTATAGTACCTTTGGTGCCTTACAGTTCTTTACTCTTCCACCTTATCCTTCCCATTACAAGCCATGAAAATCCATCTAGATGATGATAATAATCAAAACTCTCTCATATGGACACTATTTGAATGGTACAGTCCACTCTCGTGGTAGAGGGAACAATTTACAGCTTTGTGTCAAAAGAATCTCTAGTGGAAATATAAAGAAGAAGTAATGCAATATATTTTTATCTTCATAGTGCGCATACCTTATTTCCAACATCCAGCTACCAAGCTATTCTAGGCTCAAGAACAGGCTTACGAATGGAAAACTATTCCTAACCTGTCACCTATTTTCAATGATGTTGATCTAATGTGTGCTCTCAAACTATTTCTATGTGAAGTCAATCATTATCACCCTCAAGTTTCAGATTTACAACACACTTTATTGGGTTTAAGACATGAGCTAATCTTATTCACTATGGATCATTAGCAACCGAAAGAGCCTAGTGGAATAGTGATCAAACAAGAGAAGCCCAACTATACCGAACTTCTCTTTCAGGATTCCCAAAATCCTTATGAGGATTTTGAATTTATGAACTTAGAGCATCCTATAAATCAGCCTGTCAATCCAATCCATCAAGCAAGCCCAGTTGTGAGGTCCATTATGAATGAAAGTCTTGGTACTACAACTTTTGTGGATCGATCGACTCAGATGATGTAGAATACAATTACAATAACCTCTCTTCATCGCAGAATTCAATGCGATAAATAAAGAGCTTAAGACACGTTCAAGTGGTATCCTGACAGTGAACGCACATAGATATGAGCCTTATAAGCCGAACCACATAATTTTTCGTGTTGTGTGATTGTTATTCTCATGCGAAATTCCTTCATTCAAACAAATTCATGTGTTCAACAATAGATTATTCTGAACGAATTTCCTATTTCGCTCTTAGCGAGAATATTGTGTCAACAGAGTGTTTGAAATCAAAATTAAAATTAAAACTCAGAGATTTTTAGGTGGGTCTGCTAAAGAAAGTTTCTTAAAAATTGATAGGCTAAATACACTAATGCATCAATCGAAGGGAATTTAAATATAACGATTTCCTTTTATCCATAATCATTCCCAGAAGCTTCCAGTGAAACAATAAGGAAAGAAAAATCATACAAGAAATGTCGACAAATAGAAACGCAGTTGTCGTCAGTACGGAATTTAAAGTTGACCAACGACTACCGTTTGGGAAAGTGGTTACCATGATACCGTCATATCTCTCTCTAATTAATTAATTTTGTAGTTTTTTTTTTAAATAAAATAAAAACTTTGATTCCTATAATTTTAAAAATATAAATTTTATTCCTTATAGTTTTTAAAATTATAATTTTTTATACCTATTTAGAGATGGTAAATTATCATACTCGCCTCCAACGTACTAAATCTGTGTGCAAGTCTTCATTCATACGAGAATTTTACTTCTATTTAAACGAGGATGTCGATATCCATATCTGATCTGTCTAACCAACACGTATATAAAATTACCTCATTATCCGTCCTAATATACCAGGCCCCTTTTGGGTTCCATCCCATGTCAATTTTTGACATCCTTATTATTGTTAAATTTGTTTATTTATTTAATAACTTTTCATCTAATTTTACAATAAACTTTTACTATATTTAGATAATTTTTGAAATATACAAATTATTTAACACTAATTAAATAAAAAATTACTCAAAATTAATGACATGAATTATAACTTGTATTTTTTAAATTAAAAAAATAAAGTGTGTTTATAAAAATCTTTAAAGTGTCATTTATTTATGGGAAATGCTAACGAGTGCCCTTAGGGCATTCGTTAAGGATCCATTTTAGGAAAATTTTTATGGAAAAATGGAAAAAATAATTAATGTTTTGACAACTTTTTACATTTCCCATAAAAAATGATGTGAAAAGTTTCCAAAAATGGATCCTTAACGAATGCCCCTAGGGTAATCGTTAGCATGACCTTTATTTATTTATTTTCAAAATTGGAATCTTCCATTTCAATGGAAATTAATTAATCAATTACCGACAAACGAGGAAACGCTGTCGTTTTATAATTTTAATTTAATTATAAACAACTTTTCCTCTCCTTGCCTCTATCAGCTCTGTGACAGACGAAGATCGAAAAGAGAAATTGGTTATTTCAGTATGAGTTTTGGTTTCTTTTCCCTTTCAAAATTATATTTCATTAAAAAAATAATTAATAATTTGAAATAATTTGTTCATAATTAATTCAAACCACCTTTTCCCTTTTCTCTAATTTAAATTAGTGTTTATTGCCTGCTACTGTCAAATTTCCTTCGTTCTTAGGGCTAGCTTCCCATAATAATCCAAATACAAAGATCAAAAGAATTATTATTCTTTATTTTTTTTTTGCAACAATGAAGCGAGCGAAGCTGGACTCGGCGTTGCCGCTGAGTCGACTCAGACTGATTCAATTGTTGATGGGTATCTTGTTTCTCTACATTCTCTTCGTGAGCTTCGAAATCCCTTTTGTATTCAAATCTCAGTCCGGGTCGGGTGACGGGTCGGTAGGATTCTTCACTGACACATTGCCCAAGCATGTACTGCTCGAGAGCGAAGCGGAAGAGCTGTACTCCGCGAGACGACCTTCGAAGGACAGGTCGGCCTCCACTTATCGGACGCCGGCGAGGCGAATGCGCGAGTTCAAGAAAGTCTCCGGCTTGTTCTTTAACGAAAGCGTGTTCGACGACAGCGACAGTAGTAAAGACGAGTTCTCGGTTCTTCACAAGACCGCGAAACACGCGTGGTCTGTCGGCAAGAGAGTCTGGGACGAGATCGAATCGGCTGAAAATATAAGCAAATCCCAAATCGCAGCTAACGAGACGAAATCCGAATCCAAATCGGAATCTTGCCCGTACTCGATTTCGTTATCCGGGTCGGAGTTTGTGAACCGGAGCCATCTTATGGTTTTACCGTGTGGATTGACACTGGGGTCACATGTTACTGTTATTGGTAAGCCGCATTGGGCCCACCCGGAGGATGATCCGAAGATTGCTTTGTTGAAAGAAGGGGAGGAGGCTGTGATGGTGTCACAGTTTATGATGGAGTTGCAAGGTTTGAAGACTGTTGACGGGGAGGACCCACCAAGGATTCTGCATTTTAATCCGAGATTGAAGGGTGATTGGAGCGGGAGGCCTGTGATTGAGATGAACACTTGTTACAGGATGCAGTGGGGTTCGGCTCTTAGGTGTGAAGGGTGGAGGTCTAGAGCTGATGAAGAAACTGGTAAGTCTGTTGATTATTACTGTGGATTCTGCATTTTATGTTGCCGCTGTTGTTGTGCTTTTTGTTAATGTAATCTGGATACATTGAACTAAGGGTTAAATTTGGTTGAGCTACTTAACGAGCGCTAAGATTTCATATACTTTTAACCTTGAAAATGTATTTTTAAAATGATTTTAAGCACTTAAATCAGGCTTGAAGAATTGTAGAAGATCTGGAGGTACTATTATTTTGTCTTTATTCTTTTTTGCTGTTTATCTAACAAGTAGTAATTGTTAGATTATAGCATAGTTAGTAGTGATTTGGAGGATTTTTGTGTAATGATTCAACATTTGTTTAATTCATTCTCATTTATAAAACAATAATTTCGGATGGAGACCTATATTATTTTAATGAGCTTAATGAGACAATGATTTCGGAGAGAGCACAATATCATCAAATGATCCATATAGTGACCTCACCTGGTGGGAAAAGGCTTTTGTTTGGTTTGGTACTTTGGTTTGTTATTCTCATTTATGATTTTGTGTTATGTACAGTTGATGGGAAGGTGAAATGTGAGAAATGGATCCGTGATGATGATGATCACTCTGAAGAATCAAAGGCAGCTTGGTGGTTGAGTAGGCTGATAGGGAGAACAAAGAAGGTGACGTTTGAGTGGCCATATCCATTTTCAGAAGGTAATTTATTTGTTCTTACTGTAGCAGCTGGCTTGGAAGGCTACCATATCACTGTCGATGGGAGGCATGTTACATCATTTCCTTATCGTACGGTGAGCAACCTTACCATATCTCCTTTTTCAATGTTGAATGTGGGACAACTTAAAGTTGTAATGTATTTTTACAGGGATTTACTCTCGAGGATGCAACTGGATTATCTGTGAATGGGAATGTTGATGTGCACTTTGTGTTTGCTGCTTCTCTCCCCACTTCACATCCAAGTTTTGCTCCTAAAAAGCATCTTGAGATGTTAAGTAAATGGTGTGCACCACCTCTTCCTGATGGTCATGTGGAGCTTTTCATTGGCATTCTTTCTGCTGGTAACCATTTTGCTGAGCGGATGGCTGTCAGGAAGTCGTGGATGCAACACAAGTTGATTACATCTTCCAAAATAGTGGCTCGGTTTTTTGTTGCATTGGTAAGTGTAGATAGGAGATGCATCCTTTTTCTTGTACCCATAATGCTCATTTCGATGCACCGTATAAGCTGAAAGCACTTGCATTTTTTAATTCATACAGCATGGAAGAAAGGAAGTAAATTTTGATCTGAAGAAAGAAGCAGAGTATTTTGGTGATATTGTCATAGTTCCTTACATGGACGCTTATGACCTTGTTGTATTGAAGACAGTTGCAATCTGTGAATATGGGGTGAGTGGTGGCACAAGACCAAAACCTCTTTTGTTGTTACATATAATACATGGCCAATGTATTTATTACGTTGGTTTTTCCCCTTTTCAATAATTTTACTCCTTGTCCTGCGTAAAAAAAAGAACAAAAATTCCATATATTGCCTAATGTTTGTCTCTGTTACAGGTTCGTACAGTGGCTGCAAAGTATATCATGAAGTGTGATGATGATACATTTGTTAGGGTGGATGCTGTGATCAAGGAAGCAAAGAAAATCGATGAAGATGGGAGCCTCTATATTGGTAACATGAACTACTACCACAAGCCCCTCCGCCATGGTAAATGGGCAGTGACGTATGAGGTACAAATTCTTGAAAAAAATTTCTTGCTCTTTACGACTTTCATCTTTTTGTGCATCAACTTGATTTTAGCTCAGTTGTTGGCATTACATAAATAAAATTTAACGCTCTTATATATTGCATTATTGGATTTTGTGGGGGCCTTGTGCTGAGAAGAAGGGAATCTATTTTCTGTTTTTTTTCCTTTACTCATTCATCTCTGAATAGCTGTCTGGTTTGGTATGCTTTGCTATAGATTTGTATGTATACTTGCTTTAGATTGACACAGTATGCTGGTCTCCATCTAGTGCAAAGTTGATACATTTTGGTTCTGTATTAAGATGAGGGTATAACTGTTGCCGTTGAATGGTTGATCTATATCTGCTTGCAACATTGATTTGTTTCTCAGAAGTTGTCTTCCTGAATTTAAGCTTCTGAAAAAATGCTATCCCCTTGGTTATTATAGTATTCACCCGACTATTGTTGCATATGTAGAATGTAGAGTTATTCACCTAGTCACCTGACTATTACTGCACACGTAGAATGTAGCATTTAAGTTGGATATAAAACTTTCCCCTTGCTATATAGCTTGGAAGGAATTGTATCTTTCAGGAATGTAGCATTCTGCTATCCTCTTTTTGTATCAGTATGTAGGGGGGAGAATAGAATCATAACACCAGTAAATTTTTCATCTTGTGGGCATAAATGACAATTATAATGTCTTTGTCACTCTCTCTCTTGCTCGCATTCATGAACAAATACTTACAACATTATTTTCTGCTGCATTCCAGGAATGGCCAGAGGAAGACTATCCACCCTATGCCAATGGTCCAGGATACATTGTGTCTTCTGACATTGCACAGTTTATTGTATCTGACTTTGAAAAACACAAGCTGAGAGTAAGTTTTTGATCAATTTACCCTCATGATTAATATCTACCTCTTGCTCTCTGTAGACTTGTTTTTGGTCTTCTGCATTATTTTCGAAGCGGTTGATGGTGACAGATCTTGATTTGTTTCAACCAAATGTGTATGTACAGTTGTTCAAGATGGAAGATGTGAGCATGGGAATGTGGGTTGAAAAATTCAACAATTCAAAACCGGTGGAGTATGTACATAGCTTGAAGTTTTGCCAGTTTGGGTGCATCGAAGATTATTACACTGCTCATTACCAATCTCCAAGACAGATGATGTGTATGTGGGACAAATTGCAAAATCAAGGAAAGCCCCATTGCTGCAACATGAGATGATAATGAAGGTATCGTCCATTTGCGGTATGATGAACTTGAGAACGTAGGGAGAAACAATTTTGCAGTCATAGTACATCTCTGTATATATTTAGTGGCGGTTTGGTTGAAGCTTGCCCCCTTTTTGGAATTCATTTCATGTTTTGGCCATTTTGCTTTGTATTATTATCTTCTCTTCTCTCCGGTTTTACTCGAATGGCTTCGGAATATTAAAAGAGTAGTGAAGCACAGGAGCAAAATGTATTCACCAGATGAATTGGACAGTTAGATAATTAGTATTTGTAGATGACCCCTGGATTGTAATCGAAAAGAATAGAGACACACAGCAGAATGCAGTCCATATTTATTTTTGAGTCGAATTTGGAATTTGTGCTGCGTGAGATCGGGAGAGCCCAGTCATTCGTTTTAAGTGAACCAGTAGTGAACTCCGATGAATCTGGTCTCGAAGATATATCATCATTTCAACAATAACAGGTTATTACTTAAGTAGGTATGGCAATGGGATGAGAAGGGCGGGATTCGTCAAGCTCGATTATCTCATATAATTGGGACCAAAAAAAAAAAAAAAGTTTTCGTGTTGCGTTATTTTTTAAGGATTAAAATACATCGTCTTATCTTGTTGAAATCTCATCTTGTTTTATTAGAATTTTGGAGGTATTTTTTATTTCGTCTAGTTTATAATCAAGACATTGTTGCCTAAATTTTTATCGAAGTAACGCACAAGACGGATCTGATTCCACACCTTAATTTCGGGCTTTCTTTGAAGTGCAAATAGAGTATAACTAAGTACAAAACTATTCATAGACTAAAGGTATTTGTCTGTGTTGAGAGGTCCCCTTTCATTTACAATTCTACATATTTATGTATAATTTTTAATTGCTTTCAACTGCTGGATTTAAATTCATTGCTCTTGTGGCGCTTTTGTTTCAAATTCCTCCTTATCCAACTGCTTCGCTCTTTTGATAACTGCTTCTTCAGTTATCTTGGCAAGACTGATCCCTTACAATTCATATATCTGAATTGGGCTTAATATTTTATATGGGCCCATAATTATAAACTTAAGGCTCAAAATTAATGGGGTAAATAATGCCCCCTCATTCGGTCGGTTTGAATGCCAATAGCGTGAAATGAATCTTAAATTGTTAATATTTCACAAAGAGTAAATGTTTGAACAAGTGATTAAAAATCCGGATCAGACCAGATCGGTTGGATTGATTGAATCAGGATTCGGTCTGAAGTCCAGTTCGAGTGATTCCTATAAAACCGGTCATAGTTGAATTGGCCAAAAACTTGTAGAACCGATTGATTCAACCACTAAACCGGTGATCTGGTCTGGGTTCGGCTGATTTTTGGTCTTTTTTTTTTATAATTAATTTTGATTTTTAAAAAAAATACAAATAAAAATATAATTAAAACACTAACCCGGGTCGACCCCAGTTGATCCCCGATCGGACCTTTGATCCTTGAACTTCTAGTTAGACTGGGTCGATGGACCAGTTTGTCCTTCACTCAATATTCTCGACCTCTGCTTGTTAGTTCAAGATTTTGTTGATTCTGATGAAAAGGCTTTTCCAGTATTGAGACCTGTCGATGCATACTTGCAAAGCATATAGCAAGGTTGATTCAAAGATCAAACTATATGTCGCACTAATGAAAATATAGCTTTTGGAGAAGATCAAACTTACCTAGCAAGATTGATTCAAAGATCCAATCTACTTCTCCTTGTTGAAATATTCAGAGAACTTCCAAGGATTAACAAACTTGACTCCAAGATTCAATATTGATTCCAATGCTAGCAAGCTTCACCCTAAAATCCAATTTTGATTTCTTGTAGATGAAATGTTGTAGAGACCTCACAAAACTTCTCTAAACACTTCTCTAACTTATGCTAATTTATCTAATTCTTGCTTGTATTTAACTTTCTCAAGCTTTTACTTTGCTTAATTAAAACCTTCCTAAAGCTTGCTATTTATAGCAAGACTTAGACAATTTTTAATTAATAAAAGTTGTAATCAACTTTTAGGTGGGCTTAATCTAATTTGTCCAAATATGTATAATTAGGTGTGACTAATCTCCATTGTCTACAACTTTGATTTAATCCAATTAAATCAAGACAAAGATTAGGAAATTGATTAGTTAAATATTTGCCACTTTGATTTAATCCAATTAAATCAAGCCAAAACCACCTATTATTACACACTTACAATTACCATAATATCCTCAAATGATAAAGATAATTATGCTTTTACAATTAAGCCCTATTGTGTAATTATTGAATTAATCCAATTGGGTCAAAGTAAATAATCAATGTTATTAAATAACACTTGATTAGCTTAGTTGATAATTATAATATCGAATATTATCTTTTATCAAAATTAATCGGCTACCCAAGTGCTCAACGAGTACACTTCATATTGAGACTCTCTAAGTTCAGACACGTTCGTCATATAAGCCCAACTAATATGTACGCAATTCGGCCACCTCCGAATTCGCGAATTCGCGAAATTATAATTCGTGTCTTCGCGAATTCGCGAAATTATCACATATGTTTAACAATCCCTCCGTCATAGGCTATTTGAGTTGTGCTTAGGAAACATATAATACACCGTCAATTTTCCGAGGCGCACATCTCATGTCGACATGTCCACGATTCTTCATAACTGATGCGATCCACCATAGGTGATCGATTTTGGCCAAAGATTTAAGAATCGTAACTTTACTCACATGGATACATAAACCCCCTATGGTATGATCGGTGTGTAATCACACGCGTATAACGCAAGCGCACGTATCGTTCAAGTAGTATAAAAAGTATCGATCCCACGAAGACTTAATACCTAATCTATTAATTTTATTAGGTCAAATGATTACTAGTATCTAACAGGTTGATTGATTGATTTGAAATGGTGATGATTTTAAATTTAAAAACAAGTAAATAAAATTGCACGAAAGTAGGTTTAAGAAAATTCAATATTAGGAAACTATCTAAAGTTAGTGAATATTCCAATATCATTTTAAAGATGAAGTGATTATTTCATTTTTGTGTAATATATCGGTTTACTAACCTGGAACACGAAATTATGCGAAAGCCTCTATCGATGGTCAGACGCAAATACCCAGTTTAACCCAATTGAACCATATGTCTATGTCAACCAAATTACCTAGATTCATTAAGTTTAAGTTCCAATTATGGCTACCCCCGCCCGACATGTATATGTCTATCCTGTAAGGAAATCTATTAAATGGTTATATATCCTCAAGGAAGATCGTGGGCTATTAAGTCTAAGGCTAAAACCTAAAATTCCTTTGTCAATGTTATTTTAGATTTACCAGATCAATCTTATTAGTGGCCAATTAACAGACGCATTAAGCTTAAAACTTAATAAGTAACCTTTAAATTACCCAAACTATAAAAAACCCCTTATAAACCGGTGATATTAGAATTCATCACAACCCTAGATAACTAACTTAGTTACGACACATAACTAGGGCTAGTAAAAACTTAAAAATAAAAGACATAAATTACAATGCTGAAAAGTAAATGCGGTAAAATAAATACTGAAAAGTAAAATTACAATAAAATAAAATGCTAAGGTAAAAGGATATACTTTTACTACTACTAATTTAGATATCTCCCTTAATATAATATATTAACTTGTGATGATATTACCAACCAGCCATATAGGCGGTAACCTGATTAAGTCAATTAAGACCGACCAGCCACATAGGCGGTATCAAAATTTGTCCATAAACCTGCCATATAGGCGGTAAGAAGTTTAATTACCAACCGACCAATCTGGCGGTATCTTTACTTAGTCAGATTAAAACCAGTTTATAAATGAATACCAACCGGCCATATAGCGGTATCTTCATTAAGTCAAATTTTAAATAGTGAATATATTATAATTAAGGGAGATTAATCTAAATAGCAATAGTAAAATAATTACCTTTCACCCTAGCAGGAGGAAGTTACCTCATCATGGTTGAATAGTAAAAACTGTAAAAGTAAAGAAAGTAAATTACTATTACTATTACAGAACGTAATTAAAATTAATTACAAAACTGAAATTAAAATAAACTACATAGAAAACTCCATATTTACATCAGAGAATTCAGAGAGGAAGGTACATCTGAAACTGAAATTTCGAGCTCTATTTATAAGCGTCAATAAGCCCCACGCGTCGCGACGCGCAAGTTTATTCTTGCGTCGCGATGCACTGACGTGTCAAGCGCTGATTGATCGGCTCCAGATTCTTATCTGCCACGTGGCATTATGGATAAGGTGATAAGGTGACACGTGGCAAGGCGGCTGGCAACTCAATGATTATGTTGACGTGGCGATGATATGGCGCTGACGTGGCGACACGTGGCGATAGTGATTGTCGGCACCATAGAATGATGACACGTGGCACACTGTGATTGGATGATGATGATGTGGCATGGATCGGCGCACGTTAGGCATCGCGACGCGCCTATTTATAATTTTGCCCTTTTGCTTCCTTTTCCACTGTTTTGGCCCCAAATCACCTTCAGAATGTCCTGAAACTTTATTTATCTACAAAATAACACAAAATACATCAAAATATTCACAAAACTCAAGAAATATACAAAATATTAAGTTAAATGAATGGAAAATAGTGATATAATTACCACTCATCACACCCTCAAACCTAATATTTTGCTAGTCCTCGAGCAAAACATAGAATAACATAATAAAATTTAACTAAGCCACTTTCGTAGGGATCACGGTTGCATTTAGCATATGCAACAAGCCTTTAAACCCCTAGGTGTCTGTAGGCACTGCATTTTTACACATAAGTCCCTATGATGAGTCTCATTTTGGAGACACTACCTTTTAAGTCACGGAGGTCACGGGAAACAGACATCGGAAGGGGAAATTCAGAATAAACAAGGTTCACTGTTTTCGTTCGTGCTGCGTTCGTGTTTACGTTCGAACGTCAAACGGATTGCGGGCGTTCGTGCCGCGTTCGAGAGGAAGCGTTCGAACGTGTCGGTAATTCTGGTTTTTCTGCTAGCCTCACATCCAGCCCAATTAGCCCCCAAAAGCCCATAAAACACATCCCAATTTAAATAAATAAATATTAATTAAAACATTAACTAAATAATATAATAACTAAATTAATTAAATGATTAAATAAAACATATACCAAACATAAAATAAACAATTACCAACTTAAACTAAAATCATGCCTAAATTAAACAAATCACATACTAAATCAAAATATAATCATGCCTAATTAAAATCAATCAACCAATTATATTCCCAATCTAATAAGATTATTCCCAAACTTAAAATATTGTATTCCTAATCCAAGCCAATCAAATATTCAACCTTCCCTATCTAGCCAAGATTGGTCCCCCCTCAATCTTTGACTTCCCTTAACCAAACCAAATCAAATCCTCTTCAATTAGCCAAATCTCTTTCCTTGTCAAGCCCTAACCCTTCTCTATATAAACAACCCCCAACCAAGGCCATTGCTCTTCTCCACACAACACAAATCACGCCCAAGCCTTGACACATAGAATTCACACCCAAACTCTCTCAAAATCTCTCTAGACTCTCTCTACACACCCAAGACTAAACAAAAAAGAAAACACTTCACACATACACAAAAGAAAACAAAGAAACCACCACAAGTCACCACCCTCCATAGTTGAATCCAAAGCACCAACAGCCACCATAGCCGAATCCATAACACACCAAACTCACCCTTAGCCGAATCCTAAGACACGCATAAACAACCTCCTAGATTACCTTAAAACAGCAGCCCAAATCCTTAAAAAACAGTAACATAAAAACTGCATAGATAATCTTAAGAATAATCACGTATAATTGCACTAAGAACCCACACAAACTTGGAATAGTTCATTGAAAATGTTAAAACAGGTGGCCCGTGCAGTGAGCAGCAAGACCGAGGCCGAATAGGAGCAGAACGGAGTTCGAACCGCAAGTAAAACAACAAGACAACGAACGAGAACAGTGAACCAGTGAACCGGGAGAGTTGCGGAGCATCCACCCTTCCGACGATCGTGTACCGTACATCCGAGAGGTGATTTAAAAGGTTAGACCTGAGGGTACCTTTCCATTAGTTTAATTTTGTTTTGTTTATTGAATTCTATTCGCATGAGAGTCGTTTATGAATGCATGTTGTGGCTTGAATGAAATAAGAGATGTGTCAACTCTCGCGGTATATCGGATGGAAACCCGGACATAAATTTCATAGCCGATTCCGAATGGACGGTAATATGATCTGTACTCGGGCCACAACTCCACGTACTGCTTGGGTAAACGGCACCATCTTTCTTTGTTTTTGTGTTGCTTTTGTTTATTTAGTTTTCTTTACTTGAATTCAATATGTTGTTTATTTATGCATGATTCAATCAAGCGCATGGGCTTAGTGAGTTAGTCCAAGGTCCTCCATTTGGGAGACAAAGAGCCGAAAAGGCCACCTTTGTGACACTACTTCGCCGCGCCGGTTGATGTGTGTTCGGTTGGATGCAAGACACGTTCAATCGGACATACTTAGAATAGTATGATTGTCTTTATGTTTGTATACATGAGGTGATGTCACGCGCATGGGCTTAGTATGTTGGCTAAAGGTCATCTCGTGAGAGATCAAGAGCCCCCAAAAGGCCACCTTTACGGCACTACTTCGCCGCGCCCCTTTATTTTGTTGTTTATGTATTGTGTCCCATTTCATGCATCAGGTCTGTTCCCGTTCGAACGCGTTTACGAACGCAACTCGAACGCGCATGCATTTTTGCCTTATCATGCATCAGGTCTCATTCCGTTCGAACGCGTTCACTAACGCCATACGAACGTGAGCATTCTGTTTCATTTCCGTTCGAACGCGTTATCAAACGCCATACGAACGCGAGCATTCTGTTTCATTTCCGTTCGAACGCGTTCACTAACGCCATACGAATGTGAGCATTCTGTTTCATTTCCGTTCGAACGCGTTTACGAACGCCATAACGAACGTGAGCATTCTGTTTCATTTCCGTTCGAGCGCGTTATCAAACGCCATAACGAACGCGAGCATTCTGTTTCATTTCCGTTCGAACGCGTTATCAAACGCCATAACGAACGCGAACTTTCTGTTTACCGTTCGAACGCGTTACGAACGCTACACGAACGCGCACACACTGAACTGAGTCTGCCTTATCATATTCATGTATAATTGCCTCTTGGTTGATCTTTCTTGTGTTATATAGCCAACTGTATTATTTGTATTCAAGCATGATTAGACTGTTAGCATGTTATTTGGTTAATAGGTTCATGAGATAGTACTCAAGCATGATTATGTTGTTCTTAGTTTTCCATATCATAGGATTGAAATATGTTCATGAGATTGCCATGTGATGTTGCATGTTGTGATGAACTTGTTGATGTATGCATATGAATTTAGAAGCATGATATCTTTGGAAATAAATGTAATTTAAGCCTGGTTAAATTATCACATAAATCCTTTTATTACAAGTGACATAAGTAAGGGACCATTCCGAACCCAACGGTTTGAGGTCTTCCCTTGCGAGGGGTGAGTGCGGCCTTAAATCTCATTTTCCCGGTTCACACCGGGTGGCGACTCCATGTTATTTAATCCTTCCCAACTAGGCTGCGAGCCTAGGAACGGCGTCGCCCAGGTTCTGTTGTCCACAGTCTGGCGACTCCACTGGGGATAGAGAATTGGCCCCGAAATATTGACTTGTGATGTTTGGATTTATGTTTTAATTGACCGTGTCTATAGTGGATAAAGTAAGGGTTTAATCAAAGGTATTTTTAGGCTAGGTAATGGTTTGGTGTTCTTCCTTCATTCACTACCTTTCTAGAAGGAAAAGCTGTGAAGGCACCTAGATAGCCATCTACTTGTAGCCTATTGTGATGGACTAATTTGGAGGACTCGTTGTTTATTCCTGACAACAAGCGATAAGAGCCTAAGAGGCTTGGGTATTTAAGTGAGCCTCGCTCCACCTTCCCTCTGGGGGATCTACAACGGGAAATCCATTTGACAGTCCGTCACACACCATAGCTCATTGGCACGTACCTTAGTGTATAAAAAAAGGGTGCGCTCACTTGGTTGCTCGAACCCTTGAGTGGGGAGACCTAGTTGTGGGCCATCCTTCGCCGGTGAGAGCCTTTGTCTATACTCTTACTAACCCACCTATAGACCGGGTTGGCTAAAGTAGCAATTATTTCCTTGAGTATGTGCTTGTGGACCATCCTCATTTGGATGCAGTTGGACTATTGTCAGAAATGCGGGCTTGCTGGGCCATTTAAACTGGGGCAAGTTCGCACCTTATGACTATTAGGCCAAAAGCTTCTGAAATGCTGATGGGCCACTTTGTAAAAATTATTATGTCATGTTTGCATCATCTTGCTTGTGTTTGGGAACATCGTTGTTTGGATCCATTTGGACCATTTATCATGGGATATGGGCTTGTTGGGCCATTTAAACTGGGACAAGGACACATCTTATGACGATTGGGCCAAAAGGCTTCTAAATAACAATGGGCCATTTTATGATTGTATTCGGAATTTTATCATTTGGATTTAGTTGGGCTCTTTGCCATAGACATGAACTCGTTAGGCCATTTAAACTGGGACGGGTTCACTCTTATGACAGTTATCCCAAAAGCTTCTAAAATGATAATAGGCCGATTTGTTTGAGAATTTTATTTGATTTAATATATGTTATATACTTCTTATGCACATCATGCATACATACATCATGTTAACCCTTGTGTTCTGAAAGCCATCATAGATTCCCGTTGGGTTAGAAAAAAGGGAAGACTCACCAAAATACCGAGAACAGACATGAGTGAATCAGATACTGAGGTATCCCGGATAGATCAGTTGGAAAATGGCTTCGCCAAGATTACTGAACATTTGCAAGCCTTGACTGCTGCCATGACAAATATGGCTGTGCCCCGTGCTGGGGGAAATTCTGAGAATGTAAGGCGCGAGGAGCCTCCGAATGGGTTAGGGGATGATGTCCCCACTTCTGATGATGACATAGCAGAGTATGCAACAGGCAAAGTGATTGGGTCTCAGGCCGAGATACAGAAACTCAGGGATCAGGTTGAATCCATTACCCGCAAGATGAGGGGTAAGAATGAAGATTTGCTAGATTATGAGACAATGAAGTTTGAGGAGCAGTTGCCAGCGCAGTTTAAGATGCCGGATTTGGCTAAGTTCAATGGGAATGGAGATCCGAGGGTGCATCTCCGTCAGTATGTGTCTGTTATGAGTTCAGTTGGCCTGTCTCAGCGCCAAGTACAAAAGATGTTCGGGATGTCACTCGAGGGGGCACCCGTAGTATGGTACCATAACCTGGACAAGCAGGTTAAGGAAGATTGGAGGGAGCTAGCTGACGCTTTCTTAAAACAATATGTCCACGGACCTGGAGATTGACTTGTCACTCCGTGACTTAGAAAATATCAAGCAGAAGCCGGAGGAAAATTTCAAGGAATATGTGGACCGCTGGAGGAGCCAGCTTCTAAAGATGCAGACCCGGCCCTCAGAAAAGGACCAGATCAAAATGATCATCAAGGGCACCAAGCCCTCTATTTATGGCAAACTGAGGAGAATGACTTCGATGATTACTGATTTTCGGCAGCTGAGGGAGACAGTTATGGATATTGAGGAGGAGGAAGCCGAGAACAGAAAGTTTTATGGACAGAACAGAAGGAATATTGAGGGACATTCAGGGAATATGCCTGCTACTGCTGAAGTCACTGCCATTAAGAACATATGATTTTCTAACCTTGGTAAGCCTCTTTCAAAGGTATTCGAAAAGCTGAAGGCGCATGGACTCTTAAAACCTTTGGAACTAGGCCCATTCCAAATCCTGTGCCACCTCACATTCCACCAAGAAAAAGGCCATGACACCGACAGCTGCGCCCGCCTCAGACATGAAATCCAAAACCTCATCGATGCCCATACAATACCCGACCCAGAGAAGAACAACGCAACGCACACAGAAATCCCCTGCCCAACTACATGATCAACTCTGGCCTACCCGAAACTCTTGTCTTCCAAACTCTCAACCACTCAGCTTCATAGGAATAAGGGATAACAATGGTGAAGAACTATGGGCTGAAGAAGAAGGCATTGTTGTTTCTCCTAGTTTATCTTGCACTTTTAATAAAGACATTGATTTTGTTTACCTATTCGAACGTTTCCTTAACAATAATAAAGGCGATCATTTCATTTATCTGCCTAAGACTATTACTTTCAAACTTGCAACATGAGTGTGTTCAATCTTGGTAATGTGATACTCAGAACGTAGGGAATCCTCAAAAGAAGCAAGCAGAAAAGATAAGTTAGCCATTCAGGAGTTGGGAAATGGAGACAGTGGGACTGTTAGACTTGGAAAGAAACGGGTTCCTGGAATAAATCAGTGAAGACAGGTGGAAATGGTACTTCCCCAAGAGAGAATAGTCACCAAGAGAATTGGCAGAAGACCTAACCTAACGGGATAAGAAACTTATGCATGCATGCATACACGTAACATACTTTGCATTCTTTTGTGTTTTGTGTTCACAGGTTTTGAAGAGAGAAAGCGGCAAATGAAAGCCAGTCCGAAGCATCAATATTAGCATCAATATCAGCATGGGGGCGAGACCCATATCAGTATCAGTCTGGGGGCGAGGCCCATATCAGTATCAGTCTGGGGGCGAGGCCCATATCAGTATCAGATCGAGGGCGAGGCCCATATCAGTTCATGGGAAGAAAGCCTCATGTCAGTTCAATTCGGGAATAAAGCCCACACTCAGTACAGTTCAGGAAGAAAGCCCGCATTCAACACAGTTCGGGAACAAAGCCCAGGGGAATAAAAGCCTCATATCAATATAGTTTGAGAACAAAGCTCAAGGGGAAGAAAGCCTCATGTCAGTACAGTTCAGGAAGAAAGCCTACATTCAGTTCAGTTCAGGAAGAAAGCCTACATTCAGTTCAGTTCAGGAAGAAAGCCTACAAACTCGGGAATAAAGCCCACATTCAGTACAGTTCGGGGACAAAGCCCACAGTTAACACAGTCAGGGAACAAAGCCCAGGGGAAGAAAGCCTCATATCAGTATAAGTTTGAGAACAAAGCTCAAGGGGAAGAAAGCCTCATGTCAATACAGTTCGAGAATAAAGCCCAGGGGAATAAAGCCTCATATCAACACAGTTCGGGAACAAAGCCAAGGGGAAGAAAGCCTCATATCAGTATAGTTTGATAACAAAGCTCAAGGGGAAGAAAGCCTCATATCAGTACAGTTTGAGAACAAAGCTCAAGGGGAAGAAAGCCTCATGTCAGTACAATTCGGGAATAAAGCTCGGGAGGAATAAAACCTCATCGCAACAGTTCGGGAACAAAGTACAGGGGAATATAGCCTCATCTCAACACAGTTCGGGAATAAAGCCCACAGTCCAAACAATCATGGAATAAAGCACTATCTCTACACAGTAAGCAGTTCGGGAATAAAGCTCGGAGGAATAAAGCCTCATATCAACAGTTCGGGAATAAAGCTCGGGAGGAATAAAGCCTCATCTCAATACAATTCAGGAAGGAACAGGCCGAGAATGACACTCTAAAAATGGAGCACGGTTCGGGAATGAACCATGGGTCGCAGCACCTCACCACCAAATCAACGCAACTCAACACATGGTAAGTCAAGTGGCAGCTGGAGAGCCAGGTAAGTAGAAATGCATTGCATAACTTTGATAGGATTGTCACTGTTGCACATTACATAAGTCCCATCAAAGTGGGGGCGACTGTATGCACTGCATTTTTACACATAAGTCCCTATGATGAGTCTCATTTTGGAGACACTACCTTTTAAGTCACGGAGGTCACGGGAAACGGACATCGGAAGGGGAAATTCAGAATAAACAAGGTTCACTGTTTTCGTTCGTGCTGCGTTCGTGTTTACGTTCGAACGTCAAACGGATTGCGGGCGTTCGTGGCCGCGTTCGAGGAAGCGTTCGAACGGTGTCGGTAATTCTGGTTTTGCTGCTAGCCTCACATCCAGCCCAATTAGCCCCCCAAAGCCCATAAAACACATCCCAATTTAAATAAATAAATATTAATTAAAACATTAACTAAATAATATAATAACTAAATTAATAAATGATTAAATAAAACATATACCAAACATAAATAAACAATTACCAACTTAAACTAAAATCATGCCTAAATTAAACAAATCACATACTAAATCAAATATAATCATGCCTAATTAAAATCAATCAACCAATTATATTCCCAATCTAATAAGATTATCCCAAACTTAAAATATTGTATTCCTAATCCAAGCCAATCAAATATTCAACCTTCCCTATCTAGCCAAGATTGGTCCCCCCTCAATCTTTGACTTCCCTTAACCAAACCAAATCAAATCCCTCTTCAATTAGCCAAATCTCTTTCCTTGTCAAGCCCTAACCATTCTCTATATAAACAACCCCCAACCAAGGCCATTGCTCTTCTCCACACAACACAAATCACGCCCAAGCCTTGACACATAGAATTCACACCCAAACTCTCTCAAAATCTCTCTAGACTCTCTCTACACACCCAAGACTAAACAAAAAAAGAAAACACTTCACACATACACAAAAGAAAACAAAGAAACCACCACAAGTCACCACCCTCCATAGTTGAATCCAAAGCACCAACAGCCACCATAGCCGAATCCATAACACACCAAACTCACCCTTAGCCGAATCCTAAGACACGCCTAAACAACCTCATAGATTACCTTAAAACAGCAGCCCAAATCCTTAAAAAACAGTAACATAAAAACTGCATAGATAATCTTAAGAATAATCACGTATAATTGCACTAAGAACCCACACAAACTTGGAATAGTTCATTGAAAACGTTAAAACAGGTGGCCCGTGCAGTGAGCAGCAAGACCGAGGCCGAATAGGAGCAGAACGGAGTTCGAACCGCAAGTAAAACAGCAAGACAACAAACGAGAACAGTGAACCAGTGAACCGGGAGAGTTGCGGAGCATCCACCCTTCCGACGATCGTGTACCGTACATCCGAGAGGTGATTTAAAAGGTTAGACCTGAGGGTACCTTTCCATTAGTTTATATTCGTTTTGTTTATTGAATTCTATTCGCATGAGAGTCGTTTATGAATGCATGTTGTGGCTTGAATGAAATAAGAGATGTGTCAACTCTCGCGGTATATCGGATGGAAACCCGGACATAAATTCATAGCCGATTCCGAATGGACGGTAATATGATCTGTATACGGGGCCACAACTCCACGTACCGCTTGGGTAAACGGCACCATCTTTCTTTTGTTTTGTGTTGCTTTTGTTTATTTAGTTTTCTTTACTTGAATTCAATATGTTGTTTATTTATGCATGATTCAATCAAGCGCATGGGCTTAGTGAGTTAGTCCAAAGGTCCTCCATTTGGGAGACAAAGAGCCGAAAAGGCCACCTTTGTGACACTACTTCACCGCGCCGGTTGATGTGTGTTCGATTGGATGCAAGACACGTTCAATCGGACATACTTAGAATAGTATGATTGTCTTTATGTTTGTATACATGAGGTGATGTGACGCGCATGGGCTTAGTATGTTGGTCTAAAGGTCCTCTCTTTGAGAGATCAAGAGCCCCCAAAAGGCCACCTTTACGGCACTACTTCGCCGCGCCCCTTTATTTTGTTGTTTATGTATTGTGTCCCATTTCATGCATCAGGTCTGTTCCCGTTCGAACGCGTTTACGAACGCAACTCGAACGCGCATGCATTTTTGCCTTATCATGCATCAGGTCTCATTTCTGTTCGAACGCGTTCACTAACGCCATACGAACGTGAGCATTCTGTTTCATTTCCGTTCGAACGCGTTATCAAACGCCATACGAACGCGAGCATTCTGTTTCATTTCCGTTCAAACGCGTTCACTAACGCCATACGAACATGAGCATTCTGTTTCATTTCCGTTCGAACGCGTTTACGAACGCCATACGAACGTGAGCATTCTGTCTGTTTCAGTCGTTCGAGCGCGTTATCAAACGCCATACGAACGCGAGCATTCTGTTTCATTTCCGTTCGAACGCGTTATCAAAAGCCATACGAACGCGAACTTTCTGTTTACCGTTCGAACGCGTTTACGAACGCTACACGAACGCGCACACAAGAACTGAGTCTGCCTTATCATATTCATGTATAATTGCCTCTTGGTTGATCTTCTTGTGTTATATAGCCAACTGTATTATTTGTATTCAAGCATGATTAGACTGTTAGCATGTTATTTGGTTAATAGGTTCATGAGATAGTACTCAAGCATGATTATGTTGTTCTTAGTTTTCCATATCATAGGATTGAAATATGTTCATGAGATTGCCATGTGATGTTGCATGTTGTGATGAACTTGTTGATGTATGCATATGAATTTAGAAGCATGATATCTTTGGAAATAAATGTAATTTAAGCCTGGTTAAATTATCACATAAATCCTTTTATTACAAGTGACATAAGTAAGGGACCATTCCGAACCCAACGGTTTGAGGTCTTCCCTTGCGAGGGGTGAGTGCGGCCTTAAATCTCATTTTCCGGTTCACACCGGGTGGCGACTCCATGTTATTTAATCCTTCCCAACTAGGCTGCGAGCCTAGGAACGGCGTCGCCCAGGTTCTGTTGTCCACAGTGTCCCTAGTGGACGAGTTGTAGTCTCGTGAGGGTTTACAACAATGATACCCACAAACATTTTACAAAAGTAAAAATGTAGTAAAACTAATGCACACAAAAGCAAAAAGACAAGAGAAAAGAGAATAAAGAAGTTAGTGACTAATCAGGTGAAACTTCTACTCCAAGTCACTAGTTGTTTTCTTTCTTTCTAAATTACCGAATAAGTAAATTCTCCGATTATATTTACCATTCTCCATATATATAGCCAAAAAAATATTAATCAACTCATTTTTGCCCACAACAGTCACAAATGCAGTTGATAAGAGAGTAATATTTTTGTCCTAAAGTTTTATCAGAATTCACACCTTTTTGCAGCAGTGGAATAAATTTTCTCAATTTTCTAATTTTTTTTCTTTGATTTTTTGATTTTTTTTTTATTTATATACAATATCTTCCATCTATGTAGCGAGTGTTGGGTTGGTGGCTCCCAAACCAGATGGCTTTAGGGCAACAGGTGTTAAGACACCCATACGGACTTAATTACTCAGACTTCAGATATATATATATTTGCAACATCCTTGATCCATGTAGTGAGTTTGGGCCAATGACTCTCAAACCAGTTGGCTTTAGGGCACTAGGTGTTAAAACACTCATACGGACTTAATAACTCGGATCTCAGACGATTTTTTTTACTCCATCACTTTTGATATGCTTCATCCAATTAAACTAGAGCACTGAATATTACAAACTTTTCAATTATAGCTCATGTCCGTATGTTACCATGCATGTTGATAATATCTGCCAACTGAGCATATGAAGATCCATTTTAGTCAATTTTATGGAGAATTTACAAATTAAATAATTCAAAAGGAAATAAACAAAAATTAACTTGTTTCGAAAATGGGTTGAAATACGTTTCAGGAGTGGGAACTCCTTACACAGCTATCTCTCACCAATTGTCCCATAGCATGGGGAAGTTACCTCCTCATGGTTGAATAGTAAAAACTGTAAAAGTAAAGAAAGTAAATTACTATACTATTACAGAATGTAATTAAAATTAATTACAAAACTGAAATTAAAATAAACTTGATAGAAAACTCCCTATTTACATCAGAGAATTCAGAGAGGAAGGTACATCTGAAACTGAAATTTCGAGCTCTATTTATAGGCGTCAATAAGCCTCACGCGTCACGACGCGCAAGTTTCTTCTTGCGTCGTGATGCGCTGACGTGTCAAGCTCTGCTTGATCGGCTCCAGATTTTTATCTGACACGTGGCATTATGGATAAGGTGATAAGGTGACACGTGGCAAGGCGGTTGTTGGAAGAATTTCACCCTTTATTTGTTTAACAATACCTTTTGCCCTGGTTTCAGTTGTTGCGTACTAACTTGCCATCATGTCTTTTCCCTACCTTTTCTTGTACATTTTGGCATCCTAAAAAGGCTGATTGTGAAATTCCTCCAATTCGTTGAGCTGGTGTAACTTTTTCTCTTCTGTTTCTTGTAGTGCAAGAATTGGCTTTTTTCAGTGCAAAAGACGCTTTATCTTCAGGCTCCACAGACAATTGACATGTTTTAAGTTTGTCAGTAGAACTTTGTATTGCATTGGAGTTCTGAATGGTACTGTGTATCACATCAAGTTTGAAACATTCCTCATTCTTTTCATCATTTGTGAAATTCATGGCCTTGAAAACATTGAATGTTACTTCTTGGTCATGTACCGTCATGGTTAATTCTCATTTTTGTACATCAATAATGGTTCGACCTGTAGCCAAGAATGGTCTTCTGAGTATTATAGGCACGTCTTCATCTTCCTCCATATCGAGGACAATAAAATCTGCTGGGAAAATGAATTTGTTAACTTTGACCAGCACGTCTTCAATTACACCTCTCGAAAATACTAGTGTTCTATCAGCAAGTTGCAGAGAGACTGAAGTGGTCATTTTTTCTCCAATCTGCAGTTTCCTGAAAATAGAAAAAGGCATCAAGTTAACACTCGCACCTAAATCACATAAAGCCCTACCAAAGTTATGTTCTCCTATGATACAAGGTATGGTGAAACTGCTAGGATCTTTCAACTTTGGGGGAAGCTTCCTCTGAATGATGGCGCTGCTTTCTTCTGTCAATGCTACTATCTCGTAATCTCTCAATCTCCATTTTCGTGAAAAAATGTCTTTCATGAATTTTACATAGCTGGGCATTTGTTCCAAGGCTTCTGCAAATGAAATGTTGATGTGCAGCTTTTTGAACACCTCCAGGACACGAGCAAACTGCTTATCCAGGTTGTTTTTCTGAAGACGCTCAGGAAAAAGTAAAGGTGGAGTGATCTGTTCTTTTTCCTTTGCTTCTTTTTCCTCCATATGTTGCTTTGTTTCTTTTGGAACTTCCTCAACAGTTGTTTTGGCTCCAACATCTTTGTTGATTTCAGTACCGCTTTTTAACATGATGGCATGACACTGCTCATTTCTTATGTTCCTTGGATTTGGTTCGGTGTTACTGGGAAGATTCCCTGTCGGTCTGTAACTCTGAGCATTGGCCAGTTGTCCAATTTGATTCTCCAGTGCTTTGATGGAAGCAGATTGGCTCTGAAACATAACATCGTACTTTTTTAACTGAGCCAACACTTCTACTATTCCTGGTTCATTTGCCTGCTCCTGGCCTTTGTTCTATTGCTGGAATCCAGGTGGTGGATAGTTCTACTGTTGGAATCTAGGTGATGGATTGTTCTTTTGCCCTGAATTGTTGCTCTATGAAAAATTGGGATGATTCCTCCACCCTGGGTTGTAGGTGTTGGAATATGGATTGTTCCCCTGTCTATTGAAATTGTTGACATAATTCACCGTCTCTTCAAGTTGGTTTGGTTCTGGTGCTCCTCCATATGGTGAACTTGTGGCTCCAATGTTGCTTTGAGTGCTGAGAGTCTCCATGAATTTACATATCTGATCCAGCTTGGCGTTGACTACTGTATTAGCTCCAACTTCATAAATTCCTGCAATTCTTTGGATCATGTTCCTTTTTTTTTGCCACAATGAATTGTTGTTGGCCATTTCTTCGATTAGGTCCTAGGCTTGATCTTCTCCTTTTACCATCAAAGCTCCTCCAGCAGCAGCATCAATTGTGGTTCTTATTAGTCCAGAAAGTCCATTATAGAAAGTTTGGACTTGAAGCCATTTTGGAATCTCATGGTGAGGACATTTCCGGAGCAAATCTTTGTACCTTTCCCAAGCTTCGTAGAGAGTTTCCGAGTCTTGTTGTACAAAGGATGTGATATCATTCCTCAGCTTTCCAGTTCTGGCTGGTGGAAAGTACTTTGCAAGAAATTTGGTGGCTAAAGTGTTCCAAGTTGTGATGGAACCTGCTGGTAGTGAATGTAGTCAAGCTTTAGCTCTGTCCTTCAAGAAGTATGGAAAACCCGCAGTCTCATGCTTCTTCAGCTTCTCGGTTGTAATTGAAAGTGTCACAAACTTCCAGAAAGTTGCTGATGTAGGTATTAGGATCTTCAACTCTTGAGACACATCCCAGTGGATATGTTCATATAGCCATTCGCAAATTACATACACAATTCCAAAAAGAAAGACAGCAGTTAAGTCTCGGGAATCTGACTAAAAAGACCCTGTTTGCCAATTTATAAAAAATTGGATGGGAAGCTTGTCCCTGACGCATAGACGTCAATCATGCCACTACATTTCTTGCACATATTATATCTCTTTGTCTTTTCCTAATAATTGTGATTTGTTTTGTTGTTTTCTTTTATTTTCTCCGACAGGATCCAGATCTTTTTGACTATCACGATTTATTTTACTGTTATCTAATCATTGTCATTTGGCAGGTACTAGTGCTATTATTTTACTCACCCTTTTAAGGTGTTATAAATTCAACTCATCATTGTACTTTTGAAGACATCGAGAGTAAAACATGGAAGCCACTTCAAGAAGACGAGTTGAAAACATCTGTGTGTTTTGCGGTACTATTGTTGGTGTTAAGCCACAATACGTAGAAGCAGCACATGAATTGGGTCGAGTCTTAGCTGCAAGGAATATGCACTTAGTATATGGCGGAGATAATCTTGGACTTATGTGGATCGTTTCAAAAGCTGTACATGAGGGAGACAGTCACATTTTGGGAATCATCCCAAAACCCTTGGCAGAAGCAAATCTTATTGGACCATCAAACAGAGAAGAACTAATCGTGCCAGGTATGTCTGAACGACTGGTAGAAATGATTAACCGTGCTGATGTTTTTATTGCTTTGCCAGGTGGCTAGGGTACATTGGAGGAAATTTTTACAGTGTTATCTTAGGCGAACCTGAACATACACCAGAAACCGCTTGGACTGTACAACGTTGAAGGATTTTATGATTTTCTTTGTGTGTTTCTTGATGATGCCCGGAGAAATGGGTTCGTGTGAAAACCTTTAAAAGAACTTCTCTTCACTGCCAGAACTGCTCCGGATCTAATTGACCAAATCTTAGCCTATGAACCACAAATTGACCATATCCATTCAAAGATAAATTGGTCAGAGGACGATCGTGGTAAGAGGCGTCAGATTAATCTGGATCTTAACCTTTAACTTTTCGTGTAGAATTTCAGTTAACCAGGTACTATCTTCTAAACTCTTCTTCTACTGCTTAAGACATTGGGGACAATGTCTCATTTAGGTTTGGGGGAGGGAATTAGTTGATCAGTATCTTGTTTTAGTTGTGTGTTTTTTTAGTCCAAATTTTTTTCGAAAAATACAAAAAAATTGAATTTTTTTCAAAAATTACAAAAATATTTTGCGTTTTTGTTTTTGTTTTGACTAAAAAGGAGAAATTGGTGAGAGATAGCTGTGTAAAGAGTTCCCACTCCTGAAACGTATTTCAACCCATTTTTGAAACAAGTTAATTTTTGTTTATTTCATTTTGAATTATTTAATTTGTAAAATCTCCATAAAATGACTAAAATGGATCTTCATATGCTCAGTTAGCAGGTATTATCAACATGCATGGTAACATACGGACATGAGCTATAATTGAAAAGTTTGTAATATTCAGTGCTCTAGTTAAATGGAGGAAGCATCTCAAAAAGTGATGGAGTAAAAAAAACCGTCTGAGATCCGAGTTATTAAGTCCGTATGAGTGTTTTAACACCTAGTGCCGTAAATCCAATTGGTTTGAGAGTCTCTGGCCCAAAGCTCGCTACATGGATCAAGGATGTTGCAAATATATATATATATATATGAAGTCTGAGTAATTAAGTCCGTAGGGGTGTCTTAACACCTGGTGCCCTAAAGCCAACTGGTTTGGGAGCCACCGACCCAACATTCGCTACATAGATGGAAGATATTGTATATAAATAAAAAAAAAATCAAAAAATCAAATAAAAAAATCAGAAAAATGAGAAAATTTATTCCATTGCTGCAGAAATGTGTGAATTCTGATAAAACTTTAGGACAAAAATATTACTCTCTTATCAACTGCACTTGTGACTGTTGTGGGCAAAAATGAGTTGATTAATATTTTGTTGGCTATATATATGGAGAATGGTAAATATAATCGGAGAATTTACTTATTCGGTAATTTAGAAAGAAAGAAAACAACTAGTGACTTGAAGTAGAAGTTTCACCTGATTAGTCACTAACTTCTTTATTCTCTTTTCTATTGTCTTTTTGCTTTTGTGTGCATTAGTTTTACTACATTGTAAAATATTTGTGGGTATCATTGCTGTAAACCCTCACGAGACTACAACTCGTCCACTAGGGACACCTAGGGGTTTAAAGGCTTGTTGCATATGCTAAATGCAACCGTGATCCCTACGAAAGTGGCTTAGTTAAATTTTATTATGTTATTCTATGTTTTGCTCGAGGACTAGCAAAATATTAGGTTTGAGGGTGTGATGAGTGGTAATTATATCAATATTTTCCACTCATTTAACTTAATATTTTGTATAGTTTCTTGAGTTTTGTGAATATTTTGATGTATTTTGTGTTATTTTGTAGATAAATAAAGTTTCAGGACATTCTGAAGGTGATTTGGGGCCAAAACAGTGGAAAAGGAAGCAAAAGGGCCAAATTGTAAATTGGCACGTCACGATACCTAACGTGCGCCTATCCATGCTAACGTGCGCCGGGTCCACATATCATAATCTGAGAAGTTTGACTTTGCTAACGTGCGCCGTGCCATGTGTCACCATCACAGCCGATCTTCTAACGTGCGTCGTGCCACATGTCATCATCTTATGGTGCCGACAATCGCCATCGCCACGTGTCACTCCACGTGTCAGCACGTCATCGTCCACATCACCAGTTGACCGAGTCAACGTGCCACGTCATCATCATCCAATCACAGTGTGCCACATGTCATCATTCTATGGTGCCGACAATCACTATCGCCACGTGTCGCCACATCATCGCCACGTCAGCATAATCATTGAGTTGCCAGCCGCCTTGCCACGTGTCACCTTATCACCTTATCCATAATGCCACGTGGCAGATAAAAATTTGGAGCCGATCAATCAGCGTTTGACACGTCAGTGCATCGCGACGCCAGAAGAAACTTGCGCGTCGCGACGCGTGGGGGTTATTGACGCTTATAAATAGAGCTCGAAATTTCAGTTTCAGATGTAACTTCCTCTCTGAATTCTCTGATGTAAATATGGAGTTTTCTATCTAGTTTATTTTAATTTTAGTTTTGTAATTAATTTTAATTACGTTCTGTAATAGTAATAGTAATTTACTTTCTTTACTTTTACAGTTTATACTATTCAACCATGAGGAGGTAACTTCCTCCTGCTAGGGTGAAAGGTAATTATTTTACTATTGCTATTTAGATTAATCTCCCTTAATTATAATATATTCACTATTTAAATTTTGACTTAATGAGGATACCGCTATATTTGGCCGTTGGTAATCATTTATAAACTGGTTTTAATCTGACTAAGCAAGGATACCGCCAGATTGGTCGGTTGGTAATTAAACTTTCTTACCGCCTATATGGCAGGTTTATGGACAAATTTTGATACCGCCTATATGGCTGGTCGGTCTTAATTTGACTTAATCAGGTTACCGCCTATATGGATGGTTGGTAATATCATCACAAGTTAATATATTATATTAAGGGAGATATCTAAATTAGTAGTAGTAAAAGTATATCCTTTTACCTTAGCATTTTATTTTATTGTAATTTTACTTTTCAGTATTTATTTTACTGCATTTACTTTTCAGCATTGTAATTTATGTCTTTTATTTTTAAGTTTTTACTAGCCCTAGTTATGTGTCGTAACTAAGTTAGTTATCTAGGGTTGTGATGAATTCTAATATCACCGGTTTATAAGGGGTTATTTTATAGTTTGGGTAATTTAAAGGTTTACTTATTAAGTCTTAAGTTTAATGCGTCTTGTTAATTGGCCACTAATAAGATTGATCTGGTAAATCTAAAATAACATTGACAAAGGAATTTTAGGTTTCAGCTTTAGACTTAATAGCCCACGATCTTCCTTGAGGATAGATAACCATTTAATAGATTTTCTTACAGGATAGACATATACCTGTCGGGCGGGGGTAGCCATAATTGGAACTTAAACTTAATGAATCTAGGTAATTTGGTTGACATAGACATATGGTTCAATTGGGTTAAACTGGATATTTGCGTCTGACCATCGATAGAGGCTTTCGCATAATTTCGTGTTCCAGGTTAGTAAACCGATATATTACACAAAAATGAAATAACCACTTTATCTTTAAAATGATATTGGAATATTCACAACCTTAGATAGTTTCCTAATATTGAATTTTCTTAAACCTACTTTCGTGCAAGGACTGGCCGATCTAGTGAGGGCCGACGCAGAGATGCGGAGAGAGTGGTGGAATCTGGGGGAGAAGTTCTTGCTTCTAAAAGATTCGCCTAACGAGCTTCAGCGATCTTCGGCCAGCCAATAGTCATGTAATAATGTAGGACGTTTCATCGTCCAAATGTTATATTTTTGAGGACGTTTTCGTCATGTATTAATAAAAATACATTCTTTTATTACTTAGTTTTGTCCTTATTGCAAAGACATTACGTTCTCGTGCTCCCATAATGAGGGCACATATTTTTTCAAGTATTTACCGTTTATCGCTCTAACATGCACTTTTCCATTCAATTTTTTTAAACGATAGGCTCCGTTTGGCAATACGTGTTTTTACCTCGAATGGGCCTTCCCAATTAGGCGACCATTTGCCATATGTCGGATCTTTGGCACCAAGTGGCAATATAGTTTTCCACACTAATTCACATTTTCTGAATGATTTAGCCATGACTCTCTAATTATATCCTTTGGCCATTTTTTTCTTTTGCGCTTCCAAACGATTTATGACATCGCATTTAATATCGTCCAATTACAACAAATTTTGAATCATTGCTTCACTGTAGTCCTCCTTTGTCAATTCCTTTTGCAACATCACTCTAGTGGATTCAATATTAACTTCAACTGGTAATACGGCATCTTGACCATATACTAATTGAAATGGCGTGACCGAGGTACTTGTTCGTGGTGACGTCCTATACGCCCATAGAGCATGACTCAAACATTCGTCCCATTGCTTGGCATTGTCCGTTACCATTTTCCTAATCAACCATTTAAGGGTTTTATTGGACGATTCTGCCTGACCATTTGACTGGGGGTAATATGGAGTAGTGTTTACTAGCCGGATCCCATATTTGGCCAGGAAGCTTTTTACCTTCTCGCCATTTAACGAAGTACTATGATCCACCATTATTGTTTGTGGTATACCGAATCGGTGAATGATGTGCTCTTTTATGAACTTGATAATTTGCTCTTGAGAGATCTCCACTACCGGAATTGCTTCCACCTATTTGGTAAAGAAATATGTGGCAACGATAATGAAGGTGTGTCTCTTGTTAGATGCAAGATAGATTTTTCCTATCAAATCTATCGCACAACCTATGAACGGCCATGGTTTAATGACAGAGACCATTTCAGTTGTTGGTGCCCTCTGAATGGGCCCATGCTTCTGACAAGCGACGCACCCATTGGCATACGATATGCACGACTCTCCCAATTTCGGCCAATAATATTCATTCCGTATTATCAGCCACCTCATCTTTATTCCGGCCTGGTAAGCCCCATAAACACCCTCGTGTATTTCGGCCATAATAGTTTTGGATTCCGATGGTCCTACACATTTCAACAACAGACCGTCTTGGCATTTTTTATATAACACGTCTCCCGACACTACGTAGTTCAAGGCTTTGAGTTTCAGCCTTCGATCTTTCCCATTTTCGGGCTGTCTTAAAAATTCTTTGATCTCTCTTCTCCAATCGTCCTCATTTTGGACCTCAATGGTCATGACATCCGTCACCCTCTTTCTTCTCATCAGGGCTGGCTTGACCTCTTTGCTCTTATATATACCATCTATGCTTGTCTGTTTATATCCTGAGGCCGCTTGGGCCAAATTGTTGGGCACTTCGTTCTTCGTCCTTGGAACGTGTTCTAGCTTCGAAAAGTAAAATTGAGCTAGTAACTCTTTGGCTACGTCTGATAATGCCATGACTGATGAGCTCTGGCATTTAAAGGCTCTAGTTACCTGTTGGATTACTAGTTACGAGTCTCCTCTAATGGACACGTGTGTTACTCCCATATTGAGGAGTATTTCCAACCCAAATATCAAGGCCTCGTATTCGGCCTGGTTGTTGATGCAATATTCGTCCAACCTGATCACAAAACGGAATGATTCTCCCAATGGACTGACTAAGACTGTTTATATCCCTGCTTCTTTCGCCGTGCTAGATCCATCAAAATACATCGTCCATGGTTTCAAGCTGCATTCATCTAATTCCATTTCCATTTCTCTAATGGTACTCAAACATGGGTGATCAGCTAAGAAATTCGCTAAGGCCTGATTTTTATGGCCTTTTGAGGTTCATGTCGTATATCGAAATCTGATAATGATAATGACCAGAAACCAACTCTTTGATGCAAAATAGGATGAGAAAATATGTACTTTATTATATTAACTTTAGTAATTAAATACACTGTAATCGGCCTAAGGTATGCTCGTAGTTTAGTACATGTAAAATATAAAGCCAAACACAATTTCTCCATTGGAGAATAATTACATTCATATTTCAGCAATTGTCTACTGATGTAATAGATGGCTCTTTCGACGTCCATGTCATCGTCTTGTGCAATCATCCCAGCTATGGATTGCTCTTCAGCTGATATGTATAACTTCACTGGCCGTCCTGGCACAGGGGGTACCATCACCGGCGGCTGTGACAAATATCTCTTCAGGCTCTCGAAATCCTTCTGATGTTCTTCGGTCCAGACAAAATCGTCCTTATCTTTTAGACTCAACAGAGACGAGAACACTTTAGTTTTCCCTGCACAGTTAGAGATAAATCTTCTTAAGAAATTAATTTGCCCTAGAAATCTTTGCAACTCTTTCTTATTTCGGGGTGGTTTGGCTTCAGTGATTGCCCGGGATTTATTGGTATCAATCTCAATTCCACGTTGGTTTACTAGAAAACCCAGGAAATTTCATGCACTCACCCCAAAAGCACACTTGGCAGGGTTTAACTTCAATTTAAATTTCCTCATTCGCTCAAAAGCCATCGCCAAGTGGCTAAAATGTTCGTCCATGGTCACAGACTTAGCCATTATATCGTCTACCTAGACTTCTATGAATTTACTGATTATGTCATGGAAAATTAGATTCATGGCTCGCTGGTAAGTAGCCCCAACATTTTTTAGACCGAACGACATCACCACCCACTCATAGCATCCCAAAGAACCTGGGCACCTAAAGGCCATTTTATGTATATCGCTTTCGGTGATATAGATCTGATTATATCCTGCGTACCCGTTCATGAAAGAGTACACCTGATACCCCGTAGTGGAGTCTACTAAAGAATCTACCGTCCGCATGAGGTATTGATCTTTTGGTGTGGCCAAGTTTAAAGTCCTATTGAACTTCGCCTCCAAAAGGCGTTCGATTTCTTTCTTAATATCAGGCATCACATTAGGTGCAAACCTCCGGGGAGGCTGTTTATACGGCCTATGGTTTGACATAATTGGCAACCTATGTTCTACTAACGTTCTATTTAAACCAGGCATTTTATTATAGTCCCAAGCAAAACAATCTTTATATTTTTGTAACAAATGGATCAATTTTTCGCGTACCTGGGCCTCTAGTTCCTTGCTGATGTAGGTGATACATCTCTCATCCTCACTTCCCAGGTTTACTTCATCCAATACATCATGTATCCTTGTGATGCTCGCCTTATGTCGCTCGTTCAGAGCATATTCATCCTCTTCCATTTGTTGTTTGCTCTTATGACTCTTTTCCATCAAACAATCTACCCCGCATGCCTCTCTTATTTTGTCCTCTGTCTGGTGCGCTAATAATTTATCCCTTTAGGCCGAAATCACGGCCTGAGCCTCGGCTTCATTTTCTCGCTCCGTCACATAGGCCATTAAGTTGGCCTTGGAAGCCGCGAGTGCGGCATGTTCTTTACTTTGCTTGTTCTTCTTCATTTGAACTGTTGTGCGTCAATTCTCCAAAGACCACTGTGGTTGGTCTTGTTTGCGGGAACAAATCATTTAGCAGACCTGCAGGGTATGGCTCGTCATTTTGAGCCACAATTGCCGAATTTTCCCATTCATTTAAAACTCTGGTCGACCCGTAATTTCCTTCATACATGAAGTATTCAGTCGAATTTGTGTCTGCAACGAAAGATTTGTTGTCAGCATGTACTATTTCTACTTCGTCTCTCTAGTTCCAGAAAACTAGGCATTGATGAAGAGATGAAGGAATGCATCGGCTAACGTGTATCCAATCTCGTCCTAAAAGCATGTTATATGTGGTTGGTCCATCTATAACGAAGAACACTACGGTCTTTGTAGTACTCCCTACTTGCAAGTCTAGTAGGATTACCCCGTTGGCCGTCGTTGCCCCTCCATTAAAGCTTGTTAGCGCCACTTCTGTAGGGATGAGGTCGTCTTCTGACTTTGCTAAACTTCCCAGCATCCTAACCGAGATTTCATTGATGGCTGCTCCATTTTCAATCAACACTTTTGTGATGGGTATCCCATTGGCCCTTTCTTTTACATACAACGGTCGCAGGTGCTTCGTCATTTGTGGTGGTGGTTTTGGGAATTCATCTTCCCTGATAGGCCTACCTCGATTACTTGTTCATTCTCACCGTTGGCCCAAGGTAGTTTTCCCTCCATGTCCCACCCAGAAGGTGGTAATATAACTGGCGCATCGTGAGAGACATTATTGACGACCAGTCTTCACTTTTTCGTCCTGGTAATGGTCCGTCTTATTTTGGGCGTCCCATATAGGACGATGTATGGGGATCGTCCTAAGTCTTCTCCTAGCGTTCTGACTGCAGGGTTGCCGACCTTATACAATTCTTTGAGAAACCGATTCTGTGATATTCCCCTTCTTCGTGCTTCAATTATGATGTCTATTTCTTCTTCCATGTCAGTCATTTCCTCTTCCGAAGCCTCTCTATCTGTTATCGAGAGTGCTGCAAATTCTGTTTCATCACCATCATAAACATCTTCGTTATTTTCAGACCCTTCACTGTTATCCCCCTTGAAATTTTCGGACAACAAGTAATGATTAGCCATAACCGGTGGCATACTGCCGAACTAAATAAAAATATGGGGTTCTTCATCGTCTGTCTCCTCCCGTTTTCATCTATCAAACTTGGTGCGCTCCTCGCAGTTCGCTGTTGTCCCTTCTCTGTTGTCACTCTATTTACTACTTACATTCGGTTTCTCTCTTCTTTATATAAGCACTACGGCCGGTGGGGACATTCATTTCACCTTGTTGGCACATCATACAGCCATAATTCCTCTGGTGCCGCCTCAGTTGCGTCCTTATCATTTCGTCAACAGGAGGGTAGTTCCTTCCTGCATGTTGCCCTGAATGTGGCCTACAGTACGAATGCCATACGTTGGGCCGATGAATTTTTGGCCTGAACGTCCTTACATTTTGGACGAAATTTGAATTCTCACCGTAGAATCTTGGTGCGAAGGTCCTCGTTTGCCATGCCACTGGCTCTTTCTTTACAGGCCTTTCACATGTATCTTCCAACTCCCTCATTTATTCTATACTGTTCTTGCACCGTACACAGAGATTTTACCGATCCTTCCGTTCTTGGGGTGTTTTAATCCTTTCCAGAGAGCTCAGATGATGACCGTCCTGATCTTCATCTAGGACCAACTTAAACTTTGGCAAGTTCATTTTGGTAAGGTCCGAGTTGATCATGTTTAGTTCTATCGGCTTTGGAAAAAGGTTGTCGTCCACCGCCATCTTTTTTTCAAACGTTATTCGTCCAGATTCTATGGAATCTTGCAAAATATTCCGAAAAACGAGACAATTATTAGTTGAATGGGACCATGCATTATGCCACTTACAATATTTTTTACCACCGATTTACCCGGCGTTTGGCAATGTGTGGCGATCACTCAAACTAATTTGCTTGTCTTTATATAATTGATCGAATAAGGCATCGACTTTTGTGACATCGAAAGAGAAGTTCCTACTCTTTATATCGTTCTTCTCTTTGGCTTGGGGTTCAGCCCACGCCTTGCAAACGTACGACTTTCCTTTAACCAATTCGGCCAAGCATAAGTCGGCCGATTCGATGTCCATTTTGCCTATTTCGTAATTGATGTTCCTGTAATAAGTTCATTTGCTGGAATTTTTTATTTTTTCCTCCTCTCTTAATAATTGTTCATAATGCACCACACTAGTGGTGAGTTGAGGGAGATCCCGAAATTCGCGATCTTGAAATTTTTTTTTCAGATCGAAATTTAGACAGCTTTGGGCGATTCTGACAAATTATTTTTCTGGCAAAGGCACGTAACATCGGCCTCATACCACTTTGAACCTTTGTAAGAACGTCTCGGCCCATTCTCCTGGCAATTGTCTCAAGTTTGCCAAATCGGCCAGGGCCACTTCAGAATTGGCCTTGTTGAATTGCGCATAGAACAATTGTTCCATTTGTTGCCAATTTTCTACCGAGTTGGGTGGCAAGCTGACATACTAGGAGAAAGCTACTCTTGACAGCGAGTTGTGGAATAACCTTAACTTATGGAAATCAGTTGTTTCTCCACACTGAAGGGTAAATCATCCTATGTGTTCCATGGTATAAACTTCCCCAGACCCTGTAAACAGAGAAAAGTCTGGTACTTTGTAATTCCTAGGCCACAGATATGCCACATCGATCCAATCTGGATATGGCTTCTGATACCTTGGCTGAATTGGCCGTACCCCCAGACCGAATT
This sequence comes from Zanthoxylum bungeanum, assembly GCA_019454045.1. Classification (NCBI taxonomy): domain Eukaryota; kingdom Viridiplantae; phylum Streptophyta; class Magnoliopsida; order Sapindales; family Rutaceae; genus Zanthoxylum; species Zanthoxylum bungeanum. Next base: position 14,376 of record SKCR01032738.1, on the reverse strand, counting down.
GATTTTGAAGAATCTCGGTCATCTGTTCTCTCAACATGTCATTGCCATTGAATGGCATTGCTATGGGTGGCGGTTGTGGTCCTCTCACAAGTGGGACATAGTCGTGATTTTGCCCCGGAGAAGCCTGGAGACTTTGGGGCAACACCACTTCATGTTGTGCCATACTTGGCCATTGGTGTAGGCTTGGCCCTAGATGTGGGCTACTGCCCCCAGGACTTATTCCCCCCAGAAGTCGTAGGGATAGTTACCCATTGTGGAGGAACATTGCTCGGACCAGCCTCCTAACTGCTTGGTGCAAGAGGAGGTGTAGTCCACGGTATGGTTGTTCCCCCGTTTACACATTTGACCATTAACTCATTTAATGAGCTTAGATGTTTGGCCATATTTTCATAATGTGAGTTACTAGTCAAAGTAAACTTATCTATGATATGAGCATTTTGAAGCCTAACCTGCTCGACAACATCCTGCGTGAATTCACTGAATAATGCGCGAACCGCGTTAGGGCTGAGCTCTCGCATAGGCTCATATCGACTAGCGTCTGCCAGACCCTCGAAATGGCCCAATACGGCTAGAACGTGGGGCTGGTTAGTTTGCTCTAGTCCCCCTTCCTCCGTACTTGAGCCATTTTGAGTGTTTCTTTTCGGAGGCATTTCCATTCTTACACCAATCCTCCCACTATGGTCTCCAAAAACTATTTGCGCAATTTTCTACTTGAAGAAACGTGTAAGGTTCAAACCTCCTTAGACAAAGTCCCAACAATGGGTGTTTGATTAAGTGAATAAGCCTCCAAGGGGCACAAGCACACAAGTTACAGTCCTAAAGACTACGAAATAAAAAATAAGATGCTCGTTTGAGTCTTCATTTGATCGGGGGCTTTTCTCTTCACATGATTGAGCCTTTTATAGTGAAATTAATAAACTGCTCGGACGGTTTCAGTCCGTAACTCCCCTGCAACTACTGAGTCATGCCTTTAATCGCTGAGTTGTGCGTCATAACTACCTGATCGTGGAGGGAACTGTCTAACTACTGTAATCGTAGGATCAACTGCAGTATGTGTTCAGTCGTCCTGATTCCTTTATCATCCTAATCGTTGTGTCGTCTGTTGATTGATGGTTCTTCCCCTCGTCGCCCTGCTTGCCTTTGTCCTTTACTTTTTCGCTCTAAGGCGATTTCGCTCTAGTGTGATTTTCCTCTGTTAACAATTGGCCATTCTATGGGAAATCAAACTAATTGGAACATTCAAAGTTTAATGCAATAGATGATTCATGTTATCTTAGATCTTAATGTAAAAGGATTTAATGAGTTCATCATTATGATGAGAAGGGCAATCAGAGTCTAGAATTTACAGGCATCTACGTCAGTGCAAGAAACATTTCACATGTATGAAGGAAGGTAAAATGTTAACCTATAGCAACAGCCACCACAATAGGTATATCGAAACCCTGTATTTGATACTGTTATTGTATATAACTATAATTATGTTGAAACTAACATAAGTAATTGGCATAAGGCGCCTCAACTAAGCAATGACCCTGGTGAAATCCTTATGGTTCAATCAGTATATCCATCATTGCACCCATAACCCTAAAAAGGTCCATTTGTGGACAATAACTTTAGAGGTCCACCATTAGACTAAAATATAAATAGTAACCATCAACTAATGCCTAACAATTTAGCATGATTTATGGCATAATTTATGGAACTAATAAATGAAATATAAGAACCTGGCTTTAGAATAGCCGAAAAAACCCATGTTTAGGAATCCATTTCTCCATTGGGTTGACACCATGCCTTTGCCTAGGAATGCTGAAATTCTAGAGTTCTCCATTTTATCAGTAGAAGATAATACACCGACTTTAGAATATATAGGTCGATTCACCTTGCAGATAGGAGAACTATGAAATAACCAATTTCAAAAAATGAAACTATTTCCAAATTCTTTAAATATAAGCGTATTTACTTGGTTCATCAACTTGCCACCCAATTCAATTGGAAATTGGCAAGAATTAGAGGACCAATTTCATGCACCATTTTTCAGAACTGAACTAGAAGTGTCAATGGCCAATATAGCCATGGTAAAATAAAAATCGACTGAAACAACAGCTCGATTTAATAAAGTTAGGAATAGAAGTCATGTCTATATTTCAGAAATTGAAATAGTTAAGTTGGCCCATGATGAGCTTGATTATGAACTAAAGAAAAAGTTTGAAGGAATAGAATTTAAGGACTTATTTGAATTATCAATGAGAGTGATTAGATATGAGGTCATACTTTAGGAGGGAAAGTATCTTAAGAATCATGCACTTGGAACATATTACCAAGATGTAAAATGAGACATCGAAATCCATATGGCACATGTTATAGGGAACTCGCCTATAATTTACGATACCTTGAGGGAATTTGAGAAGCCAATAAACATGTCTTCGTCACAACCTAATCTAAAGACCAAACAAAGTACTTATAGACAATATTCTTTCGATATAAACAAGACATATGGAATTTTTAATGATCTGTTAAGATAAAAATTTCTGATCTGTTAAGATAAAAGTTTCTGACTTTAAGTATGTGATAAATTATTCCCCGTGAAAGCAAGAGAAATGGGAAATAGTACTGTAAATGTCACATATAAGCCACTGTAGGTGTAAGTCATAGCGTTGGAAAAATATTTTAGTTTATGTTTTCTGAATTTGTAAAGGCATGTAAATAAATAAGATATGTTGTTGAATATGATATTTATATCGACTAACGTACGAAATCGGCTTATGGTATGCGTATTCTGAATTCTGTCTTTGATTCTGGGCGAATCAGACTTTATGAACCTTGCAACATGATTTCGTTCTTGATATGTGTGCACCTGTCTGTGAAGAACTTGTAACATATTTTATTTTGATAATGAGTCATATTTGATTATAAAGAGGATTTTAGAAATATGTATTGGATGTGTATTTTGAATGTGCATGTGTGTATATGTGTATAAAGGTGAATATGTGTACATGAGTTTACGAACCTCACTATGGGATGTCTGAAGAAAGTTGAGCATAAGGTTTTTGATTCACCTAAGGTGCGTTTCAGAACACGTGCAAGTAATTTGGAGGCTAAGTTTCTTAAAGGTATTTCATTTTAAAGAGTTAGTGTTTGATTTGTTTTAAGAAGAAAAATTTTAAATATGTTCCGATTTGATGATATATCAATGGATTTGAGAAATGATAGTTTAGTTTAGTTTTAGTTTTGTGCTAAAGAAGATGTATCAATTCAGTTTCCAGAATTGGATTAATCACGTATTTTTTAGAAGTATTGTGTCTAAGAAAGCTAAAAAAATAGATTGTAGATTAAAGTCTTATAATGAATATTTGCATGGTAATGCATATACATATTTTACATTCAACCGAATATACATCACCGGCGCGGCAAAGCATCATGGTAAAGGATTTTAACCTCTCAAAATAGGGGACCTTTAATCCAACTTACTAAGCCCATGCGCTCGATCACATCATCACATAAACAAATAACATAAATAATATCGGACTTCGTATACCCGATTGAACACATCTTACATTCAACCGAATATACATCAACCGGCGCTGCAAGCATCGTGGTAAAGGATTTTAACCCCTCAAAATAGCGGACCTTTAATCCAACTTACTAAGCTCATACGCTCGATTACATCATTACATATAAAAAATAAAGACAATAATATTGGCTTCGTATACCCGATTGAACACATCTTACATTCAACCGAATATACATCAATCGGCGCGGCAAAGCATCGTGATAAAGGATTTTAACCTCTCAAAATAGGGGACCTTTAATCCAACTTACTAAGCCCATGCGTTCGATCACATCATCACATAAACAAATAACATAAATAATATCGGACTTTGTATACCTGATTGAACACATCTTACATTCAACCGAATATACATCAACCGGCGCGGAAAAGCATCGTGGTAAAGGATTTTAACCCCTCAAAATAAGGGACCTTTAATCCAACTTACTAAGCCCATGCGCTCGATCACATCATTACATATAAAAAATAAAGACAATAATATTGGCTTCGTATACCCGATTGAACACATCTTACATTCAACCGAATATACATCAATCGGTGCGGCAAAGCATCGTGGTAAAGGATTTTAACCCCTCAAAATAGGGGACCTTTAATCCAACTTACTAAGCCCATGCGCTCGATCACATCATTACATAAACAAATAACATGCGGAAATCAAGTAGCGAATAATAAACAAATCAAAACAACATAAAATGAAATATGTGCCGTTTACTCAAGTGGTGCGTGGAGTTGTATCCTGAGTACAGATCATACTACCGTCCATTCAGAATCGGCTATGAAATTTATGTCCGGGTTTCCATCCTATATACCACGAGAGACGACACATTTTTCATTTTATTCAAGGGCCACAATCATGCATTATTCCACAATACATACATTTTTCATTTTATTCAAGGGCCACAATCATGCATCAATAGACGACTCTCATGCGATAAAGTGAATAAAACAATTAAAAGATATATGAAAATAAATAGAAAAAGTACCATCAGGTCTAACCTTTTATGTTGACTTTCGGACTCGCGTTTCACGGCCGTCGGAAGAGCTATCACTCTGTAACTCTTCCGGTTCACAAGATTAACATCTTAGCTCGCTGTTTTGCTATTTTGGTCGCTGTTTTCACTCCGTTTTTCTGCTGTTTCCTCGCGGTTTTCTGGTCACTGTTTTTTTGGTTGTATTTGTTCACTCTTTTGGCGATTTTTGGAGGCTAGGGGCTGCTGTTTTTGGTGAATTTTTAGGGGGGCTTTGTGCAATTTTTTAGTGCAGTTTTGGGGGTATTTTCTGGACTGTTTTGGGGGTTTAAGTTGAGGCAAAACTGGACAGAATAGAGGTGTAATGTGCGACAGTGAATGAGGCAGTACAGTGGGCGTTTTGGGGTTGTGTTTTGGGCGTGCAGTGGGGCTGTGTTTTGATGAGAGTTTGAAGGGGTTCTTGGGGCTGTTGTGAGGCAGTTAACGTGGTGCATTCAGTGGGGGAGATGCGTGGCTAAAAGGGCTGTATTGTGCGTGGATTATATGTGGCTTGTTACGTGAGTGGAGTGTGTGAAGGGGCAAGTGGCGTGAGGCAGTGAAGGGAGTCTTGTGGCCTTCACATGGGTTTAGGTGCTAAATTGTGGTGTGTTTGTGTCAAGAGGAAGTAGCCTAGGTTTGCCGAGAGTTGAAGGCTGTGTGGTTCAATTGGAGAGCTGGCTGGCGCGTTGTGGCATTTTGTGGGGGACGTGTGTGCTGGACGTGATTAGGGTTTATGGGTTGAGTGTTTTCGTTTGTGTGTGAATTGAGGGAGCTGAGTGCGTGTGTGCATGGATTTTTGATCTGCTCTCGTTGATGGCTTCTAGGGTTTTATTATTTTGCTTGTTACGTGAGGTCTGGTTGAGGGTTATTATTTTTGGAGCTGTTGGTGAACAGCCGTGGTATGCTAGAGCTGTGTCTCCTCCTCCTCTAGGGTTTAGTTTGTGTTATATTTTATAGTGAGAAATTAGGATTAGGGTTTGCATGCATTTGTTAAGGAAAGAAATCAAATTAATTGGGGACATGATTTGTTTGTTTAGGAATGTTATATATTTGATTGACTTTAATTAGGTATTTATTTGTTTTATTTAGGCATTTAATTTGTTAATTAGGTGAGTAAATATTTTAAATTGGTGAGTGATTTATTAAATTAGGAAGTGATTTATTTTAATTTTGGTATTAGATTTTAATTAAATATTAGTTTAATTTAATTTAGATTTAATTTAATTGGTATTTAATTTGTATTGGATTTTAATTGGTTTAAATTAATTTCAATTAGCTTTAATTTTAATTTGTGACATGTATTTTAAATGTTTTAATTATTTTTTTGGATTGGGCTTGGGTGAGATGGGCTTGGTGTGTGTTTAGTAGGCTAAGGATGTGTTTTAAAACGGAGGTCCAACAAGCGAACCCGAAGCTACTCCAGCGAATCCAAAAAAAAATACTTTTTCCCTACCGACGTCCGTTTCCCGCGGCTTCCGCGACTTAAAAGGTAGTGCCTCCAAATGAGACTCATCATCGGGATTTATATGCAAAAATGTAGTGCCTACAATGATATATCAAAGGATTTGAGAAATGATAGTTTAGTTTAGTTTTAGTTTTGTGCTAAAGAAGATATATGAATTCAGTTTCCAGAATTGGATTAATCACATATTTTTTAGAATTATTGTGTCTAAGAAAGCTAAAAAACAGATTGTAGATTAAAGTCTTATAATGAATATTTGCATGGTAATGCATATACATATTTTGCTCAATGTGTGTGTGTATACACTTTATTTGTTGCTCATTCTTATTCCTTTCTATGCGTGTGGCTACTTACAGAGATCTAAAAACTCATGTCACATCAGTTTACTAGTTTTTGCAGGTTGACAACCAGCTTGGTCAGCCATCTAGCTTTGGATGCTTATGCTCGAGACGACGAATCATCCAGACTATAGTCATCTACTTTAGAATCCTGGGGATGTTCTAAGAGTTCAGAAATTATGTCGTTTATGTTTTATATTGTATAATATACATTGGTATATGTATGTCTGTAAAGTAAAAGTTTTGATTTGTACATGTAATTATGAACATAGAGCCATTGGGTATTAATGATTAATATGTCTTGTAGAGACTAGCGGTCCTTTCTGCTTATTTGATGTTTTTCATAGCTCATTTTAGGTACAGAACTGTGTTCCATGTAATCAAGTTTTAGGATACTCCATGTATATTTTTCGTTAGGTTCATGGCTCAGGGAGATGGGTCATTCCTGTCTCCTGCCAGCAACGTCTTGCCTCAGAGGGATGTTACAGTAACCCGCCATTTCGGTACTCTTGGACTTAAAAAAGTGAAGTGTTGTCGTAAGGTAAGTCAAATCACTAAATACATCTAGAATTCATATCCTCCAGGAAATTGATCTTGATATTGACCCAAAATATACATCATTCATAGGGGGATAAAAACAAATTCGTTTTGGTACGTCGTATGAATCTCACGTTATCGAACTAATAACGGAGATTACGGAATATATTGTCATATATCCATCTCTCACTCACTATTTTTTAGTTTAAGATTTCTATTACACTAGCATATAATTTGTTTAGATTATTTGCGACTAAAAACATAACCTAATTAATACTAGTGAAGTATTAGTGATCTTTCCAAATTTTAACTCTTAAAATTTTGTTCACTAATATTATTACTTAATTAAATCATTTAATTAAACTATATGTGACTCGTGTTATTTTTCTTCGATACGTGGAGTTGTATCTCTAATGTAGGCCATATTATAGGAGTTGATCTCGCGAACTCTTCACGGGAATACTCCCCGAGCAGCAGAATTTGTGCTTGGACCTAGGGATCGAACTTGAAAATTCATTCATCTTCCCTAATCTACTTTGGCCAAAACTAGACTGCTCTAATCATAGCCCCGATATTGGCCTAACATGAACCACTTAATTTGGTCGCATGTGATGAGTGTCGCGCTCTCAGCCACATGGATAGTTCAATATGTTCACCAGCGTCTGACCCAGAGATGTGGATCATCAAAGGCACCCTAGAGGGGGTTATAGGTAGGCGGAACGAAAAACAGGTTTTCCATGAGATGGGAAATGAAAACTATTAGCCCCACACGAAGTTTATGAATAAGTGATTGTCAGCTGTTGTTCTCCTCCCAATGAAAGGTTCTTAAGCGTTACTCACATGTCTGCCACTGAAACACCATTTTTCATCCGGCTTGCATGTGTTAAGCATGCCGCCAATAACCAAATTATAGGGCGGTTGGAGTATCACAGTGGTACAATAACTAATCTAGGTATTTAGAGTTACGAAGTTGTAGTCGGACCACATATTATGCCAATACCATATATATAAGCAGTGATATCAAACCCATAGGTTAATTGTACTCTGACAACTTTACGTAAGGCATAGTTTTATTTTTTGGGTGAACGTGGAAAAATTGAATGATAAGTCACCCTTACTGTCACTTTAGGTTATTATGATTTCGAGCAAGCCGCTATGGTGAAATCGATAGACTTCCACATGCAAGAACCTCTCAATTCTTCTATTTGTGTCATGCTTCATGTTGCTAAGTACTTCTATTTGCGTCATGCTCCATGTTGCTAATTTATTTTGATTGCATGTGATGCAACATGCACGTCCAATTTGGTTGATGAACAAATAAGTAATTTGTTAAATGTGTTAGACTGTGACCGTTCGGCTTCCAAAAGCTATGCAAGTTGTGATTCATCAATATGCAATTCAACATATTCAATTTTTCTTTATTTTTTGGAGTTTGTGTTAAGAGTGCCAATCTGAATTGTACATTTTATTTTTTAATAAAAAAATAACTACTTTTTCATTTCATACTTTATTAATGGTATTGTTATTATGTGTATTAGATTGATGTATAGATATGCTAAGAATGACATCGACCATAGAATAGTCTGGTAGTAATACTTGATACTATGTGGTATGACATTGGAATAATTATTACTATTGTAAACTATTCTTAAAGTAAATATTCATAGTCGTTGGTTTTGGAATACGATAGAATTCCTATAACCTAGAAGACTAACACATATCGTATATTGGAATTGGAGTTTCAGTGGTTAACCCGATGTACCATGAGTTTTGGAAACTCGTATAGACGTGTGGGTATTGGTTGGACCGAATACTGAATGACTCACATGTGATTCCTAATAGTTGGAAGTACACACCACCGTCAATAGGAATCTCCTTGAGTCGAGTGACATATGTAATCCATTGACTATATTATATTATTGATTTTGTGTGAGATCTTCCATATTTTGATGCCATGTATGTCAGAAACCTTTCATGTTATGGCCTCTAGATGTTCATTGGGTGTGGACTGATACACTCGGTAATCAAATGCGAAGCAAGATATAATCTATCAGCCTATATGTGTACCATGATGAGTGGTAATTATATCACTATTTGCCACTCATTTAACTTAATATTTTGTATAGTTTCTTGAGTTTTGTGAATATTTTGATGTGTTTTGTGCTATTTTGTAGATAAATAAAGTTTCAGGACATTCTGAAGGTGATTTGGGGCCAAAACAGTGAAAAAGTAAGCAAAAGGGCAAAATTGTAAATTGGCGCGTCGCGACTCGCAGGCTGCATCGCGACGCCTAATGTGCGCCAATCCATGCTAACGTGCGCCGGGTCCACATGTCATAATATTAGAAGTTTAACTTTGTTAATGTGCCACGTGTCACAATCACAGCCGATCTGCTAACGTGCACCGTGCCACATGTCATCATCTTATGGTGCCGACAATTACCATCGCCATATATCGCCACGTGTCAGCATGTCATCATCCACATCACTAGTTGACCGAGTCAACAGGCCACATCATCATCATCCAATCATAGCGTGCCACGTGTCATCATTTTATGGTGCCGACAATCACTATCGCCACGTGTCTCCACGTCAGCGCCACGTCATCGCCACTTCAGTATAATCATTGAGTTGCCAGCCGCCTTGCCATGTGTCACCTTATCACCTTATCCATAATGCCATGTAGCAGATAAAAATCTGGAGCCGATCAAGCAGAGCTTGACACGTCAACGCATCGCGACGCAAGAAGAAACTTGCGCGTCGTGACGCCCGATGCTTATTGACGCCTATAAATAGAGCTCAAAATTTCAGTTTCAAATGTAACTTCCTCTCTGAATTCTCTGATGTAAATAGGGAGTTTTCTATCAAGTTTATTTTAATTTCAGTTTTGTAATTAATTTTAATTATGTTCTGTAATAGTAATAGTAATTTACTTTCTTTACTTTTACAGTTTTTACTATTCAACCATGATGAGGTAACTTCCCCATGCTAGGGTGAAAGGTAATTCTTTTACTATTTCTATTTAGATTAATCTCTCTTAATTATAATATATTCACTATTTAAAATTTGACTTAATGAGTATACCGCTATATTGGCCGGTTGGTAATCATTTATAAACTGGTTTTAATCTGACTAAACAAGGATACCACAAGATTGGTCGGTTGGTAATTAAACTTTCTTACCGCCTATATGGCAGGTTTATGGACAAATTTTGATACCGCCTATATGGCTGGTCGGACTTAATTTGACTTAATCAGATTACCGCCTATATGGCTGGTTGGTAATATCATCACAAGTTAATATATTATATTAAGGGAGATATCTAAATTAGTAGTAGTAAAAGTATATCATTTTACCTTAGCATTTTATTTTATTGTAATTTTACTTTTCAGTATTTATTTTACCGCATTTACTTTTCAGCATTGTAATTTATGTCTTTTATTTTTAAGTTTTTACTAGCCCTAGTTATATGTCGTAACTAACTTAGTTATCTAGGGTTGTGATGAATTCTAATATCACCGGTTTATAAGGGGTTATTTTATAGTTTGGGTAATTTAAAGGTTTACTTATTAAGTCTTAAGTTTAATACGTCTTGTTAATTGGCCACTAATAAGATTGATCTGGTAAATCTAAAATAACCTTGACAAAGGAATTTTAGGTTTAAGCCTTAGACTTAATAGCCCACGATCTTCCTTGAGGATAGATAACCATTTAATATATTTCCTTACAGGATAGACATATACCTGTCGGGCGGGGGTAGCCATAATTGGAACTTAAACTTAATGAATCTAGGTAATTTGGTTGACATAGACATATGGTTCAATTGGGTTAAACTGGGTATTTGCGTCTGACTATCGACAGAGGCTTTCGCATAATTTCGTGTTCCAGGTTAGTAAACCGATATATTACACAAAAATGAAATAACCACTTCATCTTTAAAATGATATTTGAATATTCAAAACCATATATAGTTTCCTAATATTGAATTTTCTTAAACCTACTTTCGTGCAATTTTATTTACTTGTTTTTAAATTTAAAATCATCACCATTTCAAATCAATCAATCAACCTGTTAGATACTAGTAATCATTTGACCTAATAAAATTAATAGATTAGGTATTAAGTCCTCGTGGGATCGATACTTTTTATACTACTTGAACGATACGTGCGTTTGCGTTATACGCGTGGGATTACGCACCGATCAAGTTTTTGGCGCATTGCCGGGGACTTATTTATCTTTCACTATTAGTTTTGGGGTTAGATATGTTACTTGTATCTAATTTCTTTTTACTAATTTTTGTTTTCTTGTGTTTCAGGTTCTCAGAAACTACATGAGACGAACCAAAAGCTTTGAACTCCGACCGCTTGACCCAGAAATTGAAAGAACCATCAGACAGTTGAGAATGGAAAGGCGAGAAGGCCAAGAAGCAATTATCAACATGGAACCTGAACCTTTGGAGGTTGCACCACCAATACTCATTCGAGACAGAACCATTCCGGTGGTCGACGGCTTCATTTCCTGTATTGTACTTCCTCATTTACCAGTAAATGCGTGTGACATCAAAACATGCATTCAGATGATTCAGCAATCAATACAGTTTGGGGGAAAAGCAACTGAAGATCCTAATACCTACATCAGCAACTTTCAAGAAGTTTGCGACACTTTCAATTACAACCGAGAAGCTGAAGAAGCATGAGACAGCGGATTTTCCATACTCCTTGAAGGACAGAGCTAAAGCTTGGCTACATTCACTACCAGCAGGTTCCATCACAACTTGGAACACTTTAGCCACCAAATTTCTTGCAAAGTACTTTCCACCAGCCAGAACTGGAAAGCTGAGGAATGATATCACATCCTTTGTACAACAAGACTCAGAAACTCTCTACAAAGCTTGGGAAAGGTACAAAGATTTGCTCCGGAAATGTCCTCACCATGAGATTCCAAAATGGCTTCAAGTCCAAACTTTCTATAATGGACTTTCTGGACTAATAAGAACCACAATTGATGCTGCTGCTGGAGGAGCTTTGATGGTAAAAGGAGAAGATCAAGCCTATGACCTAATCGAAGAAATGGCCAACAACAATTCATTGTGGCAAAAAAAAAAGAAACACGATCCAAAGAATTGCAGGAATTTATGAAGTTGAAGCTAATACAGCAGTCAACGCCAAGCTGGATCAGATATGTAAATTCATGGAGACTCTCAGCACTCAAAGCAACATTGGAGCCACAAGTTCACCATATGGAGGAGCACCAGAACCAAACCAACTTGAAGAGACGGTGAATTATGTCAACAATTTCAATAGATAGAGGAACAATCCATATTCCAACACCTACAACCCAGGGTGGAGGAATCATCCCAATTTTTCATAGAGCAACAATTCAGGGCAAAAGAACAATCCACCACCTAGATTCCAACAGCAGAACTATCCACCACCTGGATTCCAGCAACAGAACAAAGGCCAGGAGCAGGCAAATGAACCAGGAATAGCAGAAGTGCTGGCTCAGTTAAAAAAGTACGATGCTATGTTTCAGAGCCAATCTGCTTCCATCAAAGCACTGGAGAATCAAATTGGACAACTGGCCAATGCTCAGAGTTACAGACCGACAGGGAATCTTCCCAGTAACACCGAACCAAATCCAATGAACATAGGAAATGAGCAGTGTCATGCCATCATGTTAAAAAGCGGTACTGAAATCAACAAAGATGTTGGAGCCAAAACAACTGTTGAGGAAGTTCCAAAAGAAACAAAACAACAGATAGAGGAAAAAGAAACAAAGGAAAAAGAACAGATCACTCCACCTCTACCTTTTCCTGAGCGTCTTCAGAAAAACAACCTGGACAAGCAGTTTGCTCGTTTCCTGGAGGTGTTCAAAAAGCTGCACATCAACATTCCATTTGCAGAAGCCTTGGAACAAATGCCCAGCTATGTAAAATTCATGAAAGACATTTTTTCACGAAAACGGAGATTGAGAGATTACGAGATAGTAGCATTGACAGAAGAAAGCAGCGCCATCATTCAGAGGAAGCTTCCCCCAAAGTTGAAAGATCTTGGCAGTTTTACCATACCTTGTATCATAGGAGAACATAACTTTGGTAGGGCTTTATGTGATTTAGGTGCGAGTGTTAACTTGATGCTTTTTTCTATTTTCAGGAAACTACAGATTGGAGAAACAATGCCCACTTCAGTCTCTCTGCAACTTGCTGATAGAACACTAGTATTTCCGAGAGGTGTAATTGAAGACGTGCTGGTCAAAGTTAACAAATTCATTTTCCCAGTAGATTTTATTGTCCTCGATATGGAGGAAGATGAAGACGTGCCTATAATACTCAGAGACCATTCTTGGCTACAGGTCGAACCATTATTGATATACAAAAATGAGAATTAACCATGGCGGTACAGGACCAAGAAGTAACATTCAATGTTTTCAAGGCCATGAATTTCACAAATGATGAAAAGAATGAGGAATGTTTCAAACTTGATGTGATACACAGTACCATTCAGAACTCCAATGCAATGCAAAGTTCTACTGACAAACTGAAAACATGTCAATTGCCTGTGGAGCCTGAAGATAAAGCATCTTTTGCACTGAAAAAGCCAATTCTTGCACTACAAGCAACGGAAGAGAAAAAGTTCCACCAGCTCAACGAATTGGAGGAATTTCCTAATTAGCCTTTTTAGGATGCCAAATTATATAAAGAAAATGCAGGGAAAAGACATGATGGCAAGTTAGTACGCAACAACTAGAACCAGGGCAAAAGGTACTGTTAAACAAATAAAGGGTGAAATTCTTTCACCCTAGCATGGGGAAGTTACCACCTCATGGTTGAATAGTAAAAACTGTAAAAGTAAAGAAAGTAAATTACTATTACTATTACAGAATGTAATTAAATTTAATTACAAAACTGAAATTAAAATAAACTTGATAGAAAACTCCCTATTTACATCAGAGAATTCAGAGCGGAAGGTACATCAGAAACTGAAAATTTCGAGCTCTATTTATAAGCGTCAATAATCCCCACACGTCACGACGCGCAAGTGTCTTCTTGCGTCGTGATGCGCTGACGTGTCAAGCTCTGCTTGATCGGCTCCAGATTTTTATCTGCCACGTGGCATTATGGATAGGTGATAAGGTGACACTTGGCAAGGCGGCTGGCAACTCAATGATTATACTGAAGTGGCGATGAAGTGGAGACACGTGGCGATAGTGATTGTCGGCACCATAAAATGATGACACGTGGCACGCTATGATTGGATGATGATGACGTGGCACGTTGACTCGGTCAAGTAGTGATGTGGACGATGACGTGCTGACATGTGGCGATACGTGGCGATGGTGATTGTCGGCACCATAAGATGATGACATGTGGCACGGTGCACGTTAGCAGATCGGCTGTGATGGTGACACGTGGCACGTTAACAAAGTCAAACTTCTAATATTATGACATGTGGACCCGGTGCACGTT
>SKCR01032737.1:0-153840 GCA_019454045.1 Zanthoxylum bungeanum | reverse complement strand
TGATCAAATCATATAGAAACCTAACAGCAAAAGTATAAATGAAGTGGAAAGTAGTCCGTTTTGATTCTAGGAAGTGTTATCGAAATAGGTATTCCATTTTTCGAACTTCATTTATTCAAAAATAAAACGAAAAAGATGATTGCCTATTGAGTAGATGAGTTAAATATATGGGTGTCAAAAGTAATAATAGTTTATTGTATTATATTATGTTGTTTAAAATGGTAAAATAAATCATGAGTAGTTTAGTAATATAAAATTTTATTAAAATTGGAGTGTTCAAAGTGATTTTTAGAATGCAAAAAATTCTATATTTTTTTTTTTTATATATTGATTAGACAGGTTGGATATAGATATTAACATTTTCGTATTATTAAGATAAAATTAAGGATAAAGCTATAATTTTTTATATTCATTAAGTGAATAACTTAGGTACAAATATTGATATTCACATATCATATCCGAAATACTATCATCCCTAAAACTATTATTTTCACCCTTTTTGTTTTATTTTTACTATTTTATCAAAATTATTAATCTCAAAGTTATGTCACAATATCGAACAGTATATCAATTCAGAGTCTTAATGCATTTCAACGGTAGATCATAACAATCTAAAAAATAAAATTAATGCTAAATGTTACGAATATATTTTTATCAACTTAAAAGTTATCTTTCCATTATTATTAGAAAGCTTAATTCAATAAAAAAGACTTAATCCTATCGGAGTCTAATAAGATTAAGGAATTCTTCGTATATTTATATGATTATTATCAACCTATATACATGTTAAATTGGTATTCAGTATTTAGAGTTTATTTATACTATTTATCCAAACGAAGGTGCAAAAAATGGCATCCTAAGAAGAAAAAGGCCAAGAGAGCCAAAGAACAAGCTAAAATCACTCACTGGGCATGCTCCAAGCTTGATAGAGAGTGCTGCAAATGAGCCAAACCAAAATTGGATATGCAGCTATTTCAAAATAACCTAAAAGAATAATCAATCACACATCACGTACAGCAAGATTTTAAGATTTCCCCTACCACCAACCAGATCATACAAAGCAATTATGAAGGAAAACCCTAAGAATACTCGGGGAGTGACATTGCGTGCAAAATTACATTCTCGAAATACAACTTGGTAAAGAGAAGGAAATTGTATCACCAACAACACCAGGACACCAGACGCACCTTTCAACGGTTTGAAGATCGCTTTAAATAAATAACTGGTTTACTTAGTAATCAAATGTGGCTCCTTCCCTCTCAACAAGACACCCAAACTGGGGGGCACCTGCAAAATGTCTTGACCATGTCATTCTTTAGATGGTTCAAGCCGATATGGGTTCATAAGGGTATGACAGCCATGGGTGCTTCAGAGCTTGCGATGCAGAAGGGCGCTTCTTAGGATTTACTTCAAGCAAATGAGCAACAAAGTCAATGAAGCCCTGATCTCCCATCGGCAATCGGTGACGTAGCGATGTCTTTTTTGGTATCAAGTATTCAAGTCTGTTGGTTTCCTAAAGAGATGAAACAAGCATACAACCAGCATTTAAAAACTCGGAAATTAACTGCTAAATCCTATCCAATAATTGACCAAAATGCAGAAATGGCATATGAACTAAGAATACTAGAGACAACTAAGCTGGTAGGGCAACATAAAAGGAAAATAAATTGCTTGATGATGGAGCTTTATCATTAGGGAATGAAGCCTTTGTTAAATGGGAATTGCAATGAAACAAACATGTATGTTGACTAAAATGCTATCATAAAAATTCTCATTCAAGGTTCAACAGGAAGTGATAGATATTTGTTGAAGCTATTATGTGGATAGTTTGCATAAAGGCAATATATTTGCATACTATACTGATGGCAAGCAGATATAATGATTAGAGAAATCTATAATCAGGGGAGTCACAAACAGAAGGGCTAATTTGCAGAATTCATTCACAGTAAAAAAAAAAAAAAAGGTACACATTTGCTGACCGAAAGTAATAAGACAAGATACTTGCCATCCAAAACATCATAAACATCAAGACTTGTGTTGTAAGGTTGCTACACACATAGAAAGGTAATGTTGGAGACTATTGCTTAGACCAGGTCATAAGGTGTCAAAAACACACAGAAAATCTTTTCACCTGGAGCACCTGTGTCGATGCAAGACATAAATAGGTTATACCTGATCCAACATGCCCGTGGCAACTGGATGATCCCATGTAGCAAGTCTAAATGCACTGGTTATTACTATACAATAAATAAAGAATCTGCGCAAGAACATTATACTGTTGACATGAATGCACAATATGTGTGCTTTTTCTTTTTGGACTGACACGGGAATGTTTGGATGTACCAAGCATAATATTCAACTGCACTTTAATAAAGACCAATGACCATGAAAACCAAAGAAGCTTTACCTGATTCCGTTCATAAAGCATGTGATTTTTACTAAAATATTTGTATGTATCCCTTCCTTTGGCAAGCATGCCTTGATCAATGGGACCAATGATTCCAATTACCCGTGCAAGCAATGTTGCAGGGGAATCATTTTGGAAGAGGACCTGCAACGAAGGGAAGTTTCATTAGCTGAAAGTACTATATAACTAACTCATGAACAGTCCTAGGTAAATTAACAAAGAGATGCTCCAAGTATAATGGACTTCAACTGACTGGATAAGTTGGATAGGCAAATGGAAGATGCATATACACAGTAGTTAGTCCTTGCCAAAAAATTATAGATAATAACAAAATCCAAGAAATCACTAATGAATTACATTGCCATGTAATATCACCCACAGAAACCAACACAGCTTGGCTTAAAATCACAATCAACTACCAGGAACTGCATCACAGGCTGTCAGCCTCATATGAGAATGAAAATATTGCATTTGACATTAGCCTAAAGAAATAACATTTTAGCACAAAATTAACTAAAATAACCAAACCAACAAAAGCATTTTCCCATTAGGTGAAGTCAGCTACATGGATCCTTTGATGCCATTATGCTTTGTCCGAAATCGTTGTTTCATTAAGCTCAATAAAATATAGATCTCTCTTTATGGTTTATGTCCATGTCAAGTTACGTCTTTCCCGACCTGCTGTTGACATATGGTAACATCATTTGCTCTCATTTTCTCACCGAGACCCTTAAAGGTCTACGTTGTCATGCCCGAACCATCTTAGTCGTGTTTCTCTCATCTCCCCAATTGGTTCTACACCCATTTTCTTCGAATTATTCATTTCCAACTCTCTCTCTCTCTCTCTCTTAGTCCAGTCACACATCTATGTAAGCATTCTCATCTCAACTATCCTTATATTTTGGACATGTTGATGCGTTCTTGGCCAGTATTTTGTTTCATAAAGCATTGCAGGTCTCACGACCGTCCTATAAAATATTCCTGCAAGTTTTAAAGGAACGTTGCGATCAGAAAAGATCGCGGATGCAAATCTCCATTTTCTCCAACCCGATTGAATTCTAAATACTTAAAACACTCACTCCTTGAGATTAGTTGGTCACCGACATTACCTCTACAACTTTTGTTGAACTTACACATTATGTTTTTTACCTACTTAGTTGGAAGCCTTTAGATTCTAAGGTTTTTTTCTCCACATCTCAAGTTAGCCTCTACACTTTCTTCAAACTCATCCACCGGTAGTATATATGGCAGAGAAATTAGTTTCACACGTCAATTGTACGGGAAAAATTAGACAAAACAGTAAACAACAGTATGAGCAGATGAAATTACTGGAAAAGACAGGCCTCGAGAAGAAAAGTGGAACCATTTACTGTGACAAAAACCTTGAATCTTCAGCTTCCAATCAGCACCCTCACTATTACCAAATTCAGTGAGAACTAACAACAATATGCTAAAATAACTACTTAAGACTGGAACAGATATCAACTGATGGATTACACTTTCTGACTTTCACCAGCCAGCCCGCGCACACCCACCCCCCACCCCCAAAAAAAAAAATTAAAAACAGATAAATGTTTAGCATTATCATATGTAGATTGGGCAGAAGATTACAATGCTGCACTTTCTACACAAAATGGATGCCTAAGCAAGGTCATTGTTTTAAAATTCGGACGAGGCGGCCGCCTCGAGGCGCCACGTTAGTTTTTTTTAATTTTAAATTTTGTAAAATGAAACAACGTTTTGGGGCTTCCAAAGCATCGTCGTTTCGGTTTCTTTAAAAAAAAAAAAAAAAAAAAAAAATCAGCCTCTAGGGTTTCAATCGACCTCTTCTCTTCTCTCTCTGCTTTCTCTCAGTCGGCCTCTTCTCTTCTCTCTCTGCTTTCTCTGTATCGGCGACTTCTTCTGCAATCTGTCTCTCTCTCGGCACTTCTTCTGCAATCTCTCTCTCTCGACGACTTCTTCTGCAATCTCTCTCTCTCGACGACGGTGTCTGCAATCTCTCTCTCTCTCTCGGTGACATCTTCTGCTATTAGGTAACAATCTTTCCTTGTTTTCAATTTTCTGTTATTAGGGTTTTTGATTTGTTTCTTAATTGCATTGGATGTAAAATCAGTGATTAGGGATTTTGATTTGGGTATTAGGTTGAATTGATTTCGGTATTAGGGTTTTTGATTTGTTTATTAGGTTTCTTAATTGAATTGGATGTAAAATCAGTGATTAGGGTTTTTGATTTGGGTATTAGGTTGAATTGATTTCGGTATTAGGGTTTATAATTTGGGTCAAATCAGTGATTAAGAATTGAATTGGATGTAAGAATTGAATTGGATGTAAGAATTGAATTGGAAGTAAATTTTTTCAGTAAGATTAGTGATTAATTATTTTTTCGATTTTCGGATCAAGGCGCCCGCCTCGCCGCCTCGAGGCCGTCCGCCTCGCGCCTCAATGACTGGCCGCCTCGAGGCGCCGCCACGTATTTTTAAACATTGAGTAAGGT
This sequence comes from Zanthoxylum bungeanum, assembly GCA_019454045.1. Taxonomy (NCBI): domain Eukaryota; kingdom Viridiplantae; phylum Streptophyta; class Magnoliopsida; order Sapindales; family Rutaceae; genus Zanthoxylum; species Zanthoxylum bungeanum. Next base: position 148,939 of record SKCR01032737.1, on the reverse strand, counting down.
TCCCATGCCCATTGCCGTAAATCATTATCAACTGCATCTCTGTATACCTCATGCATATCATATTCATGGCTGTAGCTAATCACGGATAAAACCCAATGGTTAGCCTCTAACCAAAAAAAAATGGAATCGGATGCTGAAAGGAATCTTCAGATTCTTTTGACCCTAGTTCATAACAAACCAGTGAATGTTCCAGATGCTGACTCCCTAACAATTTACCCATCATTTCAAACTCAAGCCATTGAAACACATAAATGGAATGCACGATGGGTCAATTAAATTACAAGGAAACTCACCTAGCAGAGACAGACAAGGGTTCTGCTCGTTGTCAGTTTATCAAATATGAAACTTTTATCCATTCCAAGTTTTCCGCACGGCTATTACATACTTATTTCTTCTTTGAGAGCGACATTTGTCAACTTTTTAGTAAAACAAGTTTACAATAATTTACCAAATGAGAACAAGAAAAAATATATTGAAGTAGAAGAAATTTCTCTCATCTTCTCATTCATACCTCATGCACAATAAACAGAGAAAAAAAAAACAAAAACAAACAAAAAGCAAAAACAACAATTAGTAACTGGTATTTCAGGAAGGATAAAACTTACATTTCCAGTACAAAGTTCTGCCAAGATGCAGCCAAGTGACCATAAGTCTATCTTCTTATCATATTTAAGTCCAAGGATAACCTCCGGTGCACGGTAGGACCTAGATTGAACATAGGAGCAGAGATGATCTGTCTCAAAACAGCTACTCCCAAGATCAATGACCTTCACCTCACATCTACTATAACTTTTCACTAAGATGTTTTCAGGCTTCAAGTCACAATGTATAAGTCCGAGACCATGCAAGAACTGAAGAGCTTCAAGACATTGGATAGTAATAGACTGCACATAATTTTTTCCAACAGATTAGTAAACAGCAAAAAAATAAAAGAGAAAATAAAAATGAAAAGAGGTTTCCAGAGTGAAAATAAGATCCCACGAACCTGCAGCCTAGGCATTGTGAAGTAAACCTCTCCTCCAGACTCTCTATTAAATTTATGGAACTCATACAAGTTTGCCTTGAGAAGTTCACTTACTATTAGCAAATGCTCCTGCAGAATAAAGGGATTAGCTTTTTTTTTTTTGTGGTTTCAGGCTTTCAGCAAACAAGAACCATGGTGAGTAATTCACTAGATTGGACTTTCTTGACAGGAAATTACTAGATAGGATATGAACTAGAAAAGAAGATTCTTCTCATGGAGAATCAGAAAAGAAGTTATTAGCAAAACCATGCCAGATTCCGCAAACATTCAGAATAAAATGTATTTTCCCCAGAACCGTTGGCCTCCCGCTAATGTGCACATTAAGTGAAATACGTCGGTTAGTTAGAAAAAATCGCAAAATCTTCTGTAACATAATACAATTCTAAATACAACAGTGTTATCACAAACATGGTGAGAGAGAGAGAGAGAGAGAGACATTCACGATAAAATTAAACCTAAAAAAGCATGCAACTTTTTAAACTGTTAGAGCACTAATGAAAGATGAAATTATCCAAGTTTGGGACAAGTACTGCAACGTGTCATCTCAGCAGCCAGCACTCCAAACCACATGCCAGGCGGCTGGGTAATGTGTGTTATGAACATCCAAATTCCGATTTTTAGAAATTAACTGACGATAGTGACCAAAAAATGGGGGAGTGGGAGAGGAAAATAAAATAGAATATGGAATCAAACCACTACATGGACAACACAAAAATATATCTGCTGCACAGAAGTTATAAAGCATTGACATCACAAAGTAAAGTATAACTGCTTACTCGATAGTAGAAGTAATCATACAAACGCAGAAGGTGGTATTTGTCAGCAGGATCATGCTTGTTGACATACTTGAGGAGCTTTATCTCATCAAGGCTTTGATCGAAAAAATCCTTGTTGTTCTTAATAATTTTCACACAAACATCCATGCCAGTGTGCAGGTCATGTGCTTGTATAGCTTTGCTAAATGCAGCTGATCCTAGATACTCAGTAACATGATAGCGTCCAGCTATGACAGAATTCAAAACAATATGGAAATTCTTGTCCTCCTCGAAGCCAGTTCTGTGCCAAAAACCAGAATAGTTCAGTCAAGACGAAAACATGTATCTCTCTTCTATTCTCGTGTTTTTGCTTATTAAGTATTCAAAATGTAGGTCAACTTAATTCCAAGTGGAAAGCTCATTAAAATTTAAAACGTATCATTTACTGAACACATGAAATCTAGCTGCAACAAAACTACTAATATGTCATATTACTTATTAGAAAACCAAGAAGTTCTAATAAGTATTATCAATTTCATCATTTTGATATACTTCCTATCCCCATTTTAGATGAATTAACTAGAAGGTTAAAGGGGTAAACAAGCAATTTGGGGCAAACATCAGAGTATGTTCCAGAATTCAGGTAGGTTGTTGTTAGAGAGATTTAAGATCAGGGAGCTACAGAGAGACAGTATTTGCAACATTTGCGATTTAAATTTATTTAATAAACAACTAAAAGGGAAACTGTATATTTTTTTAGAACAGCATTTTAAAATTTGATCTCGAACAGCAACTGCAGAAGCAAAATTAACCAGAAAAAAACATGATCAAGTAAGTAAATGACAAATTATTTGAAGTGACATACCTGTTTTTCCTATGCACAATCTTTAAGTTGAAAGTCTCAAATTCCTCCTCCTGAGCTTTGATTTGCCTTACTTGCTCTTGGACAGCAGCTGCCTCTTCATCCTCAAGTGATGCAACTGGATCCTCTTCCCTTGTGGCACTAATTTTTTCATCTTCCTCTCTCTTGGCATGCTCTCGTTCATAATTCGAGAGTGTGGAAGGAGAAGAATTTGCTGATCTTACAGCATTTGCATTATTTTCATCCCTAGAACTTTTGACAGTTGAAGAATCACTGCTTTTCTGCCTCCATGTAGCAAGCATATCATCAGTCCCCATCAAAGGATTCAAACAGTCATCAGCTTCATCACTAATAACAGGATCGCAGTTGTTCGACCATAATGATTTACTAGAACCTTTCTGCACCAACTGCCCATCTCTTAGTGGAGGAGGAAATGAAAAACCCCCTTCAGTAAAATTTTTCATTTGTGTACATGTACCTTTATCATTGCCAATGATATATTTATTGGACTCATGTTTGATGATTTGATTTTTGTCCTTGCTTTTTATGCCAATATATTTCTTGTCGGATTGATAATGAGAGAATCTGGATCCACCAATGCCAACATCATGATCATGTATATACTCTAGATCCCCTTCACTACTGCCTCCAAGCAAACTTTCCCGTACTTCACTGCCCATTTCAGCTGCATCACTGTTGATCCCCACACCAATTGACCTAACAGAGCCATGCTGATCATCATCCATACAAATATCATCCAACCGCGGTCTTCCACACTCATTCAGAACTTTGCCGTCTCCTAACAAGATCAGATCATTTGTCTGAGTGACAAATCCCTGCCAGACTGGTTCTGCACGCATCAAATTCAGCTCTTCTTCATCCATCAACTGTCCATCATATTGATCCATTAAATCATTATCAGTCCCCTCGTACATTTCAGTCACAGTCAGCCCTATAGGATCATCTGGAGCAGTAAATGGTTCAACATGTTTAGCTTGAAATAACTGTTCACCTGAGAAGTATGAATCTTCCTCAGCAAATGATTGATCATCGTCTTCATCTTTGGTTCGACCTCTATCCTGTGGGTCTGGAACACTACCATGCCCTGTTCCCTTTTCATTATCACTAGGGTAATCAATTTCATGAGCCAGAAACCAGGCCTCATCCTCAATAGGTTGTCTCATGTATCCAACATCATCGTCGTTGTCATATTCATCAGAATCCCAATATTCATGCAGGTAGTCAATAGATTCACTTAGTCCATCACCAATGGTAGCAAACCCAGAAACCAGATCAGATGTATCCTCCGCAATCCCCTGACTTACCGATAGCCAACTGCCTCCTCCAGTCCTTTTTCCACCTAAGTCATCACAACAAAATTTAAAGCTCATTCCAAAAGCGATAAAACAAAAAATAGCAAGTAGAGATTCTAGAGAATATCAAAAACCAGGATGTAACAAACAATAAAGCAGTTTACCCTAAAGAATTTCAGAGAACTAAAGTCGACACAATTTCATGCGGATTGAAATAATCTAGAGTTTAATTGAATGACATGCTTATCTTAAATAACATCTTCATTCTTCACTAACATTAACAAAGTGATACAAGTTCGCAGGATCCTTGCTATTGTAAACTAATGACGAGAAATGCACCTACTACTTTTATTTCCTTTTCATTTTTTATACTTAATAAAAGATAAGAAGATCGTACAGAAAGAAAAAAAAATTTACAAAAGGTGAACAAGTTGTCCGGTGTCCACCAGCCCAAAAAAAGGATTACTGTTTTTAAATCAATTAATAAGATAATTAGCTACAATCATACGCTTAATAGGTGTCATTTGCTAAATAGAATATGAGTTTAACAGATGCAATTAAGAAGTGTCCGAACTCCGAATTACCATTTACCTAACATTGTATGCTATTATGCTTTCTACGAATTTGGGGTGGGATCAGAGAAAAATTTTTCTTGAAGCAATGTATGCAAAAACAAAATTTAAAACTAGTGAAACGTTTAGTTAGAGCTTAAAATTTGTAAAACAAATCATGGCAACATGAAAAATCAATTATAAGATACTAATTGGAAAACAAAAACTTTTGCTGAAGACAGCCAAGACTCTTCGCAAATATGCTGTCCTACTGTCCTAGCACTTCCATCAGTGACTTGGCAAAATGGGATAGTGTATTTTTAAAGAGAGAGAAAGAGATGAAGAAATACACTGCTTCTGGTATAATTTGTTTCTTTTGAAACTTTATGGGCATATATTGCCAAGGATTGGCTAGATACATCTTGGCAATTGAGAAGGGGATTTCAGCTAGCTTACCTAGTACTTATTAAGGATGTTTTTTGTGGCGGTTCGGGGACTGTATTTGCTTACAGGACACAATAGTACAGAGGTATTTCGCATAGAGTTATCTCCTCGAAGTTTATTGTGGACATTTGGTCAACTTATATAATTGCTTCCTTCTTCCAAACCAAACAAAGCCCCTCTCTTCTTCGATTAGTATTAATCTTTTCAGATAAGAAAGAGCTTCTTTCTCTACTCTTGATTAGATTTCTATCAAAAAGTATGCACGTGGCTCTTCAATTTTTCTTCCCTCTCAAATCCTAAATAATAATTCTCAAACAAAAAAGTCCAAAACAGTAAACATTTTCGTTAAATGAAAAGTGCACCAATAAAAACCAACTTCGCCACAACATCTCCATAGCCATATAACCTCAGTCACCCAGACTACTTCCAAATTCCTGATCTGCACCACCACCAACTCCAGCATCACCATCAGAATGCGAATAAGTCCTCCACCGACACCAAAGCTCAGTCGCTCCAACAACAGTTTCTTTCCAAAGAACAAAATCTTTAGTTTTAAATTAACTATGAAGTTAAGTTAATAAAGCCAACTCATTTGAAAAGAAATTACATATACTATACAATGCCATCTCACCAAAGACATATACACCTAATTGCAACTTTTGTAATCAACTCAAGTTAGCAAGGAGATTTAATTTTCATATAGAAAGGCTACTAACTCAGATCAATTGCTGTTGAAACTGTCTTTCTAAAAGCCTAGACTTCATCATCTACACAAGATGGCCTACTATTAACATTAGTGAAGACTCCCCTCAAGGAAGTGGAGATTACTGATGCTCCAAGTATAAACAAAGTTCAAGTAAATTAAATCCTCCATTTTTTTCAAAAGCCAAGACGTAAACTAGACTAGGACAATCAAAATCCCAGCCAACAGAAATAAAAAAAATCTCAGATCCGATATGCCGACAACAATTACCAAATCAGTAAAGTCAGATGAACTCTAGATACTCAAAAACTACTAAAATCACAAAGTGGAATGCAAAATATCTTTATAAAGCATAAACGCATTATCTAGTTATCTAGTTATTCACCGTGTGACTAACCTGAAGAGTGGATTTCTTGTCCAACAGGAACATCCAGATAAGTCCCTATAAGTAGGCTATTATCAGAGCTGATAAGATTTGCACCTGCTCCATCGCGCTCAAACTTTTCCTCCCAATTAACATTGGGTGGCTTGTCCTCCGACTTTAGTTTGACTGGTGGCAGTCTAGGGAACTCTTCCCTTGGATTCTCAATCACCAGAGGAAAACCTACACTAATATTCTTCTCCTCAGAATTCCCCTGAGACTTCCCATAGTATAGTGCTCTTCCAACCTCATCCACCTGCAGCTTAATCCCTGCCCTCACATCAGCTATCTCTTTTTTCTTTTTTCCTTCTTTTTTGTCAGAACCTGTACCAATGTCATAACTGGTCGATGCATCCCCCCTGGAGAATGGAAAAACAGTCTTGACAGAACAATCTTTCCACAATTCTGAAGATGAACTACTCAGTTCCTCATTTCTTGACCATGGGTTATCAGCAAAGGTTTCTTTTGAGCATGTGCTACTAGTCTTAATTTGCAGATCAATAACCTTAGATTCACTTGTTTGAACCTTTTCATACTTAGATTCTGCATTAGCTTCACTAGAACTTTCAGGCCATGAAATCCTCTTCTCACCAGAAAAGATAATCTCTTCTCCTAAATCTAAATCTTGAGGTTTCAACTTGACTTTACGAACACCAGGAATTTCACTTGTAAAATATCTTGATTGCTTCGAAGTCTGAAGCTCAAGATTATGGGTACTATTGCCACTATCATTTCTGTACGGATCTGACAGACCGTTGTTAGAATTACAGTTCCGAGAGCACAAACCAAGTACAGTATCCTTTGTTCCTTTGGGAAAAATAAAGCTCTCGTCTTTACTAGTCCCAATAGCCTCATTAGGCTTAATCTTCTCCCCACTAGAAGCAGCATTTCTCCATTTGCTTTCAGACCAATTTCTACCAGCCCCATACCCAATTTCTTTCACAATAAGTTCCTTAGACACTTCACTATTTCGAGAACTTGAACCTTGATTTTCACTCACCGATTTGCCCACATTCTTTTCTTGCACCACCTCAGTTGAATCCTTCTCTTCAAGGTTAAGTTTCTGAAGAAATCCATTCAAATCAGGGTGGTTATTAAGCTCACTTTGCAAAGCTGCCTCAGCTCTTGTGAAATGATTTCTCCTCAAAAATTCCAAAATCACATCTACCGAGCCCATGTATTCCATTATCAACCACTAGGGATATAAAAGAAGATACTAGAAAGAAGAATCCACTGAACCTGAGAACATCAAATGCACTACGTCAGATAATGTTAAGCTGAAAATGTTGGAAAAAAGACAGCGCTCTTTGCTTGAATCATGCTGTGTTATTGTGCTTTCTAAACAATACAAGTTTATCAAACTAAGCAAATAATCAGAAATATAGGTCTTAGCCTAGTGTTGCATTGGTTTCAAATTTCAAAAATTTAATTTCTTCCTACAATTCTTCAACCTCAACCACCAAAGAAACCCAACTAAAATCCTCATGCAGGATATAATCTTTACTCCTATATTGGGTGAAGTTTAGTTTACTTTAGTTTGGTTTTCATGTCCCAAAAAACCAAAAATATACTTTTTTTGCAACCATGAAATCATTCCCCCATCTCACATTTTCTCAACAAAAAATAAAAAAATAAAAAAGCAAATCCGCCGATGCAAAGATCCCCTTTGTCCAATCAAAACCCTAGAAATTCAAAAACACAACCATAACACCACTTCTGTAATAAATTCAAATTTCCAAACAAAATGAACATTAAAAACCATAGATTCAAAAATAACTTGAAAAAAAAATATCAGCTGAATCATTTTCAAAAGAAATTTTACTTACAGATCGCAGACAAAGAAATAAAAGCATGAAAATCCAATGCAGAAAGATTGGACGTGGATCCCATAGCCATTACAAAATGGAGCCTAACATAAAAAAGTACAGGACATTACAAAACAATTTTCAGAACTTTTCTGGGGATTTTTTTTGTTTTGAAATTTTCACTTTTGGCCTGCACTCTCTCTTAGCTCAGGCCTGGCATGCGACGAGGGGCAACAATGCCTTTCGACAATAACAATAATTATTATTAATTGGATTGTATCATCAAAGGCCCCAAAATTTTAACATTTTGTCAATTAAATATTTAATTTTCATGTTTTAGTAAGTAAGTCCCTAGTAGGCAAGTATCGCAATTTACGTTAGAATTATTTTATTCGTTTAATTCTATTCACGTGAAAGCGAATATGAATTTGAAAAAACGGATTCGTTTAATAAATGGATCAATTCGATTCGATCATTTATTAAACGAATCGAATACGAATCTGAACTCACTAATTCATTTATTCGTTTAGATTTCATTTTATTGTTTTCATTTACAAATTATTGTTATTTTTTAAGTAAGATTCGAGAAGTTATTACCAATAATAATAGAAAATAATATTGTTTATATTTGGTGAGTTATTTTTGGTAAATCTATTAATTGTGTATTTCATATATATACATTTATGAAGAATTAATGTAAATAAATTACGATAATTTATTCATTGAATAATATTAGAATTAAAGAATATTCGTATTCGATTCGTCTAATAAAAGAATCGAATACGAATGATGACATAGGATTCATTTAATAAACAAATGAAATATGACTTCATCACATTTTAATTCGACTCAATTCGTTTAGGATTTGATATAAATTCAATTCGTCAATTTATTTTGTCACCCCTACTAATCCACATGTCCTAACAAGAGTTGAGATAGGATTTAATAAGACGAATATGATTTAACGAGATGCAAAACGAAATGACTATTTATCTCGACAAAATAACGGAACAAATCTCGTACCTTCTCGTCTCATTGCCAACCCTACTAATCTGATTACCTCACAAAGATATTAGTGGAAGCATTAGGTGAGTTTCTGTAAGTAGATCCTCATTTTGTTGAACATTTATAAACAGAGCTTTTTAAAAAGTTCAGTTGCTTTGTTGTTGTCAATGAGAGTTTTAAAAAAAAATTATAAAATTATTTGAAGAAATAAGTTTTTTAAAATTATGTTATGAATTAAATGAATAACTCTTCATAAAAATTCAAAACATTTATTCTTAATAGCTCAAAATTTGTTATTCATTTTATAGACAAAATAAAAAGGAAAATTAGCTAAATTAGCCAACAAAACAATAAATTTTTCCCAATTAATTATAATTAGATTTTTCTATTCATTATAACCAACAATCACATAGATAGACTAAAATACCCTTACAATACAAGAACAACTTCTTCTTCTACTCTCTTTATGCAAACACTATAATTTTTTCTTCATCTCTCTTCCTCTTTCATCCATCTTTTTCTCTCTCAACAAAACATAAGTAATTAAAAACAAAATGGAAATAAAAAAATATGTATGTAAAATGATGAGGATTAAATATGTTGTAAATTCTCTAAATATATAGTATGAGTGTAGGAGTCATGTCCTTTGAGTAGTGCCTTATGGAAAAGACACAAACATGTAGGGACTTGTCCTATAAATTGAAAGGGTGAATCTCTAGGCTTCAAAGGGCATACACCCACCTAAGGATTACACCCCAAATCAAATGGTGCCCTCAAAGGCATCCTTCCATACCTATATATAGGAGCATTGGGTTCATTCTTAGGAGATTCAGAATTTCATACAAGTCATCCATTTGTCTATAGTCATTAGTAAATAGAGAGAGTTTCCTCCATATTCCTTGTTCAAGATCTTGTAAAATGAGTGCTTTTTTTTTCAAAAAGTATCCAAGTAATCCCGGGAGAACGTTAGCCACAAAATAATCCATAGAGCACTGAGACGGGGCTAATAATTTCTTAAGGACAGAGGCAAATCGTCTTGGACGAAGTCTTCATCATATTCTACATTTTCCAGGCTTTTCTAAGTCTTATGGTTTATGTTCAATTTGACATGTTAATGTTGTTGTGTTCTGATTTTGGAATGATTAAGATTAGTTTGCATGTTAATTTTCGTTTAATGACACTCCTTAGACAATAATCTTAAGAACTTACTATTCTATATGTGTTGTTAAATGAAATTTTACATGTGTTAAATAGTCATTAGTCTGGAAAATGTACTATGTACATGAAAAATACGCAAGAGCATTCGAATGCATGACGAACGCATAGGTAAAAAATTCTGTTATTCGTAGTCTCGTTCGAATGCGTCTTCAAACGCAACTCGAATTCTAGTCCTCTATAAAAAAAATGTTCAAATGCGTTTACGAACGCAACACGATTGTGAACTCTTTGGAACACTTCTTTCGATCACGTTTACGAATGCAACACGAACATGGACTCTCTGGAACACTTCTTTTGAACGCGTTTACGAATGCTACACGAATGTGAACTCAGTAAAAAGTTTCGTTCGAACGAATTAACGAACGTGACACTAACAAATTCAATCCTGGAATTATTTTAGATTCAAAAATAATAACATAGACATAGATTAATTTATATTACGATGTATAACATAAAGTTAGTAAAATCATATATTGTATTATTAAAATCATATATTGTATTATTATAAACTTGGAAGTATAGATTTAAGTTAATATTAAGGTGTTCAATTATCACAAGCATACACATAGTGATAAAGTTGAAAATTAATCGTGTGTTGTATGCTTGATTGAGAATTAAAAGTGTAACTTTACACAAGTAATTCCGTCTAAGCTTGATTGATTTATACATATACACATACAAATCTATACATATTAATTGTTGTATTGTGAATTGAAGTGTAATACTAAGTTTGAATATCTAAGATATTCTATTGAGAAAGTGTTTAAAAGATATTCTATCAAAAAGGCGATAAGAGACTAAGTGGGCATGGATTTAAGTGGTTACTCCGGACTCCCTCGTCCGATGGGAATATTCCATTATTCATTATCATAAGAAACTTTAGTCGTAAATTCAAGGACTTGTGTTATTTGGTACTACTGTTCAATATAACACTGAGTGGATTCTTAGTATATCACTTAAATAAGATCATATGTTTGATCATTGTGTAATTTGTCTTTTGTAGACTTATTGATTACTATTGATTTTACAGTTACACATAGCTAGTGAAAATATCGCAGTATCGGTCGCTCGTGGAGAAAAACCGAAAAAATTTAGTGGAGCAAACTTTAAACAATGGTATAGCAAAATGTTGTTCTACCTGATAACACTACAGTTGGCTAAGTATCTCAAAGATCTACCGGTCCAGTGGAAGGAGAAACAGAAGCAACGAAGCAACTGCGAGAAGAGATATAATCGTCATGTGACTTCTTGTGTAAGAATTACCTCTTAGGAGGACTTGACAATAGCCTCTACAATGTGTACCAATGCATGATTTCTGCGAAAATTCTCTAGAAATCTCCGAGAAGAAGTAAAAAACCGAGGATGTCGGACAAAAGAAATTTATCATGGGTAGGTTCCTAGACTACAAGATGGTAGATTCAAGGACTATGATATCTCAGTTGGGTGGACTTTAGTTAATCATTCATGAACTATTGGATGAGAGAATGAAACTCTGCGAGACGTTTCAAGTTGCCACAATCATTGAAAATTTACCTCCATCATGGAAAGACTTCAGGAGCTATCTAAAGCATAAAAAGAAGTAAATAAGTCTTGAAGACCTTGCAGTTCGATTGCGGATTGAAGAGGACAACAAGAAGTCCGAGAAGGCCATCTACAAGACTATGGAGTCTAAGGCCAACATCGTTGAGGGTGCAAAGGGTAGAAAAAAGAGAAAAAACCGTGGAGCTGATTCTTCCCAAGCAAATAAGAAGTTCAAAGGGAAGTGATACATCTGTGGAAAAAACTGTCACATTGCAAAGGAATGCAGGAACAAGAAGTCTGAGGACAAATGTAAGAAAAAGAAAAATAAGGCTCATGTCACTGAAGATGAGCAACTAGCTGATCAGATCTCAGAGATGAACCTCTCAGCAGTTGTAACAGAAGCCAATTTGGTTGGGAATCTGAGAGAATGGTGGGTAGACACTAGGGCTACTCGTCATATCGGTGCTGATAGTAGGATGTTTTTCTCGTATCAGAAGGTTGATGGTGGTGATCATCTGACAATGGGAAACTCATCTACCTCTAGAGTGGTTGGACAAGGCACAGTGGTTTGAAGATGACATCTAGGAAAAAACTTATATTGAAGAATGTTTTGTATGTTCCAGATATTCGGAAGAACTTAGTTTCGAGTTCACACCTTAGCAAGAATGATTTCAAGCTTATATTTGTTTCTGATAAGTTTGTACTGACCAAGAACGATGTCTATGTAGAAAAATAATACGTCACTGAGGGCCTTTTCAATTTCAATGTAATGACCGTTAATCGACACAGTGCTAATAATAAAGCTATATCTTCTGCTTTTATTTTTAAGTCACAAAAGGTATGACATGGGAGGTTAGGATATGTTAATTATGATACAATACGTAAATTAATTAACATAGACCTTATACCTAAATTTACAGTTGATAACCAACATAAGAGGCACGTGTTAAAGCAAAAATGCATATAGCATCATTTTATTCCATAGAATGAAGTCTTGAACCCTAGAAACTTGTACACTTTGTTGTGTGTGATATGAATATTGTGTAAATAAAAAGCGGTAAAATGTACTTTGTTAATTTTATCGATGATAGCATAAGATTCTATTATGTGTTTGTGCTGAGGAGAAAAGATGAAGCTATTGAGAGCTTTATACACTATAAGAATAAAGTTGAAAATCAACTTGGTAAGAAAATCAAAAGAATTAAGAGTGATGGAAAAGGTGAATATGTGTCACCATTTGGTGAATATTGTTCCAATCACAGAATTATTCATGAAACTACTGCTCCTTATTCGCCTTAACAAAATGGGATTGCTGAACGCAAAAATCGAACATTGAAGGAAATGATGAACGCCATGTTGACGTGCTCTGGTTTACCCCAAAACTTGTGGGGGGAAGCCTTGCTTTCGGCCAACTACGTTCTGAACAAACTACCTCACAGAAGATGTGACAAGACATCATATGAATTGTGGAAAGGTCACGTACCTTCCTACAAATACTTGAAAGTGTGGGGGTGTCTCGCCAAAGTAATGGTTCCTAAACCTAAGAAGGTTAGAATATGACCTAAGACTGTTGATTGTATATTAATTGGATATGCTCACAATAGTAGTGTGTATCGATTCTTGGTATATAATTCTGAAATTCCTGATATCAATTCAAATATGATAATTGAGTCAAGGAATGCGATATTCTTTGAAGAGACATTTCCTTGTAAGGAAAGATAAAGAACAACGTCTCTCAAAAGAACTGATACTGTCAAAGGCAGTGATCAAGTTGACCAAGAATCATATCAACATGAAAATGTTGAGAAAATGAACCTAGACGTAGCAAAAGAGCTAGAACGTCTAAGTCATTTGGCCCCGATTTTCTGACATACTTGTTAGAAAATGAGCCTCAAAGATATAAAGAATCAATGTCTTCGTCGAAGGCACCTTGTGAAAATAGGCTATCAATAGTGAGATTGATTCAATTCTACAAAACCATACTTGGGAGTTGGTTGATCTTCCTGCAGGTTGTAAGCCGTTGGGCTACAAATGGATATTCAAATGGAAGATTAAACCAGATGGATCAGTAGATAAGTACAAGGCAAGACTTGTCATAAAAGGTTATAGACAAAAATAAGGCCTTGATTTCTTTGATATCTATTCACCAGTGACTCGTATCAAGTCAACAAGAATGCTCATAGTCATAACAGCTATATTTAGCCTTGAAATACATCAAATGGATTTAAAGACGACATTCCTAAATGGTGAACTAGATGAAGAGATTTACATAGAACAACCAAAGGTTTCAATGTTCCTGGACAAGAACAGAATGTGTGCAAACTTGTAAAATCCTTATATGGATTAAAACAAGCACCTGAACAATGGCATGAAAAATTTGACAAAGAGATGTTGTCAAGTGGGTTCAAAATCAATGAGTGTGATAAGTGTGTATACATCAAATTAACTCAAAAATGATATGTCATTGTGTGTCTCTACGTAGACGATATGCTAATAATTGATAGTAATCATGAGATGATTCAATCTACCAATAAAATATTGACCAGCAAATTTGATATGAAAGATTTAGGAGTAGCTGATGTGATCTTAGGAATTAAGATTTCCATAACATCAGAGGGGTATATATTATCTCAGACTCACTATGTTGAGACGATACTTGAGAAATATAATAAATGAGATCCAAATGTGGCTAGAACTCTGTAGACATAACTATTCATATATCAAAGAATACTGGCTCAAGCGTATCGCAATTAGTGTATTCGAGAATCATCGGAAGTCTGATGTATCTCACAAATTCCACCCGACATGATATTGCTCAAGCTGTAAACAGGCTTAGCAGATATACGAGCAATCTAGGACATAACCACTTGAAAGTCATAGTAAGAGTTTTGAGGTATTTGAAAGAAATTTCAAAATATGGTATGCATTATATGAGATATCCTGCTATTCTAGAGGGATACAATGATGTTAATTGGATATACAGTGGATTCCAAATCTATGAGTGGATTATTTTCACACTTGGTGCTGCAGCCGTGTCATGGAAATCCTCGAGGTAAACATGTATTGTCAGATCTACTATGGAATCAGAATTCAAAGCATTAGACAAAAGAGCGGAAAAAACGGAATGGCTTCGAACTTTCTAATATGATATTCCAAATTAGCCCAAACCAGTGCCAGCGATAATCATACATTGTGATAGTCAATCAACTATTGAGAGAGCCCAAAATACAATGTATAATGATAAGTCTCGACAAATACATCGGTTACATAATACCATATGACAAATGCTCTCAAGTGGCATGATTTCGATAGATTTTGTCAAATCGAAGGAAAACCTAGCGGATCCACGTATTAAAGGTCTACCTAGAGAGCAAGTTGAGAAGTCATCGAGGGGAATGGGCTTGAAGCCTATAAATTAAGAATTATCACTATGGAAACTAAGCCTAGCTGACTAGAGATCCCAAGATCTAGGTTCAAAAGAGATAACGAAAACTTTGTGCAATTCATAACAAGAACTATAGAGTTTTATACTCTTTCCCATTCCTGTAATGACGCAGAGTGTTGTCTATCAAGGCTAGAATAAGCTAAAGCTTTTAATAATTACTATATTAGGAGAAAAGTCCTAATGGGGGTTAAGGCAGATTACATTTTATAGTCGATCACCTATTTCAAGTAAGAAGTGATGTCGCTTCCATGAGAATTTTCAAAAGCTGAATTCCCTAACGTCCATGATGAATCCAGGACCAGTGTCCATGGCTGAAATGAACACAACCGTAGAACGGGAAATGATCGAAGTAAAGCTGTGTGTTGGTAATTGTCTTGGTTTACACCAACGGTAAAATAGTTTAAGACTATAGGTCATTGGTTTGTCAGGTAAATCCGATTGTCATTCACTAGGAAAGGTTCAAGGCGAAAGTTACATATTTCGATGTAGTTTTATTTCATGAAAATTCTCTTAAGTGTCTGCATTAATATTTAGAGAATTATGGGGGATTAGTGTAAATTCTCTAAATATATAATATTAGTATATGAGGGTCATATCTTTTGAGTTGTGTCTTATGGGAATGACACAAACATATAAGGACATGTCCTCTAAATTGAAAGGATGAGTCTATAGGCTTCAAATGGCACAAGGGAATGGGTATAACCCTTAGGAGGGTTACACTTCAAATCAAAGGGTGCCCTCAAAGGCACCTTTCCATGCCTATATATAGGAGCCTTGGGTTCATTCTTAAGAGATCCAAAATTTCATACAAGTCATACATTTGTCTAGAGTCATTAGCAAATAGAGAATTTCCTCCATATTCCTTGTTCAAGATCTTGTAAAAGAAGTGCTCATTTTTTCAAGAAGTATACAAGTAATCCTGGGAGAACGTTAGCCATAAAATAATCAGTAAAGCACCGAGGCGGGGCTAATAAGTTCTTAAGGACAGAGAAACTCGACTTGGATGAAGTCTTCATCATTTTCTACATTTTCCAGGTTTTCCTAAGCCTTATAGTTTATGTTTAATTTGACATGTTAGTGTTGTTGTGTTCTGATTTTGGAATGATTAAGATTAATTTACATGTTAATTTTCATTTAATGACACTAATTAGACAATAAAATATATAAGATTTTATTAAAAAAATCGTATGTGATAATAGAGCACACAAGGTATTCGATAAAATATCAATCTTAGGTGGACGTACACTATGACAATATGGTGGGTGTATAACGACACCCGTCACACACCATTGGATGTTGTCACACACCCATCGCATTGTGCGATGGATGTATGACATAACCACCCATCGCATAGTGCAATGAGTGTCAAATTACTTTTTTTAATTTCCAAATAAAAACTCTATTTTAGTTACAATCAATCAATGTGTCAAATTAAAAACAACCTTTTGAAATAACTCTTTTGGATAAGCACATAACACCAAGTCATTTAATAGGACTGTTTAATATGAAAAATCAAATATTATCATAATTTAAGAAAATATCACAAATTATGGATCTATTGGATAATTACTCAAAACAACCCAACGATGATTTTTTATGTGGTTCTTGAACTGTTTTTTAGATTGTTTCATCTCTCTTTTTTCGCTTTTCATGTGATGGTAGCAGTCTAGTAGATGAGATGATATTTCAAAATGTTAATATCACACATTAGGAAAAATACAATAGATTAAAAGAGACTAATTATAAAAACTTTCATTCAACATATGGTCAAAATCTTTGTTAAGGGATCGTGTGCTGAAGGTGACACACAAGTAAAGCAAAATTAAGAATAATTGTTAGTTCATGAGGTGTTGCCTACCATATAATAATAGAATTATAATTATGAGGCGTAAGCTACTATAAATATTAACAAAAAGATAAAAACAATGAGACGCATATTTAACATGTTACACTATAGTGGAAAGAATTTTACAACTTTTCTCTTAACAAAATGAGTGAACAATCTCACACTTTCTTATAATAGGAGAATAACAACTCTCTAACAAACGCTTAAAAAGAAATAATATTTTTCTCTCTTAGAATACAAATGATTTGGTTGAGAATGGAATGAAGAAAATAATGAAATGAATCATCTATTTATAGGCATGAGATTCATTGTGTAAATAGTGAATTTTAATTATTTATTTTTATGCATGTGGGACCAACTCATATAATTAATATATTTTATTATTATTAATTATTGCACCTTTGGTGCAATAATTAACAGATGCAATAATTAACAATTCTCTCACTTGGAAACTTGATTGAGAGCCAATCGGTTTCCACACCATCCGTTCTACTCTACCGTCTTCAAGCTGCTTACGTTTCTACTAAGCCACATGAGAATCTACACCATACAAACTTGTTTATATTGATAGGCTTGGTCATTACGTCGGCAAGTTTCTCATTGGTGTGTACCTTCAACAAGTCCACAATGCATTCTTTCACTACTTCACGAGTAAAGTGGTATTATACCCCTTATATACTTTGTTCTTAAATGAAAGGCTGAATTCTTTGTATATAGAAAGTACTCTTACTGTCACAAAATAATGAAATCTTCTCTTGTTTATGTCTGAGATCCTCCAATAACTTTTGAAACCAAATAGCTTCCTTACAGGCTTGTATAGCTGCCATGTATTCAGCCTCTGTTGTAGACAAAGCCATAACACTCTGTAACTTAGATACCCAGCTCACTGCTCTTCCTGCAAGTATAAACACATAACCCATAGTAGATTTTCTTTTGTCAAGATCTTCTGCAAAATCTGAAACCACGTAGCATATGACAACTAATTCTGATCCTTTATAATATAATGCAGTATCTGAGGTTTCTTTGATATATTTAGGGATTCTCTTAATGGTGTTCCAATGCTCTCTTTCAGGAATCACCATAAAACGAATAATTACTTCCACTACTTGTGCAATAACTGGTCTTCTACAAATCATGACGTGCATTAAGTTACCTACTACTGATGCATACGGTATTCGAGACATCTTTTTCCTCTCAGCTTCATTGCTATGATATATAAATGAGGATAACTTGAAATTAACAAAAAATATGGTAGAAATTGGCTTACAATCTTCCATATGGAATCGCCGTAATATTTTTTTTAAGTAATTTTTCTGAGAAAGCTAAATCTTCCTATTATTTTTATCTCGATATATTTACATCCCTAGAATCTTGTTTTCTGGTCTCAGATATTTCATGTCAAACTCCCTAGCTAATTGTGCCTTTAATTCTTGGACGCGGATCTTTGTTAGGGCCTGCTACCAACATGTCGTCCACATACAACAATAATAAAGTCATCCTTCCAAACCTCTTGTAATATGTACAATGATATGAAATGAGTCTGTTGTACCCAATGAAAATAATGAAGGAATCAAATCTCTTTTATCAACATCCTAGCACCTGTTTGAGACCATACAGAGATTTGTTCAACCTGCAAACCAAGTTCTCCTTACCTATTTCAGCAAAACCTTTTGGTTGGAGCATATAAATTTCTTCTTCAAGTTCTCCATGAAGAAATATAAATTTTACATCCAACTATTCCAGATGTAGGTCAAAAATAACACACATAGCCATGACTACTCTTACTGTTGTAAGTAGAGCCACCGGAGAAAATATCTCATTGAAGTCAATCTCTTCTTCCTGAGCGTATCATTTTACCACCAATTTTGCACGATACTGCTCCACTTAATCATTGCTATCTCGCTTGATCTTATAGACCCATTTATTTCAAATGGTTTCTGGTCAAAAGGTGGTAATGATACTAGATCCCATGTATTATTTCCATGCAAAACTTCTTTTTCTTCTTGCATTGCTGTCATCCAAAAAAAATACATTTACGTCATTTGTAGCTTCATGGAAATTTGATGTCTCTTTATCCTCTGTTAAAAGGTAGTATGTAATATTACTCTCTGTAACATACTTTGAGTGCCAACCTGGAGGTATTCTCTCTCGAGTTGATCGATGAATTTCAGAAGCTTCAAACTCGATTGGTTTTGGTACCTTATGCTCTGGTGCTGATTCAGAAGAATCTAAATTTTCTTGTTCTGGATTATTGTCCACCAATACTAATGTAGTATCTGTACTTTCTTTGAAATGTTATCATCTCATTCTTTCTGCAGTTAATCTTCTGTAAATGTCACATCCCTACTGATGATGATCTTGTTGGTAGTGGGATCCCACAAGCGATACCCATTTACTCCATCAGTATAATCTAAGAAAATACATTTTCTAAAATTAGATCTAGCTTTATTCTTTCTTGAGTGTTGTACATCACGTATTTAGGACAATAAAAACATGTGAAGAGATGAGTAATCAGCTAGCTTCCCGCCCTACATCTCCATCAGTGTCTTCAAATCATTTATTGTTGATGGAGATCTATTTTCGACATAGCATCCTATATAAACTGCTTCTACCCAAAAGCACTTTGATAGAATAGATGTTCTGAGCATAACTCTTACTTTTTCGAGCAGCATTTCTATCCATCATTTATGCCACATCATTTTATTGAGGAGTGTATGGTGTAGTAGTCCTTTTGATGCTTTCTTGCTGACAATATACATCAAAATCCTTGCTGCAATATTCTCCCCTCTTATCTATCCTTAAACACTTGATTTTATTTATAGTTTCTACTTCAATTTTTTCTTTGAAGTTTTTGAAAACTAACATCACATCTAGCTAATGATTAATCGGGTACTCCGAACATCTTCTAGAAAAATCATCAATAAATGATACAAAATATATTGCTTTCCTCATAGATTAAACTGGTGTTTCCCAAACATCATAGTGAATTAGTACTAAAATAGTTTTACTCTAGATTTGCTGAATTTTAATCTATTTTGCTTACTTGTAACACAATAGTCACCAAACAGTAGACTAATCGCTTTAAGCTTGGGAGTAGCTTTTGATTGACGAGAATTTTCATTCATAGTTCTGACATATGACATAGTTTCTGATGCCACAACATAAAAGCTTCCTCTCTAAAATCCAATGATGTCACCAATGCAGTTGCTTCCTAAATTGAGTCTCTCAATAGTACATACAAGTTTACTAAGTTTTTTTCAGCTTTCAAGTATGTAAATGTTCATTTCACAATCTTTAATACCATGTTTTCAACAACGGTCTTGTATCCAATATCATCTAATTATCCAACTGACATAATATTTTTCTTCATTCCCCAAACATGTCGAACATCTTGTACTGTGCAGATAGTTTCATCGTACATCTTTATTTTGATGGTTCCATTCCCAATAATTTTTAAGACATGATCATTTCCTAGAAAAACTAATCCTCTAAAACAAGTTCATAATGACAGAACCATTATTTCCTAGAGGTCATGTGTCATGTTGCTGTAAAGTCAACCAATCATGCATCACTTAATTATTTTCTACTATCATTGCTACTTCACTATAAAGTGTGCCACCTTTTTCAGAAGTACTTGTAACACATCTATGAGAATTTATTACAACATGAGCTTTTTCTATACCATTCTTCAGATTCCAACAATCTTTCTTGACGTGCCATTTCTCGCCACAATTGTAGCTTGACATTCTTCTTACTTTTTTATTTCGATCTACCATGGTTTTGACTCCCACTTGAACAATGTTTTGTTGGTTTCTCTCTTATCATCGACTATGATTCTGCTTGTTGTGAACTAGATGATATGTCTTCCTTATTTTTTCTCCTATACTCATCTTCCAGAGTACTAGCTGTAACTTCGTCAAATACTAGATTATCAGTGATAGCATTGCTGTCAAGTGGATGATAAGTTGATTATATGAATTAGGTAGACTTTGAAGCAGAATCTCCACACATTCATTTGTAGATATATTATAATCTAACATAGTGAGTTGGGAAAATAGTGTATTCAAGTTCTTGATGTGATCCGTTATGGATGTGGACTCACTCATATGAATAGTGTAAAGTCTTATATTCAAGAAGATCTTTTTGTGTAATGACTTGACCTCGTACAATTTGGCAAGTGCATTCCAAATCTCATTTGTCGTACTCTTCTCTGTAATACCGGATAACACAGAATCTGTTATGACTAGATATAAGTTGCCCATAGCATTATCATCCATATCATTCCATTTTTATCAGTCATTCCATTTGATCTCTCACCAATGGCCGCTAAGTAATTGTCTTTTCTCAATATTGCTTTTATTTTAATTTTCATAGGGAAAAATTACTGCCGTTGAACTTCTCAATTTCGTACTTTTATGTCGTGTTTCTAATGACGCCAGCTTCTCACTTGAACTGGCTTTTACTATTTTACCGTGAATAGTATCATATACAATATTGCATATATGAATAGTATCATATATATGAATAATATTATAACATATATGTGAATAGTCTTCATGAACAGTAACCCCTGAAATTGAAGCTTTGATACCACTATTAGGGGATCGTGGGCTGAAGATGACACGCAAGTAAAGTGAAATTAAGAGCAATTATTAGTTCATGAGACATTGCATACCATAAAATAATACAATTATAATTAGGAGGCTTAGCCTAACATAAATAATAACAATAAAATAAAGTATTGAGATACAGATTTAACGTGGTAAAATCCTCAATATGATGGAAACATTCACGAGCAAATGTAGAAGGATTTCACTACAGTGGAAGGAATTTTATAACTTTTCTCTAAACACAATGAGTGAACAATCTCACATTCTGTGATAATAGGAGAATTACCACTCTCTCGCAAACTCTTAAGAAGAAATAATATTTTTCTCTCTTAAAATACGTATGATTTAGTTAAGAATGAAAGAATCTTCTATTTATAGGCATGAGATTCATTGTGCTAATAATGAATTTTAATTTTTTATTATTTTCTTTTTGTACATATGGGACCCACCTACATAATTAATATATTTATTATTATTAATTATTATACCTTTCGGTGTAATAATTAACAATCTTCAATCTTAGTGAATATAGCCGTTCTTTTTTATTACTAGTCATAAATTTGGAAAAAAAAGGTAAGTGTTGTATGAGGTTTAACAATCAACGTAGACATAGATTCTAAACTAAATTATGCTATTCGGATAAAACACAATAGCGTCACTGGCTTTGAGCATTGAGAAAAAGATGTCATCTGCAAATAGTTTGTGCAACCCATAAATTGAAAGCTAAAGAACTTCTTGAGAAAACCTATTTTCCAAACTCTCTTCTAGCCAAACCAATGACCACTCATTAGATTACTAAAGGCTGATAAGGGAATCACTTCTCATACAAACCTTCTTCACCTGGTCTGTACTAAGATGGCTATCTGAAATATGAAAAGAATTTCCAATTTCATGTTTCTATCCATGGTACCAAAAGAATGTAAAAAGTCCAGTAACAACTAAAGCGATAAACAATGTTATTATGAATCGCGATTTGGATGGAAATTTTGGATATCCGTTAATATTCTTATAAAAAAAAATCTAATATTCATAATTTAATAAATATTGGTTAAGTTACGAATATGCAATTAGATATCCATAATAGATATTGGACAATTATGGATATCTGTATCATATATTCACAATTCATCTAATAAATAAAGGTGAGAATATATAATTTGTTGAATTGTTAATATTGTGTTAATTGTAGTTTTATGTATGACTAACATTGGGCTGATATTTTTTACAGATTAGAAAATAAGAGAAGTTATTCATAGAAAATTTTTTTTTTTTTTAAAAAGGATTCAATACTTATAATAACTCAGGACTGAAGAAATATGGTTTTAAAAAAGGAGAAAAATCAAAAGGAATTTCATCGATCTGATAAAATATATAATGATAATGATATAATAGCAGTAAAAAAAAAAAGTATTAATCATCCTAGTCAATAGATAATTAGAATTGAATTTTTAAAATAACTATAACATGACTTGTGTTAATCATAAGAAAAATAATTAAATTCCTATTTAAAAAATCAGATATAATAAATTTTAAAATTTAGTTGATTTGCATACTCCAAAAAAATCAGACGTAATATTTTTCTTTATAATGTGCGGTAGAGAACACTTACAGATTTTGTAGAAACATGAGTGGCAAAGTAGATATTTAAATTATTTGTGTCAAGTAAAGAAGAGGAAAACCTAAGTTGACATACAAATAATCATAAAAATAAACTTAGGTTTTATAGAACTTGACGAATCAATGATCTGAGATAGAGTATAATGATGTCGGAAGATTCATATAATCGATCTCATTTAATAGGAAAAAGATTTATTTGATTTGGTTATGATTTTGGCAAAGAATGGTGTTATGACCCTAACATCAATAGGGGTTGGTGCTCTAAGCATCAAAATCGTATCATATTATGACTTGTTCATAAATACGAGCAACTATCTTTTCCATAATATTACCTCTTATCTTTTGTATACATATTTGATCTAATTCAATTTAGATCGATACTAAGTGAGGTTTAGTGATGTATATATTAGATAAATACTTGAGAATATTACTATAGTCACATAGTTACAACGAGGTTTGTAATTGACATTAGGTATTTATTGTATATTTTCGAATAAATTTCCTTATTAAGATTTGTTGATACTTGTTTATTGAAACAAATACATGTCTTATATTGAGATTTGATCCAATGATTTATCCTAATAAACCATGAGTCTTATAAGACTCGTATATAGACATGTAAGTGTTCATTTGATGATCACTGAATGACTCACTGAAAATATTCCTCATAGATGGCACATCAACATCAATATGAATCTTCCTAATCGAGTAGCATATATGGTCCTTTGACTTGTGATACCACAATATATATATGAGTGATTCTACATACTTTGACGATAGTCATGTCACAAGTCAATCTATACCAAACCTCCACTTATTCGTTGGGTATAGACCGATAAACATGATATCTTGTGATGTATCCAAAGTATATATGTCAGTCTTGTGTGTAGGATTCAGATGTCCACTTCATGATTTTTAAAATTTGTGGCCATGATGCATTCTGGAAGAGAGTACTGAACATTGTTTGAAAGATCACAAATTTGTCACAACATTTATGAATTGTACTCTATGGAGATTTGACATTGTATCTATATTTATAATACACTTTGGATGCTTTATCACTTGATTGAGCTACTTTTACGGTATCTTCATGCATAATCGGCTAAAAAATAATATTTTTAATACCTTATGAGCTAATTATTGTCATGCAGCATGGTTTCGATATATGCCTTTATGTATTTATTTAAAAATATAGTTTGCTTCATCATGTGCCATATACCTTAAATACGGGGTATGTAACCTCTCATATATAGGATCTCATCTATGGTACAATACTTTGCACACCTATACTTCTATTTTCATGCTTTATTTTTCTCCTCAGACAACTTCACATACTCAATAAATCTCTAGATCGGGCGTGTTCAACAATCCCCATCTGCTACCACTATCTCCATTACTGGGATATTTTTGATACTTTACTATTGAATAAGCTTGTTGTTGATTTGGTGCATGGCAAGTTGGGATTCACTTTTGATAAGAACTCTCTCAACCCCGAGGTCGTTACATAAGCACAATCATGTCAGAATAGCCTTATACTCAGTTTCATTATTGGTAACTTCAAAATCAAATTTGAGGTCGTCATTAAGTTTATCGTCTGACCCGTTCATCAGTACAATAAATGCCCCACTTTCTTGTATACTTACTGATCCATCGACGTACATTTCCTATACCAGTGTGAGAAACTGAGAAACCGAGAGAGAGAGAGATTTTGAAGAAAATATTTTTTTTGGCTTCTAAGGTGAGAACATATGTTGCCCTTATATAGGCTTACAAGCTCGGATATTTTAGGAATATATCCGTTACAATATTATGGTAATAATGTAAAATTAATTACAAAATCAATTATAATCAATTGGCTTAATTACAATTGATATAATTGGCAATATATCTTGCAATATCTTAACATCCCCCCTCAAACTCAAGGTGGTAGTAAGTGAACTAGCTTGAGTTAAGAAACAACAGTGAGAATACGGCTGGGAAGAAATGACTTAGTGAAAATATCTGCCAATTGGTCATCGGATCAGAGATAAATCAACTGAATAGTGCCCTGAATAATATGTTGACGTATTAAGTGACAATCAATCTTGATATTTGGTTCACTCATGAAAGACATCATTATGAGTGATTTTAATAGCACTCTGGTTGTCACAGTAAAGTCTGATAGAATGTGGTTGAGGGGCACCAATATTCTCCAACAGCTATCGTAACCATAATAGCTCAGCTATAGTATTAATAAGAGCCTATACTCAGCCTCAGTACTAGAACGAGCAACAAAGGTCTACTTCTTGCTACGCCAAGATATAAGAGAGTCACCGAGAAATAGGTAATAGCTAGTGGTGGATCGATGATTTGTAGGATCGTCTGCCCAATCTAAGTCTGAATAAGCATGAAGCTCAAGGGAAAAATGGGTGGAGAAGTGAAGACCGTAGAAGAAAGTGCCCTTAAGATAGCGAAGTATACGAAGCACAGCAGCATAATTTGTGGAACGAGGAGCAGCAATGAACTGACTAACAATATGAACAGCATAGTTAATATCAGGTCGAGTCACTGTAAGATAAAATAGGCTACCAACTAATTGACGGTAGAGAGTAGGATCATCCAGAGAGGTTCCATCCATAGGGGTAAGCCCGATATTATACTCAATTGGGGTATGAGTTGTCTTGCTGTCGGTAAAAAAGGCTTGAGAAATGAGATCATATGTATATTTTGCCTGTGAGAGATAATATCCATCATCAGAAGAGGTAACTTCAAGATCGAGAAAGTGGCTCAGAATACCGAGATCTTTCATCTCAAATTGGCTACTAAGAGACTGCTTGAGATTAGTGATTCCAGAAGTATCATCACTAACAATAACCATGTCGTCAACATAAAGGAATAACAAAATAATACCGTTATCAGATTTACGAATAAATAAAGCCGAGTCATATAGGCTAGAGGTGAAACCAAGCTAATGAATAACAGTACTAAATTTGTCAAACAATGCCTGAGGAGCTTATTTCAGACCATAGAGAGCTCGTCGTAGGCGGCACACTTTGTTTGATGGATGAGAAAGACCAGGAGTTGGTTTCACATACACTTCTTCAGAAAGATCACCATTAAGAAACACATTCTTGACATCCATCTGAAATAATCTCCATTTCTGAACAGCAGTAATAGCAAGTAAGCTGTAGAGTGATGTGAGACGAGCAACTGGAGCAAAGGTTTCCTCATAATCAACCTCATATTCTTATGTAAAACCCTTGGCAATAAGACGTGCTTTATAGCATTCAACAGAGCCATCAGAACGAGTTTTAATCTTATACACCCATTTACACCCCATAAGAGTTTTACCAGCAGGAAGGTCAATAAATCCCAAGTACCAGTCTTATCCAACGTATGTAATTCTTTGTGCAAAGCTTGCTGCCAATGAGGATCAGTGGATGCTTCTTTATAGGACTGTGGTTTATGTAAGGAAACAATCATAGAGAAATAGTGATATCGGTTAAGATAATGAGGATGATGTCTTACTCGAGTAGGATAACGAAAGGAAGATGCTTCAATGTGGTTTTCTATCTCAATGTGAGCAGTAGTAGGATCAGTAGACGAGGCGTCATCAGGAGCAGACATGAAAGTAGATTGGTCATCGATAGGCTCGCCCATGTGTCCTGCATCATCATTATTGGGAAACAACTCTATAGATGGGTTAGTAAATAATGGAAGGTGTGAGGAGGAAGACATTTTGAAGTCGGAAAAAGATGAAAACATTATGTATTTTTTAGAAGACGGCATGATAGGAGATTTGAAGTTTTTGTGACACATGATCCCAACAACTATAGCCTTTGTGTACGATATCATAGCCTAGAAAACAACATAATCGAGCATGAGGTTCTAACTTGTGATGTTCAATTGGAGGGAGAAGGGCAAAGCATGCACACCCAAAAACTTTAAGGAGCTTATAGGAAGGTGTGAAATACCATGCAATCACTCATATGGAGACTTGTGGACTACAACAGAGGGTACTCGATTGATAATATAGATGGCTATGAGGGTGGCCTCACTCCAAAATTTCTCGGGGCAAGAGGATGAAATGAGCATGGGTCTAGAAGATGGTGTGTGTTTAAGTTCAGCTCGTCCATTTTATTGAGATGTATATGGACATGATCGTTAGACTAGTGTACCGTGATCGGTGAGGAATGATTGAAGCTTAGAGTCAAGATATTCCATATCATTGTCGGTGCGTAGAATTGAGTTTCACCATTTTGGCAAAGTCAATGTAAAGCTGGGGTAGTTCGGACCACTGTTTCATGAGAAATATTCAGGTAAACACGAATAATCATTAATGAATATCATAAAATATCTTGATCCCCCCATATATTAGAATGAATTAAATAAAAAAGAGCAGTCGAAGTAGACTGATTATTATTAAAAGACAAAGCTGGTTGTTTGCCAAGCTGACATGAAACACAATGTAAATCTTGACTATAATAGAACCTAAAAACCTATTGGAAATCAAAGGACGAAGTTTACTTAAAGAAGTATGACCGAGATGCAGATGCCAGAGATGAAGAGAATAAGAGGTAGTTGCAGCACATAACTAGGAGATACGAGTGGAAGGAAGATTCAGGGAATGAAACTCAAATATACGTCCAATTCTACGGCCTGTCCCAAGAATCTGTCCCATCTGCGGATCCTGTACACGACAACCATTGGAAGAAAAAATGAGTTCAAGGCCAAGTTCACACAATTGTCCAACAGATATAAGATTAAATGTAAGTTTGGGAATTAAAAAAAAGAATTGGGTAGTGTGAGTGTAGAGGTAGTAATTTTTCCAGTCTGACTGACATTCATCTTTGAGTCGTTAGCAGTATGTATTGGCGGTGCAGTTGTGTTTAGATCCAATGTGAAGAAAAAGTGAGGTTGAGAAGTCAAGTGATTACAACAACCAGAATAAAAAAAACCAAGAGGAATTACTTGAAGCAGTAGACAACGATGTAGAAGTACTGGGAGGAATGGAAAATATTTGTCTAAGAAGGGATTCTAAGTTACCAGTAGGTATGGGAGAGGAAGATGAGATACTGACGTCATTGGCAACGACGACAGCTATCACAGGCCTCGAAGGTTGATCGGGTCAGGGAGGACGAGTGGGGTAATGTTTAATTGTGTGTCCAAACAGTTTGTAGTAGTAACAATCCATCTTAGTGGGGTAATGGGATGCAACATGGCATTTTTCTTGCATTTACGACATTCAGTAAGGTTGCATTCAGTTAAAGTATGGCCAGATTTATTGCATGTATGAAATATCTTGAGACCACCTCTAAAGTAGTGTTTGGTGGCAGCGGCAAGCATGGTATCATCTCGAGGAGGCTTAAGTAACCCCAATCGGGTTTCATCAGACAATAAGCGAGAGACAGCAACCTCTAATGTAGGCAGGGGAGTCTGATGTAATAAAGAAGCTCTGCAAGATTCAAAATCATCAGTAAGAGCCATAAGAAATTGAATTAACCTCATTCGCTCACGGTGTGCAGTATATTTGGCCGCATCAATAGCACAATCCATCGGAGGTTCTGAAAGAGCAAGTTGATCCCAAACAGCCTACATTTTAGCAAGAAAGCTGGTAATAGACTGACTTCTATCCTGTTTTAAATTATTCAACTCTTCCCACAATTGGTACTGACTAGAGAGATCAGAGGTAGTGTATCGCATTTCAAGTAAATCCCATACTTCTTTAGCAGTGTCATAGCGCCCAAATTGGTGGTGAATAGATGGAGTAGAATTATTTCGAAACCATGTCAGAATCTGGTGATTCTTACTATCCCAATCCTCAAGATGATCCGCAAACTTATCATCAGGCTCATCAACACTCTGTTTAGGGAGCTTAATATCGCCTGTAACATAGCGTCATAACTTTCGGCCTTTGAGAAAACTGCGCATCCTCTGAACCTAGAGACGGTAGTTCGAACCTGTGAGAATGGTAGGAATGGGCTGCATAATATCATATTTGTCCATTTGTAAAATTTCAGAGAGGTCCTCGAAAAATTTCAAAAAAGCCCTCAAGGTTAGTAAATTTCAGAAAACTAAGTGAAGTTTTGCAAATCTAACACTTTAGTCCAAATCAACAATGAGAATCTGAATCAGAGCTGCGGTGGTGGATTCAGAAGTATGCAAGGACGAAGAGTGCAACGGTGGTGGTCGTGGAGCTCTACTTGCCATAACGGAGGAGGATCGAAGGGGTAAAATCGACGGTTGATGGTGGCAAGAGGGTGTGGACGGCAAAATTGGAGGCTCCAAATATGGGGCTTTTGGTCGTGGGCTTAAGGGGAGTTGAATGGTGGTGATTGTAGGTGGTGATGAGGTTGAAGATGCTACCAGAGAGAGGAGTGGCGTCACGCCAAGGAGGGGCTCGGTGGGGAGGTTGACGACGTGGCTGGGGTTCACGGTGGGCGTGCAAGCTCACCAGAGATATGGGAGTAGATGGTGGCCGTAGGTGGTGGTGTGGGTTTTGGTGGCTAGATTTTGTAGTGATTAGGGATTGAAAAAGAAAACTAATGTGGAGTGTTTGGGAACAAGGATAAAGAGGACCTGAAGTGGAACAACTTCACAAGGGATGTTTGGAAACCGTATCTGAAGGATTAACCTAGGTGTTTGATACCATTTGAGAAACTGAGAAACCGAGAGAGAGAGTTAGAAGAAAATATTATTTTCTGACTTCTAAAGTGAGAACATATGTTGCCTTTAAATAGGCTTACAAGCTCGGATATTTCGGAAATATATTCGTTACAATATTATGGTAATAATGTACAATTAATTACAAAATCAATTATAATCAATTGGCTTAATTACAATTGATTATAATTGGCAACATATCTTGCCATATCTTAACAACCAGTGAATCTATTTTGTCATCCTTAATGGCCACAAATGTGTTTTTGTTTATGCCTCAAGTGGGCTTATTTTTATTAGGAGCTTGTTTTTTTCCATTTCATTTTCCCCCCTTGTTAGGACCAGAGATAGTAAGAACAACCCATTTCTCATTTACTTAAACCTTTAATAGGTTTTTGGTCTTTTCATAGGTCTTTAACGAGCCATAAAGCTCACTAACTGACCTATTTGATCTAATCAACTTATTCATATTGAAATTAGAAATGACGCCTTTGAAGGTGGGAGTAAAAGATTGTAGGATCAAATCCACCTTAACTTTAAATGTTAGTCTTAGATCAAAATATTTGTTTGGTCAATCAAATTGATCATTTGAAGCACATGATAAGAGATATGAGTCTCTTCCTTCATTTTCATCATGTAACTTGCTAGTACCATCGTATCCAGTAGTTTGACTACTTTCACCATAAAACTCTTGTAGATGTTCCTAATGTTCACCGATGAGTTAAACCTTTTATATTGCTCTTGTAAAACTGAGCTTAGAGAGGCTTTGATGTAGCTTATTACATTCAGCTCATCGTTTTGCCACTTATGATAAGCAATAGTCTTTTCAACATAGGTATCTATTAGGATAAATATGGAACCCCTAGGGTTGGATTGGTATCTCGCACGACGGAAGTAGATCTAACACGTGGATATCTAGTATGTGTGTATTTTAAAATTTAATAAAATATAATATTTTATTTTTCAAGTGTTAAGGAAAAACTAGAAATCAATATGGGTCCGGAAAAATTTAATCAAGATAAAATCTAGAAAAATTCAGACTAGTGCGCACCCAGTGCGCTTGCAGCGCATGTTGCATACAACATGTGCTACATGCAACACACACTGCATGCAGCATGCAGCAGCAATGCTGCTGGGCAATGTTGCAATGCCAAAAATGGCGCTGCATCGCTTCCCTCTCGGGAATTTATATTTTTTTTTTTTTCTAAAATAAAAACCTTAAACATTTATAAAAATCACCAAAATTAATTTAATTTCAAAACCAACCACAACACATGTTATGCAACACACACACACACACACACACATACACACACATATATGCATTTCTTTGAAATGACTCATGAATAATTCTAGGTCACCCAAAGGTTGTCAAGTGATTCTACAATGGTAGTTATAGCTCTAAGTTTTAATCTAGAGTTCCAAACTCTAATTTTATGTCTATGTCTAATATAAACATTTTGACCTAATAACAAGCGTATTGTGTTTATACTTCCAAAGCATCCTAACATAATTTATTAGCCTTATTTTAACATTAAGCTATGTGATCATGCATCCAATAAATAAATGAACATAACTTTAAAGAAGTTCCAACTTACTTAACAAGCTTGATACAAAGATCCAATCTTCTTTTCTTTGTTGAAATGATAGGAGAACCTCCAAGGTTTGCAAGCTTCACTCCAAGATCTAATCTTGATTCCAATATTAGCAAAATTCAATCCAATATCCAATCTTGATTTCTCTTAGATGAAATATTGTAGAGACCTCACAAGCTTCTCTAAACACTTCTCTAACTTAGGCTAATTTCTCTAAGCATTTGCTTGTACTTAGCTTTCTCAAGTTTTATTTTTTATTTTTAATTAAAACCTTCCTAAAACTTACTATTTACAAAAAAACTTAGGTAATTTTTAATTCATAAAAGTTGTAATCAACTTTTATGTGGACTTAATCTAATTTATCGAAATATGTATAATTAGGTGTGACTAATCTCCATTGTATCCCACTTTGATTTAATTCAATTAAATCAAGCCAAAGATTAGGTAATGGATTAGTTCAACATTTCCCACTTCGATTTAATCAAATTAAATCAAGCCAAAATCACCTATTATTATATACTTACAATTACCATAATATTCTCAAATAGTATAGATAATTATGATTTAACAATTAAGCCTTTGTGTAATTAGTGAATTAATCCAATTAGGTCAAAGTAAATAATCAATATTGTCCAATAATATTTGATTATCTTAGTTAATAATTATAATATCGAATATCATCTTTTATAAAAATTAATCGGCTATCCAAGTGCTCAACGAGTACACTTCATATTGGAACTCTCTAAGTTCAGACACATTCGTCATATAAGCCTAGCTAATATGTATGTAATTCGGCCACCTCTAAATTCGCGAAGAACACGAATAACCTTTCCGAACTATATAAGTCAAGGTCATCACATATATTTAACAATCCGTCTGTTGTAGGCTATCTGAGTTGTGCTTAGGAAATATAGAGTACATCGTCAAGTTCCTAGGCGCAAATCTCATATCGATATGTCCACGATTCTTCATAACTGATGCGATCCACCCTAGCTGATCGACTTTGGCCAAAGCTTTAAGAATTGTGACTTTAATCATATAGATACCTAAACCCCTTATGGTACACATACGAGCCGACAGATCCTATCTTATTTTGTATTTGATTACTGAGTGTATCGGTCTACACCCAGCGAAAATCTAGAGGCCAGACCATGAAAGATTTATGACGTATATGACATCAAAGTATGGAGGATCTCACATAAAATCAATGTTATCATATAGTCAAAGGATTATATATGCTACTCGACTCGAGAAGATTCCTATTAACGGTGGTGTGTACTTTCAACTATTATGAATCACCTGTGAGTCATTCAGTATTCAATCCAACCAATACCGACAGGTTTATAAGAGTTTCCAAAACTCATGGTATATCGGATCAAACCACTGGAACTTCAATTCCAATATACGACATGTGCTAGTCTTCTAGGTTATAGGAATTCAACCGTATTCCAAAATCAACGACTAGGAATATATAAATTTTAAGAATAATTTACAATAGTAATATTTATCCCAATATCGGACCACATAGTGTCAAGTATTACTACAAGACTATTATAAGGTCGATGTCATTCTTAACACACACACAAGCAATATATTATATATATATATTTCTCTTGGAGATGATAACGAAGATGACTGCTTCGGTATTTTCTCATCCTTAAAGGACTAAAGTGTGTATGAAAAAAAAAAAAGAGTAAAAATTTTATTTAAAGTTTCATGCCTGTCATGTTGACAGGAGCATCTTTGAATTTTCCAGATGTGGTCCTCTGGACACAAATGCCACCGCCCATGTGTGGTCACATCTGTTTTAAATTTTTAAAACTTTCAATCAAGACCATGTGAGAGATTCACGGGCATCTTACTGTAGCCATGCAAGTCCATGTGAGAGATTCACAGGCATCTTACTGTAGCCAATATATATATATATACCATTAATAAGTTTTGAAATGAAAAAAAAGTTATTTTATTAATAAAATGTACAATTCGGATTGGCACTCCAAGCACTAACTCAAAAAACTCCCACTTGCTTAGTGCCAATCTAGATGGTACTGCAGTCTCTTTTCCTCCACATGTTTATCAAAAAACATAAGAAGCTTTTTGTAAGCGGGTCTATTATGTTGTCTAGTCAAGCCCACTATGTATTTTCGTTCAATATCTCTCTAATTATGTGGTATTTCATTTCCACGTGTTTAGACTTGGAATGCGCTATCGACTCCTTAGCCTGCGCAATGGCTCTGATATTATCACAGTATAAATGGATCGAATCCGCAATACTAGTCATAATGCCAAGTTCTGTGATAAAATTTCTAATCCATACAACTTCTTTAGCAACTTCTGAAGCTGCTATAAATTCCGCCTTAGTGGCAGAATCAACTGTTGAGCCTTACTTTGAATATTGCCAACTAATCGCAAGATAAACGGAAAATATATCATAATTTACCGCCCTTTTGACCTAATATTTTGTATGGTTTCTCGAGTTTTATGAATGTCTTGATATATTTTTGTGTGTTTTACAGATAAATAAACTTTTGGGACTCAATGGATCAAATAAAGGCAAAAATGGTGAAAACGGAAAAAAAAAAAAAGGGCAAAATTAGAATTACGCATCGCGACGCGCAAACCTTTTGCATCGCGACTCGCCTTAGTTACTATTCTGCTGACACGCGTCATCATAACATCAGCAGAATAATTCAGCCTGCCGACACCACGCGTCATTCCTTACGTCAGCATGAAGTCAGCGTCGTGATGCAGAGCCAATAATTCAGCTACTGACAGCCCCGTGCCACGTGTCATCATTTCATCAAATCTGCATGCCACATGTCAAGCATCGACGCGGGTCATGACACGCAAGCTTCACGTGTCGCGACACGCAGGGCCGAAATCTGCCTATAAATTGAAGCTGATTTCATTTTCCAAATTCATACTTTCCTTAAGGTTCTTAATAAGGATCTAAGGACTATATCTTTTGTGTTTAATTTTTGTACTTTTAATTATGTTTTTTATTTCTAGTAGTAATAATAGTTTAATTAGTTTATATTTCTTTTATATTTTGTAGTTAATTTCTGATGGGGAAAGGTGAAACCTTTATTATGATAATTAGATTAATCTCCCTTAAATTATAATATATAAATTATCTTAAAACCTGAACTAATTGGATACCGCCTTTATGGTTGGGTGGAATTAATTAAATTAATTTTTACCTGACATAATTGGATATCGCTTTTATGATCGGTTGGAATTAATTAAATTATGATTAAATCGGGGATACCGCCTATATGGTCGGTTGGTAATATAATGCAAATTTATATATTATAAAAGAGAGATTTCTATATTTGAAATAGTAAAGGTGGATCCCCTAACCCCTGTATTTTATTTTTATTTTAGGAAAGTGATGAAGCACAATATTCACAAATTTAATAATTGATTTAATTATATTTTGTGTAATGCTTTGGCTTGTTTATTGAATCTTAAGCTTAATGCTTCTTGTTGCCTGATCACTAATAAGATTTGTGGTAAACTTAAAATGAACTGAAAAATTATTTTTAGGTTTCAGCCTTAGATCCAATAGTTCACGATCTCACCTTAGGGTAAATGTCCTTAGGGTAGATTTCCTTATAGTATAGGAATATATCTGTCGGGCGTGGATAGCCACAATTGGAACTTAATCTTAATGAATTTAAGTAACTTGGTTAACATGGAAATATAGTTAATTGGGTTACTTTGGGTGTTTGTATCTGACCATCGGAAGAGGCTTTTGTATATTTTCGTGTTCTAGGTTACAAACTAATTTATTACACATGTATAAGAAATAAATTTTCCATTAGAATAATATTTTGTGGAATCACAACCCTAGATATTTATTTTCTTTATTATTAATTTCCTTTGTTTTATTTTGTATTTTTATTAATTTAGCAAATCCATATTCAACCAACCAATCAAGCAATCATTCTCTTCTCATCCTAATTAGATACCTGTAAATAAATAGTATCAATAATTAATAATAACAGTAGAAATTAAGTCCTCATGGGATCGATATTTTATAGTACTTGAGCGATAAGTGCGCTTACGTAACGTGTGTGATTTCACCGATCAAGTTTTTGGCGCTATTGTTGGGGACGTATTTTTCTTGCGTTATAATTTTGAAGCTATCTATTTTACTTGTATCTAATTTTCTTTAATTTTATTTGTAATTTTTATTTCTTTTTTTTTTTCAGGTGGTTGAAATGGATCATTATTGGGCGATAAAAGCATTACGAGCTTTACAAAGTGAAGGTACACCCCATATCAAGGAGCATCAGTCCAATTTTTTAAGTCTTGTTTTCCAGCCCAACAACTACCCATGGATTCCAGAGAGAAATAACACAATATTTGCTCAATCATTATAACATTCCGCCTAAGCCAGGATGCTACCGGCAGGAGACAGGCTAATCCTGACTCCATAAGCCTCTGACTCTAACGAAATTTTGGAATGACTTCTGCTAAAAGTCATGCAACCTGGATCAAAGTCCAGCACCTCAGACAACCTACAGGGCCCAACACATAACATACAAAAAAATGAATAACTCCATAACAATATACAACTGGGCTCCTTGCCTGAAAATACGTATAAACCAAAAACTTTTATAATTAACTTATACAACTCAATTCCTTTTACAACTAAACTCATAAACTACTGACTCTCTTCCGCCCAAGACCTAGTGATTGGCTGACTACAACGCTGCTATTCGGCTCCTCAAGCTTTGAAGACTATGATTGACCGATCAGGTCACCAACCTGCAAAACTCAAACACTGATGGGTTGTGAGTCATAAGACTCAGTAAGTAACTATGCTCATTCCTTAAGCGCCAAACACATGCAAAGACTAATTCTATTTCTGTATTACCCTAGACTTTATATATGTCCATGCAATAATACAAGGTCTGCGCCACTATATAATTCTAACCATTCATAAACTTAGTACTTTTTATTGATCCATCTGTCTGATCATACATACTTTAAATTCTGACTACTACTATTATCTTAAACATCTCAACAGACATCAAGTTTCTATTTTACTAACTACATGTCGAGACCCATCACACTTCTGCTGCGCTACTCAGATTTTTCCTTTATTTTCCTGTATACTATGTGCTAATCCAGATCAGGTAATTACAATAACTTTCTTTCTTTTTATTATCTTGAAATATCATCAAATCGGTTATACTAAAACATTATTTCTGTCAAACATTCAATCTATACCGTCATCAACCATGTATGCTGCATATGTTATTATATCCTCATGTTATAACGTCTTTATAACATGTTCTTTCTAAGTGAGCATACACAACTTAATATCATTATTAATATATATAATCATTTAAATAATATCATGCTATCATGCACTAGCATTTAACACCATTTACTTCTATATGAAACAGGCCACACACTCAGATGTTAACCATATACATATTGATACAATCATGCCATTATACATTTATGCCAACTATATGTTTTTCCAATGAGATTTGCACTATATGATTTATGTACATAATAATAATTCATACTCTACTATCGCATGCTCTACTCTTAGGAAAATACTTTTTGAAAATCTTTTTCTGAAAACTGTTTCTGAAACTCTTTATAAAACCTGTTTTTCTTAAATACTATTTTCTAAAATCCGTTTCTAAAAAAAACCGTTCATCTGAAAAATTATTTCTGAAAACTGAGGTCTCTATCTGAAATCTGTGTCTCTGAAAACTGAAATTTTTTTTCTGAAAGTCGAAATCTGAATTGTGCATCTCCGCCAGTAGGCGTATCTCTACCCGAAGGCGCATCTCCACCCGTAGGTGCATCTCCGTCCGAAGGCGTATCACCTCCCGAAGGCGCATCTCCACCTGAAGGTGCATCTCCGCCCAGGAATGTACCATCTGAACACTGAGGATCTAGGGACGTCCCCCTTCCCGTCATTTCGTCCT
Organism: Zanthoxylum bungeanum; assembly: GCA_019454045.1. NCBI lineage: Eukaryota > Viridiplantae > Streptophyta > Magnoliopsida > Sapindales > Rutaceae > Zanthoxylum > Zanthoxylum bungeanum. Next base: position 111,611 of record SKCR01032737.1, on the reverse strand, counting down.
CCATATGGCACATGTATATAAATCCGTCAATTCCAGCTATATCTCAAGTTACATGCTGAGGTGAGTTTTTACCTCATGCCCCGAAAACAAAACCATATTTTATATCTCAAAGCAGTAAGAAAAATATTTTCTGAAAAATACTACTTTCGAAAGCATCTGAAACTCTTCTTTTAAAATACTTTGAATCATCAATTCATTTTCTGAAATCATAAACCACACATATGCATGATCATCTCTAATACATTCTTTTACTCTGACTATATTTTATTGTATGCTTATTCCATATCACCACAGATGTTCATGCATATGTTCATGCATGTGTTCATGCATATGTTCATTCGTACAAAGTAATGAATTATGTATTTTTTCCTTATATGCTTTTCATCTTGAATCATCTCACATTCTATATGCTTATACTATTCTCAATATACTTTATTCACATTTATACCATCATAACTTAGCTTACTTTCTTAACTTACATTATTGATGGCCCACAAAACAGTATAATGTATAGTTTATATTCATATACACACAATCAACCATTATAAATGAATGTATGACTTTATATACACATAAAGTTTACTTATTCATTCATTTCCATTACTCTATAATCATTTAAAAACATACTGTAACTTCTATCTCAACCATAAGCTTATTTAGGCATCTTCCAAAATTATTAATTATGCTTATACACATGGAAACCAAGTTTCCAAATCACCTTCATTCATCCCATATATGCCTATGTATTATCTCATTGTCGTATATCCTCGCAAATTCCAAACACACTTATTCATACCTAATCTTACACATACATACTTATATAAATATTCATACTCCAAGAAAATTAATTTCTTTCAATCTCAGGATTACAACCAGATTTTACTTCTTATATTCATTTTGTTTTATGCAATTACTGAATCTTTTACCCTAACTAAATCCATAATAAAGTATAACATCAATTAAAATAAATAAAATATTATGAAACCTAAAACTCCACTCATAGTGTTCTGGCTAACTTAGGTTCCTTCAAGGGATAGGAAATCGCTGCGAGTCATGCGGTTAAATTTAAATCCAATTTAATTCGTTAGAATGTCATCTATATAATACTTTCCGCAGATGAAAATAAAAATGTGATGTATAATTACTTAAATTTACTGGATTCCTAACACGTCCACGTGTTCTAGGAATTTTTTACGAAGTTCGTTTCGCCATCTCGTAAGTCACCTATTCAATTTCTTGCTAAATACTGAATCAGTAAAGTCACGCAAAACTACCAACTTTGAAAATTTACTCCTCTTAGTTGACTTCATATCAGTCCTGAAATTTTTATGACAGGATCCTTTATGTGTTTACTTTATGTCATTTTTTACAGATCTCAGTTTCGATTCCTAGAACTCAAGATACAACCATTTTCTGCAACTTACTCAGCAGGGACAGGACCAGTTCGTCCCTGCAGTTCACCCAACTTTGAAAATTTGCCATGACTTTCGTTTCTTATCGAAAAATTCTAATTTTCGAACCTGACATTCTTTGACCTGTGTAATTTACCTAAAATTTTACCGTTTATCAAACAAACGACTTCTAAAACTCAAGTTATTTGTTTCGTATGACGGACTGTCTAGAACATGGATGGGTCAAGTCCCAAATCCCGAATCCTCCACAATTACTATTTGCCCTTAATTTGATTTCATACATTTATGCTCAAGCTCAACGCATTAATCTCAACTAAAACTTACATCTATAAGCACTCTCTCTATGGCTGCCAGACACTTTATAAAGCTAATCTTTTATGCATATATTCCCTACTCTATCACCTTTTATAAAGAGGTGATTAATCACTGCAAGCCACGCAAGAATCTAATTCACATAGATTAATTATAGTTGAAGAAGCTATAAATTACACAAAATCTTAAACAAACGACTTTCCTAACACAATATTAAAGAATATAATAATACCAACATGAAATATCAACCAAGCTAACGAAAAATGCAGAGAGATGAGACAATGAACAGTGAATATTAAATAGAGTAATTAATTAAGCAAACCTCATCAAGCGTTGAAATTAGCCATGACCTTTTTCTTCTGTTTTCATCATCAACGATTATTCCACAACTAGAGTCCAAATTAACCAATGGACATTGAGGATGATCCATCAAATAAGAATCAACATTATAAATTTTCTCAGCAAAAACTCCCTGATCCACATCACAAAACTCCTCCATCAACTGTAGTGCTGGTTCCAAGAATCTTGATCCCTTCAAAATCGAAGCATAGCCCATTGGATCTCCCTCTCTCAGTTTCTTTTTCATATCCAGTCCCTCTCTTCCCTTGACTGTTTCTATTGCTTCCATGCTAACGATTTTCTCTTTCTCTTCTTCTTTCGGCTTTTCTAGTTCTCTCCATTGCACATTCTGTGTTGTGTGTGTTGTTTCCCAGTCACGTGTGTGTAGAAATTAGATAGTTGTGTGAGTGCGTGCTAGATGTTTCTAGGTTAATTAATTTATTTATTAATAGTTTGGTAATTTTCTATTTCACCTCTCAAGTTTTGTCTAATTTAAATTTACAATTAATTTCATAGAAAGTTCCCATTTTATAATTAAATTTATCTCGCATTCGGACGCGGCCTCATACGCGAAAATTAAATCCTCTTAAAATGCTAAAAATAACCTGGGTCGTTACAATCATTTTAAAGATGTGAGATATGTGATGGTAACCACTCTAGCAATCATTACACATACAACTATAATTCAGGGTGGCAGAACTATCAGAGACCTTCATATAATGAACCAACATATTTCACGGAACCATATTTTCCATCTTATCCACCTCAACCTACGATCTTCAATGACCAAAACTATCAATGGATGAATGGTTGATGGACTTACTTAAGAAATAGGAAATTAAATTTGATGCACAATTTCAGAGTAAAACAGCATCCATACAGAGGCTGACAGATCAAATTAGACAATTAACTAACAACATGAATTACATAGCTTAAGGAGAAAATTTAGATAACACTGATGAAGCCTTCGAGTACCAAGCATTTCATGATGACACTTTAACAGGTGAGGAGGCTGAGGTAGAGGTATCAGTTTAGGAGCCCGAACAAGCATAATTTCAATTTGATCTGAATAATTCTTTGGTGGATGATTGCTTTCGTGAGGAGAAACAAGTAGAAGAGCTACCCGAACCGTTCATACCAACCACAAAGGATGAAAGCTTACAAATATACATATATTTGCATCCTCAGATTGACACTTTTGGAGCAGACATTACACATATGACAGAAGAAGAACTGAATGAGGAAATCTTAAAATACATATGTGAAGAAAAGTTGGAGCAAGATGAAACATCACTGTATTGGGGATTACACATCGAGGATACTGACCAGAATCTTGACAAAATGGAAAAACTATTCAAAGTCAAGCACCATACGAGACCTCTTGATTTTCTTTCTTTCATTTCAGGAACCATTGGAACGGCAAAGTTTAACAAGGTGGAACAAGTACTGAATGAGACAAAATTCCCTTGGTCACCTCATCGTTGGAAGAGAACCTTCAAAATCAATGCTCATGGGATTGTCCTTAATCGGACGTCCAAAACCACGCTGAAACCTCCTTAACGGATGGACTTCAGTTACGTCTGGCTGGAGACGATAAATTTAGCGCTAGTAGGGAGGCAACCCATGTAATTTTTATTATTATTGGAATTTTTATTTTGTGTATACATGTTGTAGAGTTTTTAATTTTATGTGTTATTTTTACCGGGAAAAACACAAACGAATCACTTAAAGTGGAGCAAGCCAGTAAAAATATGGTATCACGGAATAAAGTTTGACAAAATTGTGAAGACAAAAAATCAATTCATCAGAGTTGGCAGAGTAAGGAATCAATTCTTGAAATGCATCTTAGTGGATTTGTTTGAAGGACCCGCATTTTGCCAAAAAAAGAAAAAATATTTCACTTCGTGACTCGTAAAACCCATTGTGTCACACCGCGTTGACCTAACATGTGAGCACCCCAATTTTTAGGGCGTTGCATCGCGATACAGAATCTACTGCATGTCGCGATGCTATGCGATTCCAAGTATAAAACCAGTGGCCGCCACTCTTTTCTTCACTTCCATTCTCATCTTCTTCCTCGGCTTCTTCATATTTTTCTTCATTTTTCAACCAAAATTCTCGATTTTCTCCTCAATCCCTCAACCAAACACATTAAACTTCATTTCTTTCATTTTTCTCTTTACCGCTCGGGTTTTTTTTCTTTTTCTTCTTCAATTTCTCTCTCAACCAAACACTCAAATCCACTCCCATAACTCATTAAACACAAAAACCTATCCACCAATTCGAAGATTCCATCCTCCATTGTGCGTGAACCACTTAGATTTGGGGATTCAAGCTCACTATTTGGGTACATTCGTTCCTTTTATCTTCAATTTTTTTTTGTTATCCGAATTTGTGTTTGAAATCAGTGATTTGCGATGTGTGGTAGGATTTTTGAAACAAAAAAAAAGTGTGTGTTTGTTGTTAAAATTTTGGAGTTGTGGGCGTGTGTTTGTGATTGCTATTAAATTCGTAGCTTTGGGGGCGAAGTTTGTGATTTTCGAATTATTGAAATGTTAGAAATTCTAGGTTGGAAAATTTAGAAATATTGAAAATCAGGGGCCATTTTAATTTTTTTTTAACCTCAGCGGCCTCTGGATCGAGTTACGATGAAATAAAATTTATATCGGCAGCTACTGAGCATCGGTATGACGTCGGTATGAAAAGATGATGGGACAAAAAGACACGATTATAAAGAGGGGTTTTGACACCAACCCCAGATAGTTCCCCTAGATAGATATAATTATCGCCACCAGACACTGGCATAAGCTTTGTCAACAGCCTAACCCAACCTGTATACCACTTGTCCGTGAGTTCTATGCCAATGTTTACGAGCATCAGGCGTACCAGGTGTTAGTTAGAGGTTAACAAATGATGTTTGATAGATCCATAATTAATAGGTATTATGGGTTGCCTGATATGGAAATAGATGAATATACAGCAGCTATGGAGCATCTAGATATGACTCATCTCACATAAACACTTTGCATCCCCAATGCTGTATGGGATATGAGTAGTAGCAGGGAATATTTTAATATGAGCTCACGATATCTTAAAACAGATGCCAGGGTTTGGTTTCATTTCCTTACCCGCACATTACTGCCAGACACTCATATCACCAATGTCATAAAAGAATGAATGATCATGTTATATTCTCTGTTGGAGGGCCATACTATTGATGTGGGTGGACTGATATCGACCAATATAGTTTGGGCAACACATTCTACACAAATTGGTCTGCAGTACTGCAGCTTAATTACAAACCTTTGCACACTGGCCAGAATGCCCAGGACCCTAAGGAAGAAATGATGTAGCCACATACTGTATTGACAACTCGAATTATCCAGCAACTCCAAGCAGAGAAGCCTGCACAGGCTAGTTCCTCATAAACACTTGTACATCCATAACAGCAACCTCAACCAGCATAACGACCATCACGATCTCACTCCATTCACAACGCGTAGATCGGTTGGAATCTCGGGTCGATTATATTGCTCAACTGCTTCAACTAATGACACACCATCAGGGATTGAGTGATGATCAGATTCCAACCTATCCATGAGACGACAGTGACAACAACGAGGTTGACGAATGAAGAAATCACGATACTATTGTTCTCCTATCCTTCTTTTATTTTGTAACGTAATGAGGGTAATGATAGGTTTAGGTTTGGGGTGAGGTTGTTTATTTTTATTTATTTTCTTCGTTATTTTTTCTTTTCTGCATGTTTTTTTCCCATGCGTGTTGTGTGTCTAGGGTGTCCTGCATGTTTGTTTATTTTAATTTTTGCATGCTTTATTCAAAAAAGCCAAAAAAAAAAAAAAAACCTGAAAAAAATATAAGTCTAATGATGAGATTGTTTGTCTTAGTAAAAAGTTCTAGGAAAAGATAAATGTTAATTTCACTTTTATCCTTTATTTTGAGCCTAATATCTAAGTCAGACTCATATGCACTAAAAAATAGTTCTATAGCAGTTAGATAATAAGGAATTGACAAAGTGATTAGTTGAAATAATCGGTGGATAATGAATGACCGTTTTCTTGAATATCTATTTCTATCTATATTTATTTATGATGTGAGGTAAAAAAAAAAATGATGAATAGAAAAACTGACCAAGCTTTTACTTAGTAATTAGGCGTCTTGCCTGGCCAGCAGTGATTGTTCGCGTAAAATGGTATGGCTTGAGTTAGTTAATAAATAAACTTTCACTTAGTAACCAATATCTTGCCTCAGTAAGTAGTGTTAGTAATAAATAAACTTTCACTTAGTAACCAATATCTTGCCTCAGTAAGTAGTGATCATTCGCTTCAAATAGGAAAGCTTCAAAAAAAATTCATCATACCTCACTTTACTCATATTGTAGTAGACAGAACAATTTTAGATACTCAGGTTAGTTTGACCCATCGACTACTGAGAATTGAGACAAACTCATCTAATTAATAACTTAGAACCGAACTTTTTACAGAGCTATTCACACACACACTCTCGGAGTCTGATTTAGATACTTTGTTCAAGGGAATGGATTTTAGTTGTAGTGTATATTTTGAAGGTTCTTTTAACTTTGTTGGTAGACATTATCTGATGATATTGTGTATATATATATATATTATTTTCTTTTATTTTATTTATTTCTTTTGATTTTATGTGTGATTGCATGTGCATGTAATTGACATTTGTGGGTATCGTCGCTGTAAGCCTTCACGAGACTACAACTTATCCACTAGGGACACCTAGGGGTTTAAAGGCTTGTTGCATACCCTATATGCAATCGTGATCCCTATGAAAGTGGTTTAGGTTAATTTAGTTTTAATTATTATTATTATTTTTTTGCTCGAGGACTAGAAAAATATTAGGTTTGTGCATTGGATGAGCAAAAAATATATCACTATTTATTGCCCATTTGACCTAATATTTTGTATGGTTTCTCGATTTATATGAATGTTTGATATATTTTTATGTGTTTTACAGATAAATAAGTTTTGGGACTCAATGGAATCATATTGTGGCAAAAATGGTGAAAAAAGAAAAAAAAAAGGGGCAAAACTAGAATTACGTGTCGCGACGCGCATACCTTACTATTCTGTCTACACGGGTCATCATGACGTCGACATAATAATTCAGTCTGCCGACACCACTCATCATTTCTTACGTCAGTATAATGTTAGCGTTGCGACTCTAAGTATTCACGCATCACGACGCCGAGCCAATAATTCAGCTGCTAACAGCTGCATGCCACATGTCATCATCTCGTCAAAGCCGCGTGCCATATGTCAAGCATCGACGCACGTCGTGACGAGCAAGCTTCACTCATTATAACGCGCAAGGTCGAAATGTGCCTATAAACTGAAGCTGATTTCATTTTCAAATTCATACTTTCCTTAAAGTTCTTAATAAAGATTTAATGACTGTATCTTATGTGTTTAATTTTTGTACTTTTAATTATGTATTTTTATTTCTAGTAGTAATAATAGTTTAATTAGTTCATATTTCTTTTTTATTTTGTAGTTAATTTCTACTGGGGAATGGTGAAACATTTATTGTGATAAATTAGATTAATCTCCCTTAAATTATAATATATAAATTATCTTAAAACCTGACTTAATTGGATACCGCGTTTATGGTCCGGTGGACTTAATTAAATTAATTTTAATTTGACGTAATTGGATACTGCCTTTATGATCAGTTGGAATTAATTAAAATATGACTAAATCAGGATACCGCCTATATGATCGGTTGGTAATATAATACAAATTTATATGTTATAATAAGAGAAATTTCTATATCTGAAATAGTAAAGGTGGATCCCCTAACCCCAGTATTTTATTTTTATTCTAGGGAAGTGATGAAGCACAATATTCACAAGTTTAATAATTGATTTAATTATATTTTGTGTGATGATTGGCTTGTTTATTGAATCATAAGCTTAATGCTTCTTGTTGCCTGATCACTAATAAGATTGATGTGGTAAACTTAAAATGAACTTGGAAAAGTGATTTTAGGTTTCAGCCTTCTTAGGTTAAATGTCTTAAAGGTAGATTTCCTTACAGGATAGGAATATACCTGCCAGATGTGGGTAGCCACAATTGGAACTTAATCTTAATGAATTCAGGTAACTTGGGTAACATGAGAATATTGTTAATTGGGTTACTTTGGGTGTTTTCATCTGACCATTGGAAGAGGCTTTTTGCATATTTTTGTGTTCTAGATTAATAAATTAATTTATTACACATGTATAAGAGAATCAATTCATCATTAGAATAATACTGCGTGGAATCACAACCTTAGATATTTATTTTCTTTATTATTAATTTCCTTTGTTTTATTTTGTATTTTTATTTATTTAGCAAATCCATATTCAACCAACCAATCAAGCAATCATTCATTTCTCATCCTAATTAGATACCTGTAAATAAATAGTATCAATAATTAATAACAATATTAGAAATTAAGTCCTCGTGGGATCAATATTTTTATACTACTTGAGCGATATGTGCACTTGTATAACGTGTGGGATTTCACCAATCATCGCACCACCGTTAAGGGTAAATATGTATCATAGTGTAGATTTTATATCATCTGGATCTCCTTGAAGGTCAGAATATGTGATGAGCTAAAAATACATCAATATTTATTGCCATTTTACTTAATATTTTGTATAGTTTCTCGAATTTTATGAACGTTTTGATGTGTTTTAGTTTATTTTGTAGATAAAATAAAATCGGACTTAATGGAATCAATCATGACGAAATGTGGAACAAATAAGGGCAAAAACTGAACTTTATATTTTGATTTTGGAGATTGGAAACTTGAAATGGTGTTCTAACGAAGTACAATATCGGAAATTTCAAGTTTGCACAATTGTCGTATTTTAGCCATAACATTTTATTGCGATATCAGATTGAGGTGATTCAAGTTTCAGATTAAAAAAGACTCAAAGATCTACAACTTTAAAGTTCATAAGATTTTCTAATTCTGAAGTTTTTATTATCGAAATTGATGAAAAATCTGTAAGTTTGATATGTAATTATTAAAGTCATTTTCAAAAATAAAAAAATAAAAAAAATGAAAAAATGAAATTGTCAAACTTCCACCAAATATGCAGGATTTGTTGACATGTTTGGTGGAGAATTTGGTGGAAGCCTTTATATTTTCCTATAAATACCAAGCTAAACTTTGTAAATTTTTCATGCTTTCTTTGGGGGATTTCTCCATAAGAATCTAAAAGAAAGTGTCTTGCATGTTTATATAAGTTTTTTTGTATTTTCTCTTTATTTATTTAATAAATTTTTATGTGTTTTTAATTACATTATGAGTAGGTAATCTCTTTTTGCTGGAGTCTGGGGTGAAATTTTTATTATAATAATTCAGATTTACTCCCTTAATTTAAATAAGTAAATTGAATTAATTATTTACCGCCTATATGGCCGGTTTTATATATTGGATTAGTTTCCGCCTATATGGTCGATTTAGGTGCTAACCTTGTTAACGCCTACATGATCGGTTTATATGATTTTGTTACCACCTATATGATCGGTTGGACTTTGGAAAAATGATATTCACCGCCTATATGGTCGGTTTTAATATAATTAATTCAAGAAATGATTAATTGATAAAAGAGTAATCTATATTTGAAGTATTAAAAATGAAACTCCTAGCTCCAACACTTTATTTTATTGTTGTAATTTTCTTTACTTTTAATTTTCTATTATGTTATTTTGTTTAACTATGCATTTTGTAATTTTAGGTATGTTTTGTGATGAATTCCAATATCACCGTTTTATAAGTGATTATTTATGTTTTGGGTAGTATATTGGTTTATTTATTGAGTCTTAAACTTAATGCTTCTTGTTAACTGGCCATTAATAAGATTGATTTGATAAACTTAAAATGAACTTGGAAAATGGATTTTAGGTTTTAGCCATTGTAACATCCCAGATTATTTTAGAATGTTAGCACGAATTTTATTTTTCTTGAAGTGAGACTCTGCCCGAACGCGAGGTATAAGTTTAGTAAAATTGGAACTTTTCATCAAATTAATTATAAGTATTTATTAAATTAATTTGAGGGGTAAAATTGACAATTTTCACATTAGTAAAAATAAATAAATGAACTTAGAAATTTCTAAAACTACTCAAATATTCTAGAAAATATACAAGTGTATATATATTCAATCCACACGTGTATCACCAAAAATAATAATAATAATAATAATTATTATTATAATTATAAAAGAAAAGAACACACGCCGCAAAATAGAGAGAACACACACACAAATCGTGAAATGGGGAGAAGAGAAAAGGAAATAAAAAAAAAATTTATCCTCTTCAAGCTTCTAGAAGATCCTCCAATTTCCCTCACGTAAATGATAATTTTTTGGAAGATCCACGCAATTGGAACCGTGCTATCAGTCGAGAGTTTAGTGATTACAAGGACGATGAAGATGATGAAGAGGAGGAAGAAGAGAGGAGCTTGGATCTGTTAGTTAAATTCATTGAAATCGTGTTCAAGAAGGTTTCTAAGAAAGCTAGAAAGGCCGCATTTCTTGAGGCTGTCAGGGTTAAAAAAAAGAAGAGGAGAGAAGAAAGCTGAGAACTAAAGAGAGACCGAGAGAAAAGGAGGAAGCAGAGAGAGAACCGAAAAAATGAAGGAGAATAAGGATTTTTGCAAATAAAGTAAGTAAACTTTGTAATGATTTTCTTGAGACTATTTGTTTTGATGGGCTTGGATTTATTAACGAAATTGATTAATTGAATGGATAGGATAATTAGAATCATGATAGAGTGAATTAAATTTCATAATTGCAAGAAATTTGTGCGATTAAAGAAATTAGGGGAAATTGGCAAGAACCCTAGAATTTGGGGAAATTTTGGTGTTTTTTGATTTTATTGGTTTTACAAAGAAATAATTAATTCTTTGCTAATATAATAAAATTGCTGGATGAATCTACTTTGATAGTTCTTGGAGAAAATAGGCTCAGAGTATGATGAATGTGATAATTCTTAATGAGTTCTCATCATTGTTCCTGACTTCCTGGATCCTATTTTAACTGAACGAATTTACATAATTTTTGGTTCACATTTTGATTAAACTTAAAGAATTAAAGGATATCTTTATCTAGAGGTTGTAGGACTTAAATTAAACACTGCTGGTACAATTGGATTGATTAGACCTGCGGGTCTATTTTTAGCTAATTGTAATGCTTATCTAACCAATCTCTTCGTCTTTTAGAGTTGTAGAGTTCTTACTTAGTTATTGAAGATGTTATCGTTGACAAACTTACGTAGATGCTCCTCTGCACGCAATAGATTATGCTCTTGCAAAGTAAATTCTTTCTTCTCTGTCTATAAGAACAGCGTGAAGAGTGAACATATTGGGGTTAATTCCTACTTGGATGGATGTGCCTACTTGTCAGCCATATATCAAGTAAACCATAACCCTGTTTAGTTTGTAAATAACATTTATTCCCTGTTTCTTATTTAGTTGGAAATTCAATAACTGACCATTCTACCATCAACCAAATAACAAATTTTTTTTAGTATTTTGCAGATTATCAATTGATAAGTTAGTTATTTAAACAAATGTAATTGGGCACAAAATAAATTCAAAATTTTGTTTATATAAGTATACAAGCGTTTGAATTAAATATAATCATAGGTTTTGATAACTATAAAGGTGAGTGATTATATAATGATAATGGATTTAATGTCTCATGACTATATTGGAAAGAAAAAGAATTGGGAAAAGTGTGCATGTGTATTGATTAGATATGAATATAGGTTTTGGCGATTGTAAGGATGTGTGGTGATAGGTTAACTTAAATGCATATATGAGTAATGATGTGTCTTATACGCTATCTAAAATTTAGATTTTGTAACTAAGTAAGGTCATGTTTTAAAGTCCGAATTTGTATTTAATATTGAAAACTTATATTGAATGTTTGGTATGATGGATAAGTAGAAAATGAGAAATTAAACTTTACTAATGTATGAAGTAAGAATAATTTGTATAATTAATAAATTTGTGAAATGATTAAATAAACCTATTGTTGAAGAAGGTGTGTTGTATGACTATAATGATTCCTAGGTAAGGTAAGTGAATAGAATGGTTAAACGTAAGTGAATGAATAAGTTTTTTATATATATATATATATATATAGATATATAAGTCCTGTATTTGTTTATGTTGATTGAGTGTGTGGTGAGCATAAATTGTTTGTTGGATTATTGTATAAGCCGTTGATATTATTGGCCTTGAAGGTAAGCTAAGCTTTGATTACGTAAACGAGTATGAAGCATGTATAATGGAAGCATATAAGCATATAATAAAGGATACATATGTCGTTTATTCGTAGGATGCATGAGCATACATGTGTTATGATTTTCATAAATTGATAAAGAAATCAAGAATGTTTTGGAATTCAAAGTATTTTAAAAGAAAAGTTTCAAATATTTTGAAAGAAAATATTTTTCAGAAAATATTTTACAGTTTTGAGAAACAGTATATAGTTTTATGTTTTTCGGGGCATGAGGTAAAAACTCACCCCAGTATGTAACTTGACAGTTTGGAATTTACGGATACAATGGAATTGACGGATTTATATATATGTGCACATGTGGAGGACTGGGGGGACCCCCCTAGATCCTCAGCACTCAGATGGTATATTCCTGGGGGAGATGCGCTTCGGGCGGAGATGCCCCTACGGGCGGAGATGCGCCTTCGGGCAGAGATGCTCCTTCGGGCAGAGATGCGCCTACGGGCAGAGAATGCGCCTACGGGCGGAGATGCACAATTCAGATTTCGGTTTTCAGAAAAAGATTTCAGATTTCAGTTTTTAGAAAAGATTTTCAGAAAGAGATTTGGAAAGACGGATTTTATAAAGAGTTTTAAGAAATAGTTTTTAGAAAACTGTTTTTTCAAAAAGGTTTTCAGAAAATATTTTATAAAAGCATGGCATGATAAAGTAGAGCATAATTCATAAGTTATACAAAAAGATCATATATTCTGGAAATCATCTGGAGAGCATGCAATTGGCATTAATGTATAATGGCGTGTTTGCATCGGCATGTATATATATAATTAGTACTTGTGTGTGTGGTGTATGCACAGTGCATTGATGATAGTATAAATATGTATTACGTAGAATAAGTATTACAGGATCATGACATATTTAGGTTGAGCTTAATTTGCAAATTGAGCATATAAATCATACATTTAAATATCATTTGAGATATATATATATATATATATATAACTTATACTAATGCAAGATAGCATTATTGTATTTGTATGCATAAGAAGATGGATATTGGCATGAACTGTAGTTACACAAGAGAAATTTTTGTGGATGATAGTTTATGACGAATGATTCCATATACCTGTATAATATTATTGAGTTGGAAATAGTAAATTGCAAATGCATGTATTTATAGCGTTAAAGTTTAAATAAATTCGAACTTAGATATATGAAGTTATAGGTGTAAAGGTATATTAGATTGCAAAAGTCTATGATAGGGTGATAATTTGTTATGTATGTGGACTTATTTATTTGCATGTGAGGTATATTAGTGATAGAATTAGTATATATAATTTAAGGCAGTTAAAGAAGAATGTTTAATAGCAAGAACAATTTTAAATCCGATTTGATGATATTTCAATGAAATAAAAGAAAGATAAGTATGTTAAATAACCAAACTAGATTAGTGAAGAGTGAGTAGGCAAGTATTGAGATATCAAAGTCAGTGTTGTTAGAGGCGCGCCTCGAGGCGAGAGGCGCACGAGGCGATCGCCGATTCGCATCTATCTAGTCGAGGCGAGGCGCAGCGAGGCGACGCGAGGCGCAGCGAGGCTCACGAGGCGCAGTGAGGCGCGCGGCGTACAGAGGCGCGCGCATCATGGTTTTCCAGTTTTTTCATCAGTTTTTTTACACTTTTTTTCCAAATCTGTTTCTTTCTTCATCTTTCTTCTGTTTTTTCATTTTCTTTATTTACAATCTTTCTTTTATATTTTGTTTCTTTTTTCTTTTATAGTTTTGTTTTATTTTTCTTCTTTACCTTTTTCATTTCTACTTCTTTCTTTTTTTTTTCATTTTCTTTATTTACAATTCTTTCTTTTACATTTGTATTTCTTTTTTCTTTTACAATTCTTTTTTTTTGAACTTTTTTTAGCTTTGTTTTCTTCTTCATATTTTTCTTTATTTTTTCCATTTTCTTTATCTACGGTTCTTTCTTTAATATTTTCTTTATTAACGATTATTTTTCAGTTATATTTTTTCAGCAGATGTTTTTTTATGCTTGTTGTTTTTCATTTTCTTGAACTTGAACTATGGATATTTTTAATTACGCTTGTTTTTATTATTTTCTTGAATTTGAAGTTTTGAACTGTGCATATTTGGTCAAGTATTATGAATTAGACAAGTAGAAGTAATATAAAAGTAGAGTATATATCAAAATAATATTATCTATTTACTATTTTTTTTATATTTACAAGTTAATAATGCATATATTACAAATTTAAAATTATTATTAATAAACGTGCGCCTCGTGTCTGTGCCTCGCGCCCCTCGCCTTGCGCCTCGCTTTTCTGGCTCTGATCGCCTCAGTGCATCTCTCGCCTTTAACAACCTTGATCAGAGTAGTGCAGCGAAAACATAATAAAACTTGACTTAATAGAAAGAATATAAATTATGAACCTAAACAGGAAACAAGACTTAAAGTTCACGATGAATAGTTAGAAAGACAGTAGCTAGAAATAAGTTTGAAAAATAAATAAGAAATCAAAAAGATAGATCGAGTTTGATACATGTGTATGATCATAAAAGGTACAAATTAATATAAGATAGAAATCACACTTTGCTTATGTTTAATGCTCAATGAATGAGCATATTTACTTACTGAGTCTTATGACTCACGTCCCAACAGTGTTGAGTTTTACAGGTTGGTGACCCGATCGGTTGACCACGGATTTCAGAGCTTGAGAAGCCGGATAGCAGCATTGCAATCAGCCAGTCACCAGGTCTTGGGGGTACAAGAGTCATTTATTAGCCTTATTGTGAAAAGTTTAAATCTGTACAAGTGTAATTGTAAAAGTTTTTGTTTGTACGTATTTTCGGGCACGGAGCCCAATTGTGTTATGACTTGATTTTATTGTTTTAGTATATATTATGTGTTGGGCCATTTAGGTTGTATTGAGGTGCTGGACTTGGATCCATGATTGCATGACTTTACGCAGAGATCATGCCGAAATTTTCGTCAGAGTTAGAGGTAAATGTCTCTTAGGTAGATTTCCTTACAAGATATGAATATACATATCTCTTGCCGGATTAGCCTGTCTCTTGCCGGTAGCATCCTGACTTAGGTGGGATGTTACAGCCATAGACTCAATAGCTCATGATCTCACCTTGGGGTAAATGTCTCTTAGGTAGATTTCCTTACAAGATATGAATATACATGTCGGGCAGGGCGTAGCCGTAATTGGAACTTAATCTTAATGAATTCAGAGTTTCTTAATTAACATAAGAATATAGTTAATTTGGTTACTTTGGGTATTTACATATGACCATCGGAAGAGGCTTTTGCATAACTTTGTGTTCCAGGTTAATAATTCGATATATTGCACAAACATTAGATAATCACTTCATCTTTAAAAGATGTTGGAAAAATTCACAACCCTGTATATTTTCATATCATTATTTAAAATTTTAAATCTACCTTTGTTTTGTTTTGTTTAATTACTTGATAGTTTAAAATCACCATCCAACCAAAAATCAATCAATCGATACTCGTAGACATATTTAGCTTCATAATTTAATAGCTTATGTATTAATTCCTCATAGGATCGATATATTTTATACTACTTGAACGATACATGCGCTTGTATAACGTGTGTGTGATTTCACCGATCAGTATGTATAACCCTTAACTTATAGTTCATCTTCTCCATATATCAAAAAACTTATCTCTAGTACCCTTAAGATATTTCAGAATATATTTCACCGCTGTCCAATGATCATTACGTGGATCAGATTGATATCGGCTGGTCAAAACTGATGCCGAACCTGATGTCAGGTCTAGTACATAACATAACATATATTATGCTTCCAATACAAGAAGCATACGGTAAGTTAGAAATTCTAACTCTCTATTCCTCAGTTTGAGGTGCCAATTTCCTTGAAAGATGTATATTTTCTGCCTTGTAGTTAGTAAAACCATACATTTCTAACTTCTTATTTATGTACGTCGATTGTGACTATCCCGATAGAGCCTTATACCTAGTATATATGAAGCTTCACCCATATTTTCATGGAGAAGTTCTTATAAAGGTATGTTTTCACACTTTGTATCAATCTTTTATCATTTCGTATGATAAAGATATCATCTATATACAATACTAGAAAAAATATCATGCTCCCACTGACTTTCTTATAGACACAAGGTTCTTCTTCGTTCTTGATGAATCCACATAATCTAATTATCTCATCAAAATAACGATTCCAGCTTCGAGATGTCTGTTTAAGTCCATACATAGACTTTTGGAGCTTACAAACTAAGTTTGAAGTCTTACTGGATACGAAACCCTCTAGTTGTTCCATATAGATATTCTCCTTAAGGAATCCATTTAGGAATGCGGTTTTCACATAAATCTATCATATCTCATAATCGTGATATGCAGCATTGACTAAAAGAATCCTAATGGATTTTGGCATTGCTACTGGTGAAAGTTTCCTCATAGTCAATCTCAGGATGTTGAGTGTAACCTTTTGCTACCAGTCAGGCCTTAAAGGTTTAGGAATGCGGTTTATAAGTTGTCGAATTTGTTTCCTCTGAGGAGAACATCAAGGCTCGTATCATATGTTAACAAAAGTCTTTCATGAGGTCTTGATATTCTATTCGATTTACGTAGAAACTGTGTTGCAGATCCTTCACCTATTTGGATCTATGGTTTAATTTCAGGTTTCTTACTGCTGTGATCAAACTCATCAAGTTCAATATTTCTACAACTCTCACTATTTCTCAAAAATTCATTTCTAATAAAAGTGGAAAAACGAACAACAAATACATTTCATTGCTCAGAATTATAGAATTGATATCCCAAAGAGTTTTTAGGATATCCAACGGACCTATATTTATACCCTCTGGGTGCTAGTTTATCCCATTGCGTGATTCTAACATATGCAGTACAACCACAAATCTTTAAATATTTAAGACTTGTATTTCTACTGAACCATATCTGATAGGAGGTCATAGAAATAGCTTTTGATGGAACCCTATTAAGTATGTGGACAGTAATAAGTAAAGCATAACCCCAAAGGTAATAAGGAAGATCTGTATAGCTCATCATGGATCGCACTATATCTAATAAAGTACGATTTCTACGCTCAGACACTCCATTGTGTTGAGGTGTTCCTGGTGGGCTACATTAGGCAAGAATATCATTCTCCCATAAATATTTTCTGAATTCTTCACTCATGTATTCACCACCTCGATATGATGTAAGACACTTGTTGAATTTATTGGTTTATTTTTCTACTTCGTTTCAAAATATTTTGAACTTATCAAATGTTTCCGACTTATGTTTCATCAGATAGATATATCCATATCTAGACTTATCATCCGTGAAAGTCACAAAGTATGTTGAACCATCATGAGCGGCATGATTTAATGGACCACATAAATCATTGTATATTAGTTCCAATAAATCTCCAACACGGTGTCCAACACTAAGAAATTGTGCCTTTGTTATCTTTTTTGATACATGACTTACAAATCGGAAAGGATCTAAGGTAAGATTTTCAATCAAACCATCATTTACCAATTTGGATAGACGTTTAACACTTATGTCGCCCAATCTCATATGCCATAATTCAATATTATTTAATTCAGATTTCCTACTTATATTTTCATTTACATTAAAGATATTTTTATATGTTTCCAAAATATAGTGACCGTTTGATAAAGAACATTCACATTCAGTAAATTATCTTTATCATAAAACATACAGTTTCATCTTTAATGTTTATTTATATCTATCTTTATCTGATATTGACAGTGATATTATTTGTCTGATAAGTGAGGGTACATAATAACTGTCATGTAAATCTAATTTACATCCATTTGGGAGATCTATAACAACTGTTCCTATGGCCTTAACATCCAATGTCTCGTCATGCTAACTCAAAGCTGGATATCCCCTTATCCAGTCTTTTTTAACCCTCATGACCAGTAGGGAGTTGCAAATATGAGTAGGACTGCCAGTGTCTATGTCTAACACTCATCCATTATTTGCATCTAAGGCTAATGAGAAGTCAATAATAGGAAAAATACAAAGCGTACGTGATGGTCCTATTTTCCTTACAGTTTTAGACAGCCTTTCTTCCAGTGTCCAAACTTCTTGCATTGTAGACATTGGTTACGAGCTACTAGCGATTTAGCACCATTGTGCTTCTTGGAGTTCTTATTTGATATCTTCTTCTTCCTTATTTTAATTTTCTTTGACTTCCTAGAAGTCTTCGAAGAGCCAGCTCCACAAGAAGGTACAAAGTAGGGTTGTCTTTTCTCATATCATGGTCCACCGTACGTAACATGTTATGAAGTTATTCATAGTTGGCTTGCATCGCGTGCATAGGGAAGTTTAACACAAAGCCAACATAAGATCCAGGAAAAAAAGACAGAATCAAATAACGACCCAGCCGTTCTTCAATCATAATACCATGTCGTTCCAAGTATCGAATCTGGTCGATCATGTTCAAAACATGAATGCTGACAGCTCATCCATCCTTGAGTTCAGCAAGGAATAATTCCTTAGACCTTCGATAAAGTTCGATCTCTTGATTTACCTCGAACAACTCCTTGAGTGTTCGTATGATGCTCTAAGTATATGTTATTTCAATGTATTGTCTCAGAAAATCTAGAGCCATCGATCCCAAAATGTAGAATTCACCTTAAGATTATCATCCTTCCATCTATTAAATGTAGGAAATGTTTTCCTCGCGCAGCGGAAACGGTTTAGGCACACGGATCGGACTTGAAATTTTTTTTTGCACTTCTCCTTTGAATGTCGAATGCTACTACCACCACCACTGAAATTTTGCTTCAGTTTTAGAGAAAATTCCAGCCCCGAAACAGCCTCAGAATAGTCCCTGAACAGCCGGATAAAAACTGGACTATTTTAGACTAGATTTACGCCCAACACACTGCAGAAACAACCCCTGAAATGCGTGGACAGCGGTGTGTTTTGGATCTGATTTTTCACTTGAAAATAGCCCCAACACAGTCCCAAAACATCACAAAATGTTCCCCAAAAATTATGGATTACAACGAAACCAATCTGAGTTCCGTTTCACCAAGAAAGAGGCTGAAATGAGCAAAAAACAATACTCACTGCCATGTACAGTAAGAAAGAGATGAAGATGATGATTTGTTCGACACCACAAAGTCTTCCGAACTATATCTCGTTACCAACGGAAACTTGTGTGGGCAAGACTCACAAAATCAATCCCTAAACGATTTAAAGATAAAGTCACACAATAATATTGTTCTTTTTATTTATTTTTCTTATGTTCTTCTTTTTCTTTTTATCAACAATTGAGAGGATTTGGAGGAGAAGAAGATGGAGGCTAGGGTTAGAATGAGAGGTCTTGCAAAAAGAAAAATAAATCTTCTTTTATACCTAGGGTTATTTGTTTCCAAAATAAACAAAACCTTCCATTTCCTCTTTACAAAAATCGGTTTGTAACAACAAATTTTCAATACCATAATTGAAAAATGTTACAAAGTTAAAAGGTTATCACCTTTTGAAAGTGTAACCACTAAAAATATCCAAGGGTTTCCCAAAACCCAAAATTTAGAATTCCTATTTTAGTCTTATTAAATTATATCAAATATAATTTAATATTAATTCATTTAATAATTATCATATAATTTTAAAATAATATATTAACTTTTAATATATAGTTCCAAGTGTGACAAATAATATTATTAATCATATTAATAATATTTATACATATATGAGTATATAATTGGACTATCCAATTATACTAAATCCGCTATAATAAATCGAGCTAGCACGAGTATCAAATAGACCTACGGTTCCGAGCTCTAATAATCTCGAAAAATTAATTAAGCTCTTAATTAAATATTTTGAATTATTAAATCCGGGTTATTCCACTAAAATCCCGAAATTGCACTCTCGTTCCCGCAGATGATATATTAAGCTGAACCAAGTCGGTGTCCATCGATAGTCACTACATATAGATTAACCTTTCACATGTATCTCGTAATTAGAGTCGGGTCATAATATCCGTTATACCCCTCTAATTATTTTTACCTTAAGTACCATTGATTCTCTAATGAACGATTTATTCATAACGAATATGAATTTTAATCTTTCTATTCGTAACAGAAAGACTTGAGCGCTCTAACCGTTCAAGTACCGAATCAACTCTTAAGAAAGATACTCCTCTACTTCTCACAAGAAAGAGTGAACTTCATGTCTATGTAAATATTCTTAGCTACATAATAGACCATGCCCCCAAAGTACGTAGCTATTTATCGGGACTGCTACCCCAACCTCACCTTTATAAATCAAAGGACGCAGCTTGCCGTGCAGGAGTTCGTAGTACACTCCGGATTAAAATCAATCCATATATGACCATCTAGTATATCGAAATGACTTTCTTTGTTTAACGGATGTTAAAAAAATATCATTTCCATCTAGGTCCAGTCATATATGATCACATCACACAAGGTGCCTCCATTATCATGTCTCTACATGAATAATCCCATATCAAGATCGCCATATAATTATAGAATGGATCGTAGCTATAGATAAACCACAAACAAAATACCCATTTTGTTTTCTCTTTGTGGACTATTTAAAATTACTAACTTCAGACTTAAATCCTCTTGTATATGACACTCATACACTAAGTCTAAAGGTAGATAAACAATCTAGGATATCCAAGAAAATTTATAATATGCGAATATTAAACAAAAACTTTGATAAATGAATAATGCATCATTTTATTTCAAAACACATAAAGCCGTTTACGTTTCACGTAGCTCTAGAGCATACATCCCAACAATCTCCAACTTGCACTAGAGAAAATGGGTGTAACATCCCACCTAGGCCAGGATGCTACCAGCAGGAGACAGGCTAACCCTACCTCCATAAGCCTCTTATTCTGATGAAATTTCGGCATGAAGTATTCGTAACATCATGCAACATGGCTTATAGCCAGAACCATGAGACAACCTGCTCAAACAAACTCAACAAATATGCAATATCACTAGGCCTCAGGCCTGAACTTAATGAACAAAAGTAAATCACCTGGCCTCCGGCCAGAACTCAAAATAAAACTATGATATTACAACTTTTACACATGAAATCCAAATGCAAGTACAAAGATAAGGGCCGTGAGGACCCATAACTCGACCCAAGACTCAAAACGCTCTTGACTGTAATTGGGGCGATCCATTGTCTTCAAAGTCTTCACCGAACTTCTGCTGGTTCTTAACAACTGCTACCGACCAGCAAAACTACAAACTGTGGTGGTGTGAGTCATAATGACTCAGTAAGCAATCATGCAAATAACTATGAAGTCCGAATAATTATCTATTTCCTAACCATTTCACAAACATGTTACTTTAACTGATCATCAGGTGCTACTCTTTATTTGCTATATACTTTACCAAATATCTGTAAACTATAGGTAATTTTATATATATATATATATATATTAAGTTTCTATGTCACAAATATATAAGACTCATCAGGCTTTTGCTGCACTACACTGATTCTTGCTTACTTTCTATACTCTTTACTAATCTGGTTCAGATATTTATTATAACTTTCTTTCTTCATTATCTTGAAATATCATCAAATCGGACTGTTAAAATCTTAATTCTGTTAAATTACCTAATCCACTATCATTATTCATGATTACATGCATATGTTACCATTTCATCATGAACTAGTATTCTTATAGTATGTTCTTTTTAAGTAAGCAAGCAACTTATACAATCATCCTTGATATACATATATTAAAATACGATCATGCTACTATGCATTTGTACCTTACAAATTGCTAACTCTATATGAATATGCGATGCACAAAATTAACCATATAATCATGAATTTGAAATCATATAATCATGCATTAATTGTTGGAGTTTCTACGGTCCCGAGGATCGAATAACAAGCAAGAAATAAGTGCGAATATAATCGAGGAAGTTGTGGAATACTTACATCGAGCGGATGAGCGATGCGGCAACGAACACAAATTCATTTTCTGCCCTCCAAGGCTCACGGTAGTGAGCAGTCCACTGTCCTCTATTTTCAATTTTTGGATCATCTTCCAAGCTCCAAGCTTTGTCATGGTGATTCCAAGCTCATGGGTGGACTTCCCTATCACATTCGCTTTTCCCTTTGAGTGCTAGCTCTATTGATTTTTGCCACAAAAATCATTCTAATCCTTCCCTTGAACTCACGGTTTTGGGCAGTGAAAGAAGAAGAAAAAGAGCCCTATGGGCGTGAGAGAGAAGAGAGGAATGAGAGAGAGAGAGAGAGTTGGAAATGTGTATTAGATTAATTATTTTCCAAAAACAATCAAACATATACTAAAAACATTTAATATATTAAATGTCAATCAAGCTTTCAAAAGCTTTTTCAACAACTCCCATCAAGTCACATCTTTCAATCAATCAAGTTGTCAAGTCACATCACTCAAAGTGACAAGTGATTTGACGCTTGAAGTGACTAGCGATTTGAAGCTTGATGCGACCAACAATTTGACGTTTGATTTGACTTGCGTGCCGCACTCAAATTCAAAATGCGAATGCGCTCGTAAATAATCTCGGGCTCGGGTTCATTAATTCCAAATTAATAAATTTTCCGTTGCATCGTAATTAAATCTAATTTAATTAAATAATCATGCCAAGTATAATTACTTTTCACGTCGCTAACGAATTAATTCTAAATTTAACTCGTTCGTCCGAATTAAAATCTAATTTTAATTCCGCGTCGAAATCCAATTTCGTTTAATATATCGAATATATTAATTTATCGATTAATTCTAAATTAATCGTTCTCTCTCTTTAAATGATATTTTTATCCCATATCTCCGCAATTAATCCCAGATTAATTTTCTCTCTCTTCTAATTAATCCCAGATTAATAAAGTGCGAGTCATACGTCATCGGTGAATCTTCGGGAAGCGACCCATGAGATCCTCAGATATATTGGCAGTAAATGCGATCGTCGGACTATCCGAACACGTACGTACCAAGTACTACGTTTATACCGATTTACAAGACAAGGTTGGCTTCTAGCAAAGTGCCATGCCTACCCAATTCTCCAGAAATATCCTTACAGGAATATAGTGATCTGTATCAGGCATAGTATACGTAGTATTGCGTATTTCGATCCAGTATCGGATGATCACATGCAAGGCCTGGGGCTAGTTCAGTGTCTGCCCCGTACGAAGCATATATCGGATGACAAGCAACTAGTCTCTTTATTATCGGATAATCATGACCAAGTCATATTATCCCAATGGTTGCAACCCTTTAGAGAACCAGTTCTGTATCCCTGCGCGATCATCATCTCCATGTGACTGGAGTGACACTTCCGTCTTGACATCACACCCAATACACTACGATTCTCAATATACTCAGTAGAGGCGTACACAAAACCTGTTAAAGCCCTGGACGACTAAAACCAAATCATATTGATTGTCGCAAGTATTAGCTGTGTAAGTCTCAGGTTAATACCAAATACACCTACCCTGATTTCGGACTTCCATAGACACATAGTCATACTACCAATGGAATTCCGAAGGGGTCTATCCAAAGTGAAGTTGTTTTCCATACCATCGGTAAAACACAACCTCCTATTACACTTGCATGAGTATCCTATACCCAAATATATGATAACTATGCAGTTATGCCCTCACAACGCGCACAAGTGTAATACTAGTCTTTTAAGCATTTATCGATGTTCAATCTTGATAATACTCTGACTAGGGATATTTAATGATTTATCCTTCGTAGACTGATACTGTCTCATATCATTCTCAATCCAGGAACAAATCATAAGGACCTCCTATCATTTATACATCTTGGTGATCGAATCACAAATGATAAGAGAGCAATCTCCTTTGTCACATAGTTAATTTGTACAACAACACCATGATCTGTACAAATAGTGACGCTATGGGTCATAACTGTCCAACATTAATAACATCTATATGTATCTCAAATGAATTACTAGTATATATAATTCATATGCACGTCGTGCATACTATATAAAACTTTAACAAACTATACTTTTTAGAAGATGCTCTTTGAAAACCTTTCTGAAAAACTATTATCTGAAAGTTCTTTCTGAAAACTGTATCTGAAGACTGAAAACTACATTTGAAAACTGGGATCTGAAAACTGACTGAAAACTACATTTGAAAACTGGGATCTGAAAACTGTTTCTAAACTCTGTTTCTGAAAATCGTGTACTATAATCTGGTTTCTGAAATCTAGGCACTGAAAATATGAAAACGGTGTACTGAAAATCTGAAAACTGAAAGCTGCTCTACGCCCAGGACCATAACTCAACTTGACGTCTCTCTACACCCATGACCATAACTCAACTGGGTGTCTCTATGCCTATGACCATAACTCAATTGGGCATCTCTGAAACAGGTGGTGCTCTACGTCCAGGACAACAGCTCAACTGGCAACGCATAGCTCTACACCCATGACCATAACTCAACTGGCAGTGTAGCCACCACTAGAGACCAGGTACACGATCCTAAGCCGCCATCCTGGCCCTACATGTGCACATGTTCTCTGTATCCGTCAATTCCAACTGTATCTCAAGTTACATACTGGGGTGAGGTTTTACCTCATGCCCCGAAAACCATAAAACTCATGCTTTAAAATCTTAAAACTGGAAGAAACATCTTTCTGAAATATGTTGTATTTTAAAATATTTGAAACTTTCTTTAAAACATTTTGCATCTTTGAAAATGTTCTCAACCGCTGAAAATCTTAACACACACATATATGCATATACAATTCTCATGCTTTCTTCTACCCTAGCCATGCTGTCTTAAGTTGCATACATACTCATATACATAATCATGCGTACTCACTTCTTATACTTACACGTATCTTAACCATGTTTAAGACACATTGAAGTCATTTATATACATGCACACTCTATGCACACATAAAACTTATCTTTATATATAGTCATATTCATATATATTTGCATACATATATACAATTATGTTCATACTTTACCTCTGTTACATTCTGAAATGTATTTCACACTAGTATACATATAAACATAACATGGCTTCCATAAACACTATTACTTACACTAACACACTCATACTTTTTCATGTTCATCATTGCATAATTCCATTCACATTTTTCTATACTACCCAGGTTCATAACTTACTTTATCATATTTACACATATGTACATACACATACGTATCTAAATATCCAAGCATACTTATAGAATAATGACATATGTATTTCATCTATAATACCATATCCTAACATTTCACATTTACCCTTGCTATATCGGTTAACGACTATACTTAATAGTAAAAATACACACGTGTTCAATTTCCATTTTTCTTATCAAGAGAATATTCTTATATATTACACTCGTCATTACATTCATTTTTAAACTTTAATCCCATACCCTAGGGTGTAGTTTCTACAACCCCCAAACTCAAGTCTCATTAATTATATTCATGACATTATTCATATGCTCTTATCTAAATATACATACTGGTTTATACCTACATATGTATCTCTATACTTCTATATACTCATGCTTATCTTTATTATATTACTAATTTCGAGCAACGCTAAATTTCTTAAGTATTTGTAGCATGAGTTACTTACCTGGCTTGGCGGACACTCCGAACCTGGACCCGATTTGTCAAAACAAATCACAACATCTGTCAGAATCGCTATTTGCGGAACTTTCTACTCATCTACAATAAAGTACGAACTTTCTCGGAATACTTGAATCCTCTCAGATTCTACCTTTCAAACTTCATTAATATACTATAGTCTCATATACTGTTCTAAACTAGCTAGATGGCTCAGATTCTCATTTTACGCGTTTGCGGAAACGTATTTATATCTTAACCATGGTTACGGTCGTCTACGCTCATTCACGCGAGAAACTCTGTTTTATCGGAAACTCGTTAATATTACCGAATCGATCAAATCTAATCTGTTCCCACTCGAATTCTACGACAAGCATCGATTTAACATATTATATCATATCCAATTCAATTCATGTCAATTCGTTACACTACAGAACTACTGGAAACATCCGAATATAAAATTATAAACTTTAAATTAACAAATTCTAAATGGAGAGTCGTACCGAAATTCCGAGGCCATATTCAGACTCCCATCGGCTATACGTACGCGCAGGTGTCGTCGGAATTCCGATCGGAGTTACTGTTCATCACATATTACTATTCATGTGCCGTTTTTTTCCTCCATTCACGTGCAATCGTGCACGAAATGGAAAATCCATCACTGCTAACTTGTAGTACTCATCGAGGGCTTCGATTTAGTAAGTGGCTCGGGCCGTGAGACGGACCGATGAGCCGAGATCGGACGACCCACATACACATCTTCTTCTTCCATTTCCCGCCGTTTCCGGCATCTTCTGGACCGTCGCCGGCCACCGACAGATGCGCTGTGGCCAGATGACTCTCCCTACGTCGGTGCGCCGGCCGGTAGTGGCCGGTTGGCCGCCGGTGCAGCCCCTCTTTCCTCTCTCTCTCGTGCGACGTTCTGCCTTTTTTTTCTGTATATCCCTCTCTTATGCCATAATAATAAGAATAAATAAATAATTCAAATATCTACTTCAAACTTACCAAAATGCCCACACTTATAAGGGTATTTTCGGAAATCAGTCGTTTTGAAGCCCTTCTGGCGCGATTCTTGAAAAGTGTTCAACACGAAAGTTGTGTGTCTCAGAAAAACAAGTTTGATGGTTCAAGAACCAACTTGATCGAAGTTCTTTTGCTAATTCTATGGCTAAAATCTTAAACTTTACGCATTTTACGAAAATCGCGTAACCGACTTTTGATTCCATGTGTTTTCCAACGCAACGAATATTCATAATATACTATTCCAACCCGTATAATACCGCTTAAACTCTTATTCTCTGCTATCATCTTGTTCCCGAGACTATAACATCAGTCCGGGAATCTTCTATAACAGTCCTGAAAATCTGGGATGTTACAATGGGACATATCACATAATCCTTGATCATCTAGGTGACCTTAAAACACTTTAGCCGACAAGGTCTTTGTATACGGATCAACCAGGTTCTGCGGATGTAATCTTTGTGACGATAATATCTCCTCTCTGCACTATCTCCCTGATGAGATGCTATTTCATCTCTATATACTTTCCCCTATTGTGGCTTCTTGGTTTTTTGGAGTTTGCCACTGCACCACTATTATCGCAATAAAGTGTGAGTGGTCTATCCATATCTGGAACAGCTTCCAGATCTCCCAAGAATTTACGGAGCCAATCTGCTTCCTTAGCTACTTCACAAGCTGCTACATATTCAGTCTCCATGGTGGAGTCAGCAATGCAAGATTACTTTATACTCTACCATACTATAGGCCCACCGCCAAGGGTAAACACTGATCTAGATGTTGATTTCCTAGAATCGACATCTGTCTGAAAATCAGAGTCTGTATATCCTCTTAGGATCATATCCTCACCGGAATACACAAGCATATAATCTCTCGTTCTCTTAAGATACTTAAGAATGTTTTTCACAGCCACCCAATGATCCAATCGTGGGTTCGATTGAAACCTACTGACTACTCCCACTGTAAAACAGATGTCTGGTCTCGTTCATAACATATCATACATGAGACTACCAACTGCTGAGGCATATGAGATGTGTCTCATTTCCTCAACATCTCGAGGTGTTTTAGGAGACTGTTCCTTTGACAAATGAATTCCATGTCGATAAGACAGATTACCTTTCTTGGAATTCTGCATCCTAAATCGCACAACTGTCATTTCTTACGATCCCGAAGTATCTGAATCCCAAGAACATAACCGGACTCTCCCAAATCTTTCATTTGGAATTGGTTAGCTAATCAAGTTTTCACGTCCGATAATATTTTTACATCATTCCTAATGAGTAAAATATCGTCAATGTATAAAATAAGAAAAACCACATTCCCATCAATGACGCGCTTGTGTACACAAGGCTCATCAACATTATGCTAAAATCATAAGACTTGATCGTGGTATCAAATCTTATATTCCAAGATCTAGACACCTACTTAAGTCCATAAATGGACCTTTGTAGCCAGCAAATCTTTTGCTCTTGACCTTGGGCTATGAACCCTTCTGGTTGTACCATATAGATACTCTCATCAAGATTGCCATTTAAGAATGCAGTCTTGACGTCCATTTGCCAAATTTCATAGTTATAATATGTGGCAATGGATATAAGACTACAGATGGATTTGAGCATGGCTACTGGCGAGAATGTTTCCTCATAGTCAACTCCCTCTTTCTGGGTATAACCATTGGCCACTAGTCTAGCCTTGAAGGTCTGTACCTTCTCATCTACTCTCCTCTCCCTCTTGTAGATCTACTTGCAACTTATAGGTTTCACCCCCATAAGGTTGGTCTACAAGTTTCCAGAATGAGTTGGAGTACATAGACTTCATCTCTAGGTTCATGGCTTTGAGCCATTCCTCTTTATCAGAATCATCCATTGCACTATGATAGGTCAATGGATCATCTATACCATCGCTGGATGCGATAACTAATGCCTCTCCAACTCCAAGATAATGATCAGGTTGTCGTATAACCCTCCCACTACATATAGATGGTAGATCATTCTAATAAGTTTGCATCTGACGATCAGATGTCGAAAGTGCTATGTATTTATCAAATGTCGTTGATGATGGTGCGCTGGTCGAACCAGCAAGTAACTCCTCAAACAACACCTTACTTTAAGGTTTGAACTCTCTCGTATAATCCTCTTTCAGAAATGTAGCATTTGTCGATACAAACACTTTTTTATCATCAGGACTATAGAATAATCCACCCCTCATCAGGACTATAGAAGAATCCACCCCTAGTCTCCTTATGATAGCCTACAAATAGGCACACCTAAGAACGTGGCTCAACTTTGTAGCCTTATTCTTCAGCACATGTGCTGGACACCCTCATATGCGGAAATGTCGTAAACTAGTTTTATGACCATTGCACAACTCTAAGGGAGTCTTAGGAACAGACTTAAATGGAACTACATTAAGGATATGCATTACAGTTTGCAGTGCATATCCCCATAACGAACTAGGTAGTAAACATAGATCTCATCATGTCTAATAGGGTTCAATTTCTCCTCTATGTAATACCATTTTACCGTGGTGTTCCAGGTATTGTGAACTGGGATACTTTCCCATGCTCAACTAAGAATTCCTCAAAATCTCTGTCAAGGAATTCTCCTACACGATCGGATCGTAGAGTTTTGATTGTTTTACCTAACTGGTTCTCAACTTCAGCACGATACTATTTGAACTTTTCAAAAGTATCTCACTTATACTGCATTAGGTAAACATACTCATATCTAGAATAATCTTCAATGAATGTGATGAAGTATTCATAAGCACCTCGGGCTCTTACATTCATCGGTCCATAAACGTCCGAATGTATTAGCTCAAGCGGTTGACTGACTCTTATACCTTTTCCAATAAAGGTCTCTTGGTCATTTTTTCTTCTAAACAGGATTCCCAGACTGGTAAAGTTTCGAGCTTTAACTAGTTTAAGGCTTCATTCCCTATCAATCTGTCTATCCGGTCAAGGTTGATATGACCAAGTCTAAGATGCCATAGATACATGTCATCGTGAGAAATCTTTGGCCGTTTAGTTTTAGGTTTCTCAACCTTAAATATTTCAGCGTTGAAAAGTGACCTATGTGTTAACGGTCTTAAGACATACAAGTTATTTTCTGAGTTTCATGTGTATATGATTAATCCATTTCTATCAATAATAAATAAATTGCTAATAAAAGAAACTGAATAACCATCATCCAAAATTTTAGAAACATAAATCAAATTCCTGCGAAAACCATGAATGAATAACACATTGTTCAAATTTAAATAACTATTATTTGGAAAATTTAAAATAGAAACTCCCACTGCTCTTGTTGAAACGACATCCCCTGTCTCGACCCTCTTGGTGTAGTCACCTTCAGCAAGGTCCCTCCATGAGCCAAGTAGCTGCAAAGAAGAACAAACATGGTTAGTGGCTCCAGAGTTAATAATCCAGGCGGATTTATTATCCTCCACTAATAGAGATTCGATAACGAGTAAATCATATTTACTGGTTTCCTTCTTCTCCTTCAGCTCAGTAAGGTATTTAGGACAATTCCTTTTGCAATGCTCATTTTTGTTGCAGTGGAAATATTTTCCATTGGGCTTGGCATCCTTGGAGCCTTTCTTGTTCTTCTTCTTCATGGGCTTTCCTTCAGCCTTCCCAGTGCTATTCTTTTTCATCTTGGTAGATTTTGAAGACTCGGCAATATTTTCCTCAGCACCGGACTTACGAGGATCCACAAACATGGACTCGTAATGGGTGAACTCATTAAGCAGTTGGGTCAAAGTAAAAGTTAACTTGTTCATAATATAGTTGCTTTTAAACTGCATGAAACTCTTCGGAAGAGTTTCCATAATCATGGTCACCTGGCTACCCTCATCAATACGAGCTCCATGGGTTTCAGTAGTGTTGAGATATGTCATCATCCTCAAGACATACTATCGGACTGATGTCTCATCCTTCATCCTAGCAGTCATCGCTGAGACTATGGCCTCATGACGTTGACACTTCGAAGGCTGCCCAAACATGCCATGCAATGACTCCATTATCTGAAATGCTGAAGCCACAGGTTCATGCTTTGCGGCAAGAACCTCAGACATCCCTACTAGCAAGTAGGAGTGAGCTTTCTCATTAGCTACGACCCATTTCTAGTATGTATCGCGAAAAGCTTGGCCAGTATTTCTGGCCGGCTTGGGAGGATTCTCCTCCGTCAATACAAACTTTAGGTCTTCGCAGACCAGGATAGCGTTCATGTTACTTTTCCACTTAATATAATTTTCTCCAGTTAATTTATCATTTGAGAGTATGGAAATAACTAGAGAAACCATGGCTGAAAAATAAAATAAACATGCATTTAACATTCATTCATCGCATATTAAAATTATCAAATAATTTTGGCATTAAATTAAACATGATGCATGAATCCATGAATAACAAATTAGAAACCTAAGAGAATTACTATGCCACAGAAATCTACCATCCCACCAGTAAGTGCCGCCGTAGGGTAGGTCAAGTGCTTGCATGATAAATAGAGACAATCTCAGTCGATTAATATATGTGAGAATAACTCTTATTCTTATATTAAACAACTACAGTTTCATTCGATCAAGGAATTTTATTAACAACTAATTATTCCTTTGTGAGTGTGACCCACTGTTTCGAGATTCTTGGACTTAACGAGTGAAATGCCACCGTAGGGTAGGTCAGTTCACAAGATACATCTAGAATCCCTATCCTCTAGAAATCCAAACCTGATATTGACCCAAAATGGACACCATCCGTAGGGGGACGAAAGCAAAGCCGTCTCGAGGCGCCTTTTGAATCTCACATTTTCGGACTAAAAACGGAGATCGTAGGATGTACTGTCGTATATCCCTCTCCCACTCACTATTTTAAAATTAAGGAATCTATTTATAAAATATCTAATATTTTAATTTAACTAGTGTGGATAAATTACAATTTTAACTATTAAAAATTATATCACTAATTATCCAGTCTCTACTAATAGTATTACTTAATTAAACTAATTTAATTAGAGTGATATTAGTGACCTATTATATTTTAACTCTTAAAATATTAGAACACTAATAAGTTTAAAATTTTAGAATCCTAAAAAGGTCAAGATTTTGAATTAAACTATTTAATCAACCTTCGTGCGTTAAAAAATCCAATGGTACGTGGAATTGTATCCCGAGTGCAGACCATATTACCGTTCATTCAGATTCAGCTATGGAATTTATATGCAGGTTTCCATCCTATATACCAATGGAATTTATTATGCACTAATTAGGCCAATATATTAGAATTCAAATTTAAACCATAAATCCAATTAATTGATTTCCATGCATATCATATTCTTATTTAAACACTTTAAATCACATAAAATCATATTTCATGTCTACATCTAATGCATGTTATGGCATGTAAAATGCAAGAGTAGGCTCCCTAAGCTGTATGACATGTTATTCAAACAATTCAAATTAAAAAAACATATAATATAAAAATTATTTTGCATTGACCGGGCTCTTATTTTTCCTTTACTAATCTAATTAGTACAAAAATACCGAAGGCATCCTTTTGTCTTCAAATCACGCTCCAAGGTAGTGTTGCCTCCTTTTGCAACTTCGGTGATTCAAATTACAACAATTGAAATTTTACATTGGAAAATAAAAATTACAATAATTGTAAACAATGGCCTCATGGCCTTACATCCCAAAATCAAAACCAACTAAAAAATAAGAGTTGGAAAAATTTACGACCAATGCAAAATCCATTCATCACATGAAAAATAATAATCATTCATCATATGAATATTATATTGTGCCAACTCATCTAAACATACAGATCAATATTTATAAGTCATATAAACATATTAAAAACAGTAACTTTAAATGCAAAGAGAAGGCTTAAGAACATTTTTCAACCTTGTTCTCAATACCAATTGTAGGAAACGCTTTCCTCGCGCAGCGGAAATGGTTTAGGAACATGGACCAAACTTGAAAAAAATTTCCGCCATTCTCCTTTGAATACCGAATGTTACTGCCACCACCACTGAAATTTTGCTTCAGTTTTAGAGAAAATTCCAGCCCCGAACTGCTGGACAAAAATTAGACTGTTTTGGACTCGATTAGCGCCCAACGCACTACAGAAACAGCCCCTGAAATATGTGGACAGCGGCCGTGTTTTAGTTCTAACACAGCCCCAAAACATCACAAAATATTCCCCAAAAGATCTGGATTAAAACAAAACCAAACCGAGTTCCATTTTACTAAGAAATTGGTGGAAATGAGCAAAAAACAATGCTCATTATCGTGTACAATAAGAAAGAGATGAAGAGCATGATTTGTTCGACACCACAAAGTCTTTAGTACTATATCTCATTACCAACGGAAACTTGTGTGAGCAAGACTCACAAAATCAATCCCTAAATAATTTAGAGATAAAGTCACACAACAATATTGTTCTTTTTATTTTTGTTTTTCTTATGTTCTTCTTTTTATTTTTCTCAACAATTGAGAGGATTTGGAGAAGAAGAATATTGAGACTAGGGTTGAAATGAGAGGTCTCGAAAAAAGAAAAATAAATCTTCTTTTTATATCTGGGGTTATTTGTTTCCAAAACAAACAAAACCTTTCCTTTCCTCTTTATAAAAATTGCCCAAGCCAATGAATTATTGAAAATTTTGTAACAACAAATTTTCAAATACCATAATTGAAAAGATGTTACAAAATTAAAATATTATCACCTTTTTAAAGTGTAACCACCAAAAATATCCAAGGATTTCCAAAACCCAAAATTTGGAATTCCTATTTAGCCTTATTAAATTATAAAATATAATTTAATATTAATTCATTTAATATTTATCATATAATTGTTAAAACCATATATTAACTTTTAATATATAGTTCCAAGTGCGACAAATAATATTATTAATCATATTAATAATATTTATACATATGTGAGTATATAATTGGACTATCCAATTACACTAAATATGCTATAGTAAATCGAGCTAGCATGGGGGCCAAATGGACCGAGCTTCAATAATCTTGAAAAATTAATTAAGCTCTTAATTAAATTATTAACTCCGAGTTATTCCACTAAAATCCCGAAGTTGCACTCTCGTTCCCGTAGATGATATATTAAGCCGAACCAAGTCGATATCCATCGATATAGTCACTACATATACACAAGTGTCTCGTAATTAGAGTCGGGTCATAATGTCCGTTATACTTCTCTAATTATTTTTACCTTATGTACCATTGATTCTCTAATGAACGATTTATTCATAATGATTATGAATTTCAATCTTTTTATTCGTAATAGAAAGACTTGAGCGCTCTAACCGTTCAAGTACAGAATCAACCCTTAAGAAAGATACTCATCTACTTCTCGCAAGAATATCATATCACTTTTTTTATTAGATACAGAGGAATTTTGTGTGAATATTAAGAACCATTTTTTGTAATTATATGATAAATATAATATCCATATCCTTGAATGTCCAAATGAGAATGATCATTACATTTTGCATCTATCTAGAGATATTTTGAATGTTGGGACTAATAAACGAAATAGATCTAATGTTAATGATACTGAACTATGATATATGAGGTTAGGTTATATTAGCGTACGAATCCTTACCCAGTTGGTTAGGAATTATTTGATTAAGAATCTCACTATTGAGCCTTACCCGGCTTGTGAATCTTACATTCAAGGTAAAATGACAAAAGCCTTATTTATCGGTATATGACATCGAGCCTCAGACTTAATAGGACTAGTATATTTTGATGTATGTGGTCTCATGAGTCTTACTTCTCACAGTGGATATTCATACTGCGTTACCTTCACTGATGATTTGTCTCAAGATTGTTATGTTTATTCGATGAAACATATATCGAAAACTTTTGAAAGGTTCAAAGATTTTTGAAATGAAGTGGAAAAGAAAATTGAAAAATTCATCAAGTGCCTACGATCGGATCAGGGTGGTGAATATATAAGCGGTGAGTTCATTAATTATTTAAAAGAGAATGAGATTCTCACTCAATATACTCCTCCAAGTACTCTACAACACAATGGAGTGTTTTAAAGGAGAAATCAAACTTTATTAGATATGATTTACTCTATGTTGAGTTATACAGAT
Organism: Zanthoxylum bungeanum; assembly: GCA_019454045.1. Classification (NCBI taxonomy): domain Eukaryota; kingdom Viridiplantae; phylum Streptophyta; class Magnoliopsida; order Sapindales; family Rutaceae; genus Zanthoxylum; species Zanthoxylum bungeanum. Next base: position 76,478 of record SKCR01032737.1, on the reverse strand, counting down.
CTGCCTTATTACCTCCGGGGATATACATTTTTTACTACAGTTCATATTTTGAACAGAGTTCCTTCCAAAGATGTTCCTACGACTCCATATCAGATATGGACTGGTAGGAAACCGAACCTTAATTATATTAGGATTTGGGGTTGTCCTGCGTACGTCACAGTGGAGCAGTAGGATAAGCTTTTACCTCGAGGGTAAAAGTTTAGGTTTGTTGGGTATCCTTCAATTACGAAAAGGATATTTATTCTATGATTTCGAGCATCGTAACGTGTTCGTAGTCGCTTCGTAAAATTTCTAGAAATAGAATTTTTGGTTGAAGGAGGAGATCATAGACAAGTTGAACTTGATGCAGTTCATCCTATAATCAACGAACCACATGAGGAACATGAGGTTCAAGAAGGTGAAGGATCTCCAACGCACGTACTTCGTATGTTGAGTGGGGTCATAAGACCTCCGGACCTGAGGACTTACAAAGAAGCGATGTTGGACATCAATTCCATGAAATGGCAGAAAGCCATGAAATCAGAGTTAGACTCTATGCATCAGAATCAAGTCTGGGACTTGGTTCCTCTTCCAGAAGGAATCATTCTTAATGGTTGTAAATGGTTTTACAAAAGGAAGAGAGGGTCTGATGGAAGTGTAGAAACTTTCAAGGCCCAGATGGTTGTAAAAGGTTACATATTGCGACCTGGTATCGACTATGATGAACCTTTTCACCAGTTGCGATGTTGAGGTCTATTAGGATTTTATTGGCTATAGCTGCCTACCATGACTATGAGATTTGGCATATGGATGTCAAAACAAAATTCTTAAATAGATTTCTTAATGAAGAAATCTATATGGAACAACCAGAGGATTTTGCATCTAGACAAGACTTGGGCATGGTTTGTAAGCTTAAAAAATCCATTTATGGGCTTAAAAAAGCTTCACAAAATTGGAATCTTCAATTCGATGAGGTTATTAGATTGTCTGGTTTCCTCAAGAATATAAAAGAATTATGTATGTCTAAAAAGATCAGTGAGAGTATGGTGGTATTTTTGGTACTCTATGTGGATGACATCTTGATCATTGGGAATGACATCGGGATGATGCAAGGCGTGAAAGCTTATCTCTGTAAAAACTTCTATATGAAATACCTGAGTGAAGCTTCTTATGTCTTGGGCATAAAACTCTATAGAGATAGAGAGAAGAAGCTTATAAGATTGTCTCAGTCTATGTACATAGATAAGATCTTAGAAAGGTATAATTTCAGCAACTGTAATACAGTCAACATGCCTTTCCGACATGGTATACATCTTTCGAAGAAAATGTGTCTGCAAACTGAAGATGAGAGGATTAGAATATCTAATCTACCTTTTATTTCATGTTTGGGTAGCATTATGTATTTCATGTTTTCTACGCGACCTGATATTAGTCACTCGGTTAGTGTAACCAATAGATATCAATCGAATATGGGTAATGATCATTGGATGACCGTTAACATAATACGTTTTTGATTTATGGAGAAAGAGAACTGTAAGTTAAAGGGTATATGAATTCATATTTCCAATCGGATCTGAATAATAGAAGTTGACATCAGGATTTGTATTTACCCTTAACGGTGTTCCAGTTAGTTGGAAAAGTTCCAAACAGGGATCGACATCTAATTCCACAACTGAGGCAGAATATATTGCAGCTTCTGAGGCTGTAAAAGAAGTTGTCTAGATTAGAAACTTTATCACAAAATTGGGAGTTGTCCCAAGCATTGAGAATAATTTACAATGTGATAATACTGGAGCTATTGCAAAGCAAATGAACCCAGGGCACATCGAAAGTTGAAATATATGGAACGAAAGCACCATATAATTCGAGAGATTGTGTCGCATGGAGACGTTGTCGTATGCAAGATACAGAGTGAGGACAACATAGAAGATACACTTACCAAGGTCATTCCTCCTAATTTATTTGATAAGCATGCAGAGGCGATGGGTATGAGATAATATCGATTTTGGCACTAGAGTAAGTGGGAGAAATTATTGAATTTGGTATTTGGTGTGCCGATTTCTCATGTATTTTCTTGTAAATATGTGTATGATAATATTTTATTATGAATAAAATATACAGTTTCGTCGATATATATTTTATAAATGATAAAGACGTATCAGATATAGGAATGATTAAATTATAATGTAATTGCAAAAGCATCACAATTGATATTGAGAATTGTTATAACAGTATCATTATTGAACTGCTCATGGTCAAGGTTTACATTATTGGTCCGTAAGTAAACCTGGGAGATCGATACGTGTTTTATATCGGAATATTAGATTCTGGTGGTTTATCTCAGTGAGCCACGAGTCTATAGAGACTCGTATAGATATGTAGGTATTCATAGTGGATGAGCACTGAACGACTTCCTAATAGATTGTACGCTTGCATCAATAGGAATATTCTCAGGTTGAGTAGCATAGTGGTCCTTTGACTTGAGATACCACGATGGATATATGAGTTATCCTCCATACTAAAATGATAGTCACGTCTTTGTCATTTTTAGGTTAGACCTCTATCTGTTCGTTGGGTGTGGACTGATGCTCATGATATCCGGTGATATATCCATAGAGGATTCGTCAGTCCTGCATACATGATTTAGGTGTCCACTTTATGAGATTGTAATTTATCAGATCCATGACCATGGTACACTCAGAAATGAGTTCTGAGTGTTACTGAGAAATCGCGAATCTATACATCGACGAGATTATACCTTATGAGATTTGACGATTATATTTATGTCTCTGGTATTTATTTGGATACCTATAATGGAAGGATTATACGTATGTGAAGATCTCAACTTGTATGGTTCAGCGAGAATATATATGGTCGTCATAATTTATAAGTAAGTAAATTATGGACACAAGATTGGATTCCGTGACGGATTTACCTGAATTTAGAGAGTCTCACATAATCAAAAATATTCGTAGAGTACTATGGCGACTTAAAATGAATAATATTAATTATTCGGAAATCGTTTAAAGGTTAAACAAAAATTACACATGAGGGGACATTCGGTAATTTCCTAAATATATGTGTATATATATTATATATATAATTCTAATAGATATACATTAATTAATTCCAAATGAATTTGAAACATATGTTAACCATGAATAATTTTTTTCATTTAGTGTAAATGTAAAAATACATTATATATATTTAATTAAATGAATTAAATGATTAAAATATTAATTAATTAATTCTTTGAATAAATATATTTTAAATATATAAGTGTATGCCTTCTGAAAATATGACATGTGTTATATGTTTAAATGGTGACATGTGGATTTATTTTGTGTGAGTGGGATAAGATATTTTTTGTTGAAATTATTTTGATTAAAAAATTATTTTTTCTCTCTCCCTTGAATGGCCATTTTCGGCCAAGGCATATTAAAAGGGAATTGTTCCCTTTCTTCTAATAGAATTCAACAACAAGAACACAAATAGTAAAACCTAAGAGGAAGAAAAAATTGGTGAGATCAAAAACTTAAATTTTAAGCTTTAAAATTTGGAAATTCAAGGTAAGTTTCTTAATCTTTTAAGTAGGAAATTATTTCTTTTGCTTTTGTTGAACAAATGTGATGTGGTTTTGATTTTATCTTCTCTTGAATTTGGGTTTTGCTTATTGGATGTTTGTTGAGAAATATATATGCATGTGTGATGAAACTTTGAGCTTAATAATGGTTATTAGAGTTCAATTTTCTCTAGGAAATTTAAGTTGTCATTCTAGAGTTTCTATGCCACTTTATAGAATCCTAGAATTGTTCTTGAGTGTTTTTAGATGTGGTGAGACCCTAAAAATATTAGAAAGATTGTTCTAATGCTAGATTGAAAGTCAATTTAGTGAAATTTTGTTAATTTGATTAATTGGAATTTTTAGAGTTTATGTCTAATGGTAAATTGTGGCTTTCCATTCTATGGATGTAATTGAGTATATAAGAAGTATACTAATCATTTTGGTAGCGTTTTGGAAACATTTAACTGTGTAATTGACACTTTTGGACTAAAATAAGCAAAATGCAAAAAAAAAATTAAAATAAAATTAAAATAAAAAATAACTAGCCAATTTTCGATAATGGGGTATTTTGGACACTTCCAAATTAGATTTAGGATTCAATATTAAAATAAATAGTTTATTTTAATAGTTTAAAGAAAATTTTTGAAATTTGAAAAATCTGATTTTTCGTCTTCCGCTGCACTGGAATTTTTTTAAAAATCAATATTGGATTTTGGAGGTGCTCAAAGAGACGACTTCGACATGAACTATAATCCTGGACAAGCCAGTTGAGTTTCCAGGACAAGCTTTACAATATGACAAGTACCTGGTAATATTATTTAGCATTGGCAATTCAGAATTGGAGCAGAAGTATAATGTGGAAATAGCAACAAATTGGGGAATTATGGGTTGGCTTACTCAGAAGGCAATTCTCCATTGATAGATTTATTTACCTTTGCAGGAGGAGATATGATTCCCTTCACATAATCACATGTCCTTAATTTTCAGATCCATTGCAAGTGAAAACAACTACCAGCGGAAACCATAGAAACAGGGGCAGACACTGTTAGGGTTGGTGCTCGGAGTGCTAATCCGGATCGTATTTATGTCCGATTCAAAAATACGAATAATTCTATTTTCCATAATATTACAAATTTAATGGTAGCACCTTTGTCTTTTATACACTTATTCGATCTAATTACGATTAGATGTCTGATAATGATTAGATCGAAACTAAATTTGGTTTAGTGATACGTGTATATTAGACAAAGACCCTAGGATTTACAATATAGTGCACAATTACAACGTAGTTTATAATTGACATTGGAAAGTGCACTATAAGATGTCAATATTTACTAACATGAGTCGGTTAGTAAAATCCGCTGCGACCAGTACATGTCATATATCATGACTTGGTCTGATGGTTTATCCTAATAAACCATGAGTCTTGGAAGACTCGTATAGACATGTAGGTGTTTATTTGATAAATACTGAATAACTCACGGAAGATTTCCTAATAGATGGTACACCAACGTCTATAGGAATCTTCTCAAGTTGAGCGAGCATATTGGTCATTTGACTTGAGATACCACAGTGAGATATATGAGTTATCCTCCATACTTTGATGGCAGTCACGTCACCGATCTATTCATGATCAGACCTCCGCCTGTTCATTGGGTGTGGACTGATGCTCATGATCTCCAGTGCTTATCAAGATAGGATCTGTCAGTCCTGTGTACAGGGCATGGGCATCCTCATGTGTTTACGATCTAATAAATCCATGGTCGTGGTATAACTTCGAAAATCAGTTCTGAGTGTTATTTGGAGATCGTAAATTGAAAGTCGACTATATTATACCGAATCAATTTGACATTCTCATCTATATACCAGGTATAATATGGATAGCATGTGTCCAATGGATTATACGTATGCAATGACCTCCGCTTGCATAGTTTAGCGAGATTATTCGTGGTTGTCATAATCCATGAGTAGGTGGATTATGGACATGGAATTGGATTTCGTGACGGATAAACCTAAACTTAGAGAGTCCCACCATATAAAGTGTACTCGTTGAGCACATGGGCAACGTGATATGATTAATACGGATTATTCATAATACTTTATCGGATTAAGTGGGTTAATTCGAATCATTAAATCGGTTAAACGATAACACATGTATTTAGGGGATTTTGGCCATTTAATAATTATTGTGTATTTGTATTTGATACATAATACGATTAGATACACAATAATTATTCGTCATATGAGATTTTGACACATGCCATAAATATATGTATTTGTTATTTATTGTAAATAAAAATACATATATAATAATAATTATATTAATTAATTATTTAGATATTTAAATGTTAATATTTAAATTATTAAATAATATCTATATTTCAAAATATTATGAAATATGGCTAATTATTATTTGTACACTTGGCATGATTTAATTAAATTTTATTTGTCCAAATTTGATTTGTTAAGATAAAGTTAAATCTAATTAATTGATTTAATTTTTTCCAAATGATTAAAATAGCCTCCAAAGTCTGTCACCATGAATTTTAAAGTTAAAAAATTTTTCTTTTGGCTTTCAATGGAAGCCATGGCTGTGAATCTCATCCTCCAAACCTCTCAAATTTTGTTTGATGAAATAAAGAAGAAATGAAGGAAAAAGTTTGAGAAAAAGCTTGGAAATCAAGAGATTAAAAGGTAATCTTCTATCACCAAAGCTTGAAAATTGGGGCTTTTGGTTGTGGATGATGAATTTGGAAGTGTTGGCATGTGTGAAGTGTATTTTGGATGGAATTAATATAATTTATATCTAATTTATTCATTAGATGACATGTTGCCATTCTAGAGTGTTATGACCTCTCTTGTAATGACTAGAATTGTTCTTGGGTGATTCATATTTGGTGACATGCTTTGGTGTTTTGATTAATTGATTTAATCTTGAAAATTTTGATTTAAAGCATGAAATTTGATAATTTCGGTTTCTGGATCAGATCTGAATAAACTGAAAATTTTGTGATGAATTTAATGTTATATGAATATATTGGATGTGTTTTGGGAGTTGGAACAATTACCGGAAAATATTTCGGAGTTAAAATAAGTGAAAATGGTAAAACAAAAAATAGCATTACCGGGTGACTTTTGAGCCAACCGAGTGACTGCTGTCCAAACAGTGAGTTCGTCACTGTTCAGTCAGCCCATGAACTACCCTAACACTATTGGGGCTGACCCGAGCAGTCCCCATAAGTGTTGGGTGGTCGGTTCGGTCAAAAATATGTTTTGCATTATTTTACGGGAAAATGTTTTTTGTAAAAGTTTCACGACGTTTCATATATATTTATATCATTATTTGATATCGAATAAATAGGTTTAGGTAAAATATGAATAAATTATTCATATTAGATATTGAATAATTTATTCGATACTTTGAAAAAGTTTTAGATTATGATTTCACCCGAACCGCGCTTCCGCTGCGCCCTTCGTCCAAAACCCCAATAAAATTGGTATCAGAGCAGGTCTGATGCTTCATCCATTACATTATTCATGCTTGATATTTGATATTTAATCTAATTTCAATATTCACGCATGCATATAATCTATATATGTTTCTTGACTTTTCGGTTATACGCTAACGGAAATGTAACATAAATTTAATGGTTAAATTAAGTTATGTTTTCTATAGGTAGAATTGAATTGTTTAGAAAATGATTTAGTTTAAAACTCTGCATTTGATGTAGAGTATATCTTCCTGGGAAAATCCCCGCTTAAAATAAGGCTGTAAAGTAACGTGTATTGGATGCATGTTTCTTGGTTCGTCTTATCAGTACGGTTTAAAGGTATCTTTTTATAACTACATCTGAGATCTTGCCAAAGCTGGGAGGGTCTAGGTTATGGGATTTTATCTATGCCGATTGTATATTGATACTGGAAAAATTCAAGTGAAAGTGAAAATCTTGAACGTGCCAAAGCTGTCAGGACTATATCAGTAGCTTGAATTTGTCATTGATAACTGAAGCCTTGATATGCCTCATAGTGTACGTGCCAAAGCTGTCATAACGAGAAACGGTCAGGACAAAAACTAGGAGTCACTGGTGAGTGATTGACAATGAGTTGTCTACCTAATGAACATACGTAGGCGAGATTGTTCCAAAACTGAGAGTCGAAATATATTCATGGGATCCTATTCCACTATGGAATTTAATTTAATTATTGAATTCCCGTTGTCCTTTGGAGATTACGGTATTACAAAAAGTAGTGGGAAATACTGTTAGGTTAAAAATCCATAACTAATACAGTGCGTAATTTTATGGAAAATTCTGCTTCCTTTTCCTTTTATTCTATATTGATTATAGAATTATACTTTTAATCCACTGCATGCTTATTACTTGAATAGGTTTTCTGGCTTTACTTATGGTTGCGTATTTCTAGAATAAGTTCTAAAATGACAGTAGACTTGGATATTGTTAGAATAGGGAACTGTTGTTCCGATTTTCTTGAAAAATCAAGATGGTTGGTGACTTAGTTACTACGTCACAATAGGTAATTTAAATAGATATCTTTTTTAGGATATTATTGTAGAAAGAATAGTTTTTTATCCAGTAAGAATTGATTTGAATTAGTTCATGTTTCGAGATTCTTGAATGGCATTAAGAAAAACCCATTAGGTATTTGTTTATCTTATAATGACGTTTCTTGGCTTTAGTGACTTTTAGAAGTCAAGTGTATAAAACAGTTTACTAATCAATCATTTGCAATTGTTGCAAATAATTGAACGTAAATTATGAAGCTTAAAAAAAGAGATGTGCATAGTTGTGTATAGAGAATATTGATTCCCACTATACGACAACTATAGATATTGGATACTAGATCTCCCGTTTAGTTAATTAAAATAATGTGTAATAACTGTTTTGATATTTTATATCAGAACTTGTGACTATTGGATAATTACTTATTCTATATAAACAATTGTTACATATTTTAATAAGAATAGTAGTGTCATTAATGAAAAGATAAACATTAAGAAAAATATTCGGTTAACTAAATAACTTAGAACAGTATTTTATGAGTTTTTATCACATAAGCATTAGATGCTTGTTCCCTATGGTAAATGATGGTCTGATATGAGATCACACCACATATCCTTATCATTTTAATGAATATTATATTCATGATGTGATTAAATCTCATTTAACCAATGACATCATTGGACCACAAGATTTATTGGACTAATACATTGGATGTATGCAGTTTAATGAATTAGTAATTTCCTTAGATAGTTTTCTTTACTCTGTAACTTAGTTAATGAATTGTCATGACTTAGTTAAGTGTTTCTAATAGAGAACATGTTGAACGTCTTGAATTGTTCGAGAACTTTCAATATGTTTATGATGAAATTCAAGTGTTTAAAACTATAATTTTAAAATCCATCGTGAATTTTTGAATTGTTCAAAGATGTTTGATATAATCAAACATATGAATTAAGGTAGTTGGTTCTAATGTTATTTAATGAATGTGATTCTCACTCAATATTAAACTTCCAAGATTCCATCTTGATGGAATTGGTCAGTGGGAGTAATTGAATCTAATATGATTTGATTCTTTGATATTGAATGTTACCGAGTTAGTTTTCAATACTCTTGGGGTTATGCTTTAGTAACACTAATTCATCTCTTTAATTAAAGTTCCATTTGTTCATACAGTTACATATATGATATGTATAGTAGAAAATTCGAATCTTGAAAAGTTTGAGATTTGAAACTTTCTTTTGTATAATTGTTATATAATTGAAAGTACTTGCGTCTTGGAGGTACAAGTAAAGGTCTATCATTTATTCTATTTAATAGAATATTATATTATATTTGATAGAATATCTTTTCTATGACTCGAGTAATAAAATAGTTTTATTACTTGGTGTGTAACATTAGATATTGACGATTGTAGAAAAGACTTGACTTATTAAAGTCAAATGTGAAAATGATAAACTGTAATGGAACTATATAATTAATTAGATGAAATGACCCTTAGTCAACTTCCGTATAAGTCCAATGGGACGTCGGAATCATTAACAAAGTATTTGATAATTAATAATTCTATTGTTTTCTTATCGAAATATTATCCTATAACTTATAGTGGGAGCGATATTTGATATCAATTTTTGGAAGTTAACATTGAACCATAGATCTAAGATTGTTCATGGCTTACTACGATCAAGTTTTGAACTTGATTAAGCTTTCATTATGAATAGTTCATAAAATGTGCAAATTATTTGCGCAGCAAAAGCAAAGTGAGCTTGATAAAGGTTTGACCTTTATAGTATGACAATGAGAAAGGTTATGCTCAGTATTCTATTGTAGATTCTGAGAAAACTTATCTCTAGTCACACTGATTGAACAATTAAAAATTTGTTGGTTAATGTTGATATTAAACAGTGTATTTTGGCTAAAGAATGCAAAGTGGCGTTCTTGAGTGATTTCTTCGAATAAGAAATCCGTTTTGGTTTCTTTATTTGAAGAGTTCATTCTAGAATGGCCCTAGAGTTTGTATTCTGCTAAGATCACAGTTTGATATATTAGCTTATGGAGCCTATTGTGGACTCGGATAAGTTTTCTGAAAATTTATGTTCTCTATTTTGATACAATCAGATTGTCTGATTCTATCAAAGCATAGAGAATACATATTTATCAGTATGGTCAGTGAGAGCGTACAAATTTCTTTCTAGTGTCATATATCTTAATGACATTATCATTATTAAAGTAATAATGAGATGTTTATATAGTAAAACGTTTACTTAAGTATTCTTTTCTCCGTGAAAGCAGTGTGAGTAATCCCTGTTATATTTGATATAAAGTTTCATATATTATATAAAACTAAGATAATTGTGAGATATTCCTATTAGTCGCGTATTAGATATGATTTAATAAATGACACATTAAGACTATCTGTATGACAGTTAGTAAAACTATTTGACAGTTAACGTGTCTTTTATATATATAGTATTCATCTTTCGTAAATGATGATTCCTTTTGTCGAAAGAAAGATTGATTGGAATGTCTAGTCAATCTTATGCATCATATGATGATGGCGTAATGAATACTATATAATGTGCGATTAAAGATATCAATTAATTATAATTGTTACGAGTTATTTTGATATGCTGCTGACCATATGATGGATCTTGAAATCTATTCTTTGTTATCTTAGAGATATTTAGAACGAGTTTCTTATTCATGCAGAATTTAGTCTGCAACCATAAGGTCAGATTAATTTTGATCCTAATGATGACATTAGATGGTCTATGTCATATAAAATTAGAGATGCAGTGGGAGTGTCACCGTTGATTCTATTAAACTAATGGAATCAGTTGCAACTTATGAAGTATTGACTTATGAAGTTACATAGAGACCTTATAGATTAGAAATTTTCATATTAGTGTAGTGCTTGCGATTATCTTATAGTATTTTGGATTTGATCCATATATACTTAGACAACTTAGTACCTATAGCACAAAACTGATATATCGTCTGAGTCATATTGATGTAGAATTTGGATTCTGCAGAATATGAATGATGATGGCTAGGGAAAACAGTTGGGTTTGTTGGAAAGACTCGATTTATTAAGCAAGCTTACTTGTTATTGCCTACCTTTTGAGTTCAATATGAGCTCTTAAGGGCAATGAGTATGCGTTACACATTAAGATGTGTATTGGATACCATAGATTGGCACTAGAGCAAGTGGGAGCAATTGTTAGGGTTGGTGCTCGAAGTGCCAATCTGGATCGTATTTATGTCCGATTCATAAATACGAGCAATTCTATTTTCCATAATGTTACTAATTTAATGGTAGCACCCTTGTCTTTTATACACTTATTCGATCTAATTACGATTAGATATCTGATTATGATTAGATCGAAACTAAATTTGTTTTAGTGATATGTGTATATTAGACAAAGACCCTAGGATTTACAATATATTACATAATTACAACATAGTTTGTAATTGACATTGGAAAGTGCACTATAAGATGTATTTCCTTAAATAAAGTTCCTGGTCAAGATTTACTAACATTGGTCGGTTAGTAAAATCAACTGCGACCAGTACATGTCGTATATCTTGACTTGGTCCGATGGTTTATCCTAATGAACCATAAGTCTCGGAAGACTCATATAGAGATGTAGCTGTTTATTTGATAAACATTGAACGACTCACTGAAGATTTCCTAATAGATGGTACACCAACGTCAATAGAAATCTTCTCAAGTTGAGCAAGCATAGTGGTCCTTTGACTTGAGTTACCATATTGGGATATATGAGTTATCCTCCATACTTTGATGGTAGTCACATCACCGATCTATTCATGATCAGACCCCCCCTTATTCGTTGTGTGTGGACCGATGCTAATGATAACCAGTGCGTATCAAGATAGGATCTGTCAGTCCTGTGTACAGGGCATATGTATTCTCATATGTTTACGATCTAGTAAATTCATGGTCGTGGTATAACTTCGGAAATAAGTTCCAAGTGTTATTTGGAGATCTTAAATTGAAAGTCGACTATATAAACAGATTTGATATTCTCATCTATATCCCATGTATAATATGGATAGCCTATGACTGATGGATTATACGTATGCAATGACCTACACTTGCATAGTTTAGCGAGATTATCCGTGGTCGTCAGAATCCATGAGTGGGTGGATTATGGACATGAAATTGGATTTCATGACGGATAAACCTAAACTTAGAGAGTCTCATAATATGAAGTGTACTTGTTGAGCAATTGGGCAACGTGATATGAATAATACGAATTATTCATAATACTTTATCAGATTAAGTGAGTTAATTCGAATCGTTTAATCGGTTAAATGATAACACATGTATTTAAGGGATTTTGGTCATTTAATAATTATTGTGTATTTGTATTTGATACATAATACGATTAGATACACATTAATTATTCGTCAAATGAGATTTGACACATGCCATAAATATACGTATTTATTATTTATTGTAAATAAAAATACATATATAATAATAATTATTAATTAATTTTTTAGATATTTAAACGTTAAATATTTAAATGATTAAATAATATCTATATTTCATAAATCTTATGAAATATGGCTAATTATTATTTGTACACATGGAATAATTTAATTAAATTTTATTTTTCCAAATTTGATTTGTTAAGATAAAGTTTAATTTAATTGATTGATTTATTTTTTTTCCAAATGACTAAAATAACCTCCAAAGTCGGTCACCATGGATTTTAAAGTTAAAAAATTTTTCTTTTGCCTTTTAATGGAAGCCATGGCCGTGAGTCTCATCCTCCAAACCTCTCAAATTTTGTTTGATGAAACAAAGAAGAAATAAAGGAAAAAAATCAAGAAAAAGCTTGGAAATCAAGAGATTAAAAGGTATTCTTCTATCACTCAAGCTTGGAAATTTGTTTCATGTTTTCTTCAATTCTTAGAATAGTTCTAGGATTCCTTTAATTCTAAAAATTGGGGCTTTTGGTTGTGGATGATGAATTTGGAAGTGTTGGCATGTGTGAAGTGTATTTTGGATGGAATTAGTGTAATTTGTATCAAATTTATTCATTAGATGACATGTTTCCATTCTAGAGTGTTATGACCACTCTTTTAAGGCCTGGAATTGTTCTTGGGTGATTCATATGTGGTGACTTGATTTGGTGTTTTGATTAATTGATTTAATCTTGAAAATTTGGATTTAAAGCATGAAATTTGATAATTTCGATTTCTGGATCAGATCTGAGTAAACTGGAAATTCTGTGTTGAATTTGATGTCATATGAATGTATTGGATGAATTTTGAGAGTTTGAACATTTGCCGAAAAGTGTTTCGGAGAAGTAAAAATGACAAAAAACGGCGTTACCGGATGACTTTTAAGCCAACCGCATGAAGGCTGTCCAAACAGTGAGTTCGTCATTGTTCGGGCAGCCCATGAACTGTCCTAACACTATTGGGGCTGACCTGGGCAGTCCCCATAAGTGTTGGTTGGTCGGTTCGGTCAAAAACGCTTTTTGCGTCATTTTGCGGAAAAATATTTTTCGTAAAAGTTTCACTATATTTCGTATATATTTATGTCGTTATTTGATATCGAATAACTAGGTTTAGGTGAAATATGAATAAATTATTCATATTAGATATAGAATAATTTATTTGGTAATTTGCTTTAAATAACGATTTCGTCCGAACCACGCTTCCGCTGCGCCCTTCGCCTAAAACCCAACAGACACATGGTTGACTGGATTAATAGGATTATCCTTATCATCTTAACAGACTTCTTGATTTAGATCAAAATCACAGAGGCCTTTATCTCGGTTTACTTCAGGTTCTTGAGCAGCTTCAGTCGTCTGAGAAGAATCTATATTAGTTATGCCTTTTTCTTATTCATTCTCTCTGTTATCTGAGTTAATTATCTGCGCCTCATCCTCAGGATACACCTCAGCAGAATAATTTTGTTCAGTTGGCACCTCCTTCAATGGATCCTCATTAACTAGATCTTGTTTTTCATTTACAAAATCTGGGCTTTCAGGTGGCCTAATCCCACCACCCAAATTTTTCTCAAAACTGCATAACAGTTCTCTATATTCCACAACCTCTCTCCACTTCAGATCCAGGTAATTCGTTTTTTGATAAATTTGAAACAAGGTCAAATGTTCCTAATTTTTTGTTTTAGTCTATGCGCTATCTCATCTTGTTAGTTGTGTAGTTGGTAGTTGTATTGTGTATTTAATATGGTAGTTGTGTATTTAATATGGTAGTTGTATAATGCCTATATAAAGGCCTCTCATTGTGATTCTGAATTCAACTAAATGTTAATACATATTTTCTTCACAAATTCTCACATGGTGTCAAAGCTTAGGTTCTTTCCAGAAGTGGAAGAACGCATCAAATAGAACTCAGTTTGGAAAATTTGGTTTCTGAAAAGTTTTCAAAAATCAAATTTGAGCATACTATCAACTTGTTCACATTGAGACGAGCACGGTGATATTTTCCAATGATCGAATGGAGGTCCAATGAGGTCTCACGCGCCTGCTGGAGGTTGAAGACATCCACATCAGCGCACAGTCAGCACCCAATCAGCGCCATGTCAGCGCTATAGTCAGCACCATGCCATCACACAGTCAGCGCCACTCAACAGCACAGTTAGTGCCACGTGTCTACCACGTCAGTAAAATTCTGACGCAACGGTAATCTCAGAATCGTCAAAATCAATATTGATCTTACATTATTTAACAAATGGAAAAGTTAGATGCTATGTGTAACGCGCTAACACCCCAAGCTTGTCCAGGGCCAATATCTTGCCCATGGCCGCTTGTGTTGTGGTGCTAGTGTGCACTATTGTATTTTTCCTATTTTATTTTATTTTCTATTTTAGGGGGGTGACAACTCAAGCATGAGGTGTGTTTCCTTGTGCCACTTTTGTAATGTCTTTAAAAGCTCTTTAGGGGGAGGTGACTCGGGCACCTTAGAAGGGCCTTGGCCACCAGCATACTAAGGGCTTCAGCTGTGTACTCCCTCGCCCTTAGTTGTCTTATTTAATGAAACATGCTTCTTTTGATGTCTCATTGTTTTGTCCCAATGTGATGCTTGAATGCTATGCTGTAAAGCTTGAGTGTGTGCTAACAACGTACATTGACCTTCCATTGCTTAATAATGTTCACAACTTGTTGATGGCTAACCTTGAGCTTGTCCTTGCAGGCTCAATTCTAGGCTGACTTGTTAGAAGTTGCGTTAACAAGTGCCACACGGACCCAACTTGGTGATCCCAAAAGTTTGGCCCGTGACAGTTGGTATCAGAGCGGGTTCAAGATTGGAACCGTAAATGGCTACGAGAACACCTATAAAAGAACTGTTGGATGTTGTCGAGAAAAAACTAGTTGACATCGATGGCTATGTTACAGCATTGACGAAGAAAACTCCTGATGTCGAGAACTTCAGACAACCATTAATGTACTTGAAGCCCTGAAAAATCGGGTAAATGCCTTAGAGGCCCAGGCTAATGGTACTAGCACCAGTGCTCGTCGAGAGGAGGAATATACTAGTGATTGGGTGGATACGGTCAATTCGCTCAAAGAACAATTGGATGAATTGAGCGTGAGGGTGAATCTCACCGCCCTTGCTCTCTCGAACCTACCAATAGCTACTGCAAGTGGGGAACCGAGAAGGTCCAATGTTCCGGAGCCTAGAGCTTATGAATGTGTTAGAGATGCTCAAGAACTCGAGAATTTCCTCTTTGATATGGAACAATACTTCCGAGCTTCACGGATTGTAGATGGAGAGGACAAGGTCTCGATTGCATTGATGTACTTGTCTGGAGATGCCAAGTCCTGGTGGATGGCGAAATACCTAGAGATTCAGGATGGGCGATGCTCCATCCGAGATTGGAGAGATCTAAAACGTGAGTTAAAAGCACAATTCCTTCCAGGAAATGTAGCTTACATGGCTCGAAGACAGTTGCGGGAACTGAAACATACATGTACAGTCCGAGAATATGTGAGGAAGTTCTCGGGGCTGATGCTAGATATTCGGGACATGTTTGAGCAGGACAAATTGTTCTATTTTCTTGAGGGGTTGAAACCTTGGGCCAGAACTGAGCTGCAGAGGCAGCGGGTGAAGGACTACTCTTCCGTACAAGCTGCTGCGGAGCAATTGATAGATTACTCGCTTGATGGGACCCCGACAAAGAGATCCCTGCCTGCACCCGCCACTAATGACAGTGGGAGCAAATGAGCCAAGAATTGGAGCAACGACAAGAGTGGGGGAGCGGACAAGAGAGTGGAGTCTAGCTCCTCAAACCCAAAAGGGCCTACATTTCAAAATGGTCATTCAAATGGGAAAAGACCTTTAGCTTGCTGGATATGCGATGGGCCGCATCGAGCTTTGGAGTGCCCTAAGAAGTCTAGAATGACAGCCCTTTTGGCGCAAGAAGAAGAAGAAGGACGCCGACGAGGAGCCGAGAAAACCCAAGAAAGGAAGAAGCTGGCCGAATGGTGGCACTGAGAATGCTTAATGCTTTGAACAAACAGCCAGAGACTCCGAAGGCCTTGAAGAAAGGCCTCATGTTTGTCGATGCCTTGGTGAATGGGGTCCCAGCGAAGAGCGTTATGGTGGACACGGGGGCCACCCATAACTTTATTTCTACGGCGGAAGCTAGACGTCTGGGGCTCAAGTTGGAGCGAGACGCAGGCCGCATGAAGGCGGTCAATTCTCAAGCGCTACCCACGAGTGGGTTAGCGAGACAAGTAAATGTGAAGATTGGTACGTGGGAAGGCCGGACAGACCTCGTAGTTGTTCAGATGGATGACTTTGATGTTGTTCTGGGAATGGAATTCCTTCTCGAAAAGTGGGCCATTCTCATCCCAGCTGCAGGGAGTTTATTGATTATGGGGGAAAACCTGCCATGGTGCTAGCAAATGTGAAACCACCCACTGAGGCGAAACTTTTATTCTCACTACAATTCAAGAAAGGGGTCAAGCGACGAGAACCTACATTCATTGCCATCCCTACCCCAATCGAAGAGGAAAGAGAGGGGTCCTCACTCCTGAGATCAACAGTGTGTTAGAGGAGTTTGCAGAGGTGATGCCTGATCAACTTCCGAAGACCCTTCCTCCGAGGAGGTGTATTGATCACCAGATAGAATTAGTTCCTTTAGCCAAACCCCCTGCAAGAGCACCTTACCGAATGGCCCCACCAGAATTGACAGAACTTCGTAAATAATTAGATGAACTATTGGAAGCGGGTTTCATCAGACCTTCAAAAGCTCCATTTGGAGCTCCTGTGTTATTCCAGAAGAAACAAGATGGAAGTTTGAGATTGTGTATAGACTACAGAGCTCTGAACAAGCTGACGGTGCGAAACACCTATCTTATCCCGCTCATAGCAGACTTGTTTGATCAGTTGAACGGGGCAAAATACTTTACGAAGCTAGATTTGCGCTCGGGGTATTACCAAGTGAGGATAGCTGAAGGAGATGAACCGAAGACGACTTGTGTTACTCGCTATGGAGCCTTTGAGTTCCTAGTTATGCCTTTCGGGTTGACTAATGCCCCTGCCACATTTTGCACGTTAATGAATGATGTTTTCCATGAATATCTTGACAAATTCGTAGTGGTCTGCCTTGATGATATCGTGGTCTACAGCACCAACATGGAGGAGCACAAGAAACATCTAGCCATGGTATTCCAAAATTTAAAGGAGAACAAGCTCTATATGAAGAGAGAAAAGTTCTCTTTTGCTCAAGAACGCATTAAGTTCCTTGGGCACATTATTGAACAAGGGCGCATCCGAATGGACATAGGGAAAGTAAGGGCGATCCGTGAGTGGAATACCCCAAGCAATGTTAAAGAATTGCGGTCGTTCCTTGGACTCACCAACTATTATAGAAGATTTGTAAAGGAATATTCGAAGAAGGCAGCACCTTTGACTGAGCTACTAAAGAAAGAAATGACTTGAGAATGGTCTGACGCCTGTAAAGAAGCCTTCGAGAACCTCAAAACAGCTATGGTGGAAGACCCAGTGCTCGCACTCCCTGATATTGGCAAACCATTTGAAGTTTTAACGGATGCTTCAGACTTTGCAATGGGAATGGTGTTGTTACAAGAGGGTCATCCCATCGCCTATGAAAGTCGTAAACTTTCTGAAGCAGAACGACGATACACGACGCAGGAGAAGGAACTTTTGGCTGTGATATATTACTTGCGGGTGTGGAGACACTATCTATTGGGGTCGAGATTTGTGGTAAAAACATACAATTCTGCAGTTAGTCATTTCCTCACACAGCCGAAGCTCACTCCGAAGCAGGCTCGATGGCAAGAGTTTTTGGCTGAATTTGATTTTCACTTCGAACACAAAGCGGGGAGTTTGAACCAGGCAGCAGATGCTCTAAGTCGGATGTCCGAGCTCAATCATTTGAAAGTGTTAGCTAATTTATCCTTCAGCACTATCTCTACGCCAATCAGAGAACTTATCCGAAACAACCTGGAGAAAGACCATGTGTCCAAAGTACTTTTGAAGCTAGTGAAAGAGGGCAAGGCTCGTCGATTTTGGTTCGAGGATGGAATTTTATGGACAAAAGGAAATCGCTTATATGTTCCGAAAGCTGAAAACCTGCGGAGGATCCTTATGAAGGAATGTCATGATACCTTATGGGCTGGCCACCCTGGCTGGCCCAGGACTCATGCCTTGCTGAAATAAGGATATTACTGGCCACAGATGTGGGACGACGTGACGGAGTACACGAAGACTTGCCTCATCTGCCAGTAAGATAAAGTAGAAAAATTGAAGACCCGAGGGTTGTTGGAACCTTTAAATATCCCATCTAGACCTTGGGAGAGCGTCTTTCTGGAATTCATTACCAACCTTCCAAAAATTGGTGACCTAACCAATATTTTGGTGATTGTTGATAGGTTTTCTAAGTATGCAACGTTCATACCAGCACCGAAGTATTGCAAGGCGGAAGAGACTACAAGACTGTTATTTAAGCATGTGGTGAAGTACTGGGGGGTACCCAGACAGATCGTAAGTGATCGGGACCAGAGATTTACAGGCACCTTTTGGTCAGAACTCTTCAACCTACTTGGTTCGCAACTGAACATGTCGACGAGTTATCACCCCGAAACAGATGGCCAGATAGAGAGATTCAATGGGATGCTAGAATAATACCTACGCCACTTTGTTAGTGCCAACCAGAGGAATTGGGCACAATACTTGATGTCGCCCAATTTTGCTTCAACTCTCAGAAAAGCTCTGCCACCAACAAAACTCCTTTTGAAATTGTGATGGGTAAACAACCTCTACTCCCACACACAGTGGCCGAGCATTCAGGGAAGAGTCCGCGAGCTTTCAACTTCACGAAGGAATGGAGAACCAATGCAGAAATTGCTCGAGCATACTTGGAGAAAGCTTCCGTGAGGATGAAGAAGTGGGCAGATCAGCATAGGAGACCCCTAGTATTCCAACCTGGGGATTTGGTGCTAATCAAGTTAAATCCAGAGCAGATTCGATTCAGAGGGAACAAAGACAAGAGATTAGTGAGAAAGTATGAAGGACCTGTTGCCGTTCTTAAGAAGGTGGGTAAAGCTTCGTACAAAGTCGAGACTCCTGCGTGGATGAAGATGCACCAGGTTTTTCATGTCAGCAAGCTGAGACCTTTCCATGGAGATAGTAGTGATGCAACCCGTAACCAACCACAAAGACCAGAGGTGAATGAAGCAAAAACGAAGAGAGCCACAAGGAGCGTTGAGGAGATTTTGGCAGAAAGAGAGACGACCGGAGACCAGCGACAGGGAAAGGAGTTCCTAGTGAGGTGGAGAAACTTGGGAGATGAAGAGACTAGTTGGGAGAGAGCCGAAGACCTCCAACAGTTCAAGCAGCAGATTGAAGACTTTCTAGCCCTTCAGCATCGCGATGAAATAGCCGAAGACCTGCAGCAACCTCAGCAGAAGAGTGAAGATTTTCAAGCCTGTCAGCACCAAGGTCAAGAACAAGGGAGGAGTAGATTAGCCATGTCAACGAGGACGTCGACAGATTAAGTGGGGGAGGATGTAACGCCTAACACCCCAAGCTTGTCCAGGGCCAATGTCTTGCCCATGGCCGCTTGTGTTGTGGTGCTAGTGTGCACTATTGTATTTTTCCTATTTTATTTTATTTTCTCTTTTATGGGGGGTGACAACTCAAGCATGAGGTGTATTTCCTTGTGCCACTTTTGTAATGTCTTTAAAAGCTCTTTAGGGGGAGGTGACCCGGGCACCTTAAAAGGGCCTTGGCCACCAGCATACTAAGGGCTTCAGCTGTGTACTCCATCGCTCTTAGTTGGCTTGTTTAATGAAAGATGCTTTTTTTGATGTCTCCTTGTTTTGTCCCAATGTGATGCTTGAATGCTATGCTGTAAAGCTTGAGTGTGTGCTAACAACGTACATTGACCTTCCATTGCTTAATAATGTTCACAACTTGTTGATGGCTAACCTTGAGCTTGTCCTTGCAGACTCAATTCTAGGCTGACTTGTTAGACGTTGCGTTAACAAGTGCCGCACGAACCCAACTTGGTGATCCCAAAAGTTTGGCCCGTGACACTATGCAATCCATTCTTACCGTCCTCACAGGTTCAAACTACCGTCTTTGGGTTCAGGGAATGTGTAGTTGTCTCAAAGTTCTATGGCGTTATGTTACTGGAGATGTCAAGTGCCCCACTCAGCTCACTGATGAAACTGAAAGACAGCTCGCTAACCGTCTCGAGGATTGGGATAGTAAGAATCCCCAAATTCTGACATGGTTCCGGAATACTTCGGTTCCAGCCATTCATCATCAATTTGGCCGCTATAAAACTGCCAAAGAAGTTTGGGATCTGCTTGCATTAAGGTACAACTTTTCTGATCTCTCTAGTCAGTATCAACTGTGGGAAAAGTTGCATATTTTGAAACAAGATAAAGGTCAATCTCTTACTAATTTTCTTACTAAAATGGAGAGTATTTGGGACCAACTTGCTTTGTCAGAACCATCTATGAGTTGCACTGTTGATGCAACTAATTATGTGGCACACCGTGACCGCATACGGCTAATTCGATTCCTTATGACCCTTACTGATGACTTTGAATCTTGTTGATCTTCCTTGTTACATCAATCTCCCCTGTCGACATTAGAATTTATCGTCTCTCGTTTATTATCTAATAAAACTCGACTAAACTTACTTAAGCCTCCTCAAGATGATCTTGTGCTTGCCACTGGCAAGTAATAATTCAGTAAAAGAGGAAAGTTTCGTTATACCTGTAACAAGGCTGGTCACATCCTGTCTGAATGTCGTTTTACTAAATGTCACAAATGTAAGAAAAAAAGACACATAGCTTCCAATTGTCCTCATAAGGAAGAATGTCGTTACTGCAAGCTATCTGGCCATTCCATTAAGCAGTGTCCGTCGTCCACTAAGATCTAATCAGATCCCAAGGTCTGCCAATTCTACTACTGCTACATGTTTTCAATAAAGTCAATGACTTACCTGACTCTACTATGTACTTAGAAACACTCCTTAGACAGATACTCTCAATTTCTTCTAGTACTTTCATCGCCTTATCTGTCACTTCAGGTGATTCTCCTTGGTATTTTGACTCTAGTTGTTCGAATCATATGACTTCTCAATCCCTATTATTTTCCTTCACCTCTCCCACCATAAGTATTTCTCCAATTTTCATCGCAGATGGTTCAAAAATTATTGTAAGTCAGTCTGGCCACATATCAACATCTACACCCACTTTACCAAATACATTTATTATTCCCAAACTTACATTCAACCTAATTTCTGTTGGTCACTAAGTGAACTTGGATTAGAATTGATTTCTCCATTAATGGCTATCGTGTGCATGATCCGCAGACTGGACAGATTCTTGGTACAAGCCGTAGAATTGGACTTCTTTTAAACTCACCTCCCTGCATCTTCCTTCAAATCGTTCTTCCCAGCTATGTGTTGTATCTACTCCATCTTCTCTTCACTTGTCACATATATGCCTTGGTCCATGCCTCGTTAAATAAACTATGTCATTTAGTTTCTAATGGTTCACTAGATTCCGTTTAAAGACCAGTTTTTCCATTGTTTTTTTCTCAACTTGGAAAACAACCAAGCTTTAACATTTATCCTTTCAACATAATAAATATAATTTTATTGCCCCCTTTGATTTGGTCCACTCTAATGTATTAAGACCTTCACCTACAACAACTATAGGAGGATCTAAATATTTTATCTTGTTTATTGATGACTATTCTCGATTTAAAATGATTTTTCTTACGAAACAGCGTTCTGAACTACTTTAAAATTATATTGACTTTGCAAACATGATCAAAACACATGATCGGCATGATCACACACGTATAACGAAAGCGCACGTATCGTTCAAGTATTATAAAATGTATCGATCCCATGGGGACTTAATACCTAAGCTATTAATTTATGAAGCCAAATGTTTACGAGTATCTAATAGATTGGTTGTTTAATTGTATGTGAATTTAAACTAAAACAAGTAAATAAAATAGTGTGAAAATGAATTAAAAGTAAAATCAATATTATTAAACTATATAGGGTTGTGAGTCCATCCAATATCTGTTAAAGATGAAGTGGTTATCTCATGTTTATGTAATATATTGGTTTACTAACCTGGAACACAAAATTATGAAAAGGCCTATGTCAATGGTCAGATGAAAATACCGAGTATAACTCAATTAATCATATGTCTATGTTAACCAGGTTACCTAAATTCATTAAGATTAAGTTCCAATTGTGGCTACCCCTGCCCGACAGGTATATGTCTATCCTGGAAGGAAATCTATTAAGGGTTATCTATCCTTAAGTATGATCGTGGACTATTAAGTCTAAGGCTGAAACCTAAAATTTCTTCGTCAAGTTTATTTTAAGTTTACCACATCAATCTTATTAATGGCTAGTTAACAAGAAGCATTAAATTTAAGATTTAGTAAATAAACTTTTATATTACCTAAGACATTAAATAACCCCATATAAACCGGTGATATTGGAATTCATCACACCCCTAGATAATATGTTTAGTTACAAAACATACTTAGGATTACGAAACACTTAAATAAATAAAACATCATAAAAAATAACTTGAAGATAAATAAAAGTAAAATTACAATAATGAAAGAAAATACTGAGGTTAGAGGATCCGTTTTTAATATTTCAAAATTAGAAATCTCTCTTATTGTCAATGTTTACCGATTAATTATATTTAACCAAACCATAAAGGTGGAAATCCTATTTGTCTCAATTAAGTCCAACCCATCATATATGCGGTAACAAGTTTATTACTTAAACCGACCATATAGGCGGAAACTACGTCTGGAATGTAAAACCGACCATATAGACGGTAAATAAGGTTGTCACCTAAACCAGCCATATAGGCGGTAACTAATTAATCTAAATTTTAATTAAAATAAAGGAGATTGAGGTAATTTATTATATTAAAAGTCTTACATTTTCACCCCAACAGAATGAGATTACCTACTTATGCTGTAAATGAAAACACACAAAATTTTATTAATTAAAAAAAAAATTACAAGAAAACTTAAATAAATATACAAGACACTTTCCTTTAAGTTTTCATGGAGAAATTCCTCCAAAGAAAGCATGAAAAATTTATAAAGTTTAGTTTGATATTTATAGGCAAATCTAAAGGCTTCCATCAATTTCTCTATCAATTGCTCTACCAAATATAGCACCAAACATGGCACCAAATCCTCCACCAAACATGCAAGCATGCTTGGTGGAAATTTGACAATTTTTATTTTTTATTTTTTTATTTTGAAAATGCCTTTGATAATTACACATAACACACTTCCGGTTGTTTTATCAATTTCGGTCATGGAAACCTCAGAATTCAAAATTATCTTCAAAATTGTAGATCTTTGAATCTTGTTTAATCTGAAACTTGAATCACCTCAATCTGATATCAGAGTAAAGAGTTATGGCCAAAATACGACAATTGCGCAAAGTTGGAATTTCCGAAATTGTACTTCGTTAGAACGCCATTTCAAGTTTCTAATCTCCAAAATCAAAATGTCAAATCCAATTTTTGCCCTTATTTGTTCCATATTTTATCCTAAATGATTCCATTGAGTCCCAATTTTATTTTATCTGCAAAATAAACTAAAACACATCAAAAAGTTCATCAAACCCGAGAAACTAAACAAAATATTAGGTAAAAGGGGCAGTAAATATTGATATATTTTCAGCTCATCACACCCTCAAACCTAATATTTTGCTAGTCCTTGAGCAAAAAATAAAAAAATACAATACAATAAACAATTAAAATTAAACTAAGCCAATTTCATAGGGATCACGGTTACATTTAGCGTATGCAACAAGTCTTTAAACCCCTATGTGTTCCTAGTGGACGAGTCATAGTCTCGTGAGGGCTTACAGTGACGAACCCATAAACGTCAATATAATGCACACAAAAGTAAAAAGACAAGAGAAAAAAGAATAAACAAGTTAATGACTAAACAAGTGAAACTTCTTATCCAAGTTAGTAGTTGTTTTCTTTCTTTCTAAATTACCAAATAAGTAAATTCTCCGATTATGTTTATCATTCTTCATATACAAAACCAACAAGGTATTAATCAAATCATTGTGCCCACAATATTCATAAGTGTGGTTGAAAAGAGAGTAATATTTTTGTCCTAAAGTTATATCAGAATTCACACATTTTTAGAAATGAATTTTTTTTCTTTTTTCATAAAATAAAGAAAGCAACGTCTTCAATCCATGTAATGAGCTTTGGGCTAGTGACTCCCAAATCAGTTGGCTATAGGGCACTATGTGTTAAGATACCTCTACGGACTTAATTACTCGTATTTCAGATGTTTCTTTTTATTTTTATAACATCTTTGATCTATGTAGCGAGCTTTGGGGCCAGTGACTCCCAAGTCAGTTGGCTTTAGGGCACTAGGTGTTAAAACACCCCTACGGACTTAAAGACTCGGATCTCAGACTTTTTTTAATATACACACACACATTTTTTTTCTTTTTCTTTTTTTTTTATTCATTGCTTTTTTTAGATGCTTCCTCCAATTAAATTAAAGCACTGAATATTATAAACTTTTCAAATATATCTCATGGATGTATGTTACCATGCATATTGATAATACCTGTCAACTGAACATATGAAAATCCAATTTAGTCAGTATTATATAAAATTCACAAATTAAATAATTCAAAATGAAATAAACAAAAATTAACTTGTTACGAAATATGTTGAGATACGTCTGAGGAGTGGAAATTCCTTACACATCCATCTCACACCAATTTCCCCTGATTAATCAAATTAAAAAAACACAAAAACATAATATATATTTTTAATTTTTATAAAAAAATTAATTTTTTTGAATTTTTTGACTAAAAATAACACAATAAAAATAAAATACTAGTCAACTATTCCTCTTCCCCAAACCTAATTGAGATATTATCCTCAATGTCTTAAAAAGTAGAAGATGAGTTTAGAAGATAGTACTTGGTTAGATGAAATTCTACATCTAAAAATATCAATTAAAGGTTAAGATCCAGATTTATCCGACGCTTTTTATCATGATCGTTATCAGACCAGTTTATCTTAGAAAGGATAGGGTCATTTTGTGGTTCAAATGCTAAGATTTGGTCAATTAAATCATAGGCGGTTCTGGCAGTAAAGAGGAGTTCTTTTACAGGTTTGGAAACGAATCCATTTCTCCGGGCATCATCATGAAACACACAATGAAAATCGTAAAATCCATCATCATTAAATAGTCCAATCGGTTTCTGGTGTATGTTCAGTTTCATCCCAGATAGTACTGTAAAAATTTCCTTCATCGTACCCAAGGCACCTGGCAAAGCAATAAAAGCATCAGTACGGTTAATCATTTCTACCAGTCGTTCAGACATACCTAGTACGATAAGTTCCTCTCCGTTTGACGGTCCTATAAGATTCGACTCTGCCAAAGGTTTTGGGATTATTCCCAAGACTTGACTGCCTCCTTCCTGTACAGCCCTTGAAACGAACCTCATTAGTCCAAGGTTGCCACCACCATATACTATACGCATATTCCTTTCAGCTATAACTTGACCCAATTCTTGTGCTGCCGCTACGAATTCTGGTTTAGAATCAGCACTAGTATCACAAAACACACAAATGTTTACAACTCGTCTTCTTGAAGTTGCTTCAATTTTTTTATGTATTTTTTTTCTCAAGTCTGGATACCTTCAAGAGTGCAATGGTGAGTAATAATAGCACTAGTGCTTGCCAAATGATAATTATTAGCTAAGCAGTAAAATAGATAGTGAAAGTCAAAAAGTATGGATCCTGTCGGAGAAAATAAAAGAAAATATCAAAACAAATCACAATTATTAGTAAAGAAAAAGAGTTAAAAATATTTACTAGATGTAACGGTTTGAAGGACGTCAATGCGTCAGGGACAAGCTTCCCATCTAATTTTCTTATAATTGGCAAACAGGGTTTTTTAAAGTCTGATTCCCCGAGACTTCTATGTTGCATTTCTTTTCGGAACTGTGTATATAATATGCGAATTGCATGATACACATATCCACTGGAATGCGTCTCAAAAGTCAATGATATGTCATCCAAAGACTCTTTACTCAAGCCATCCCTAATGAATTTAATTTTATCTTCACAGTTATTAGACATCATTCCTAAAGAACGACAACGAGTATTACATGTCATGCGTGCACATTTATAGCAAACACCTAGTCTTTAAGGTCTTCTTTTCTTAATATAGGTGCTTGTTCCTAAACCAGACGGATATTAAATAAAAGAGTCAAATGACTCACCTGCCAATTGGACCCGTGGTTCAATAATCCAACAAATGTTATTAGGAATACCTTTGATCATCAGAAGTCTCATTCGTTCCAAGCAAGCTTTGTAGACTTTCATCAGAGAGTTTTGAGGGAGAGAAGGAAATTGCTTGTGAAGATTTATGAGCACGTCTTCCATCGTGAAATGTGACTTTACCTACAAAAATAAAACACAAAAAAAAATAAAACACAGCAAATCTGAATATATACACAATTTGCATGGGTTGCCTCCCAGCTAGCGCTAAGTTTAACGTCGTCAGTCAGACATGACTGCCTGAATGTTAGGCTGGATCTAAAAGTGTGACACTTTCTTTTTGTCGCTCAATTGATTCTTCCCAGTAGTGTTTGACACGCTGGCTATTAACTTTGAATGTTTCATTGGTGTTGGGATCAAGAAACTCAACTGATCAATATGGTAAAACCTGAGTAATCACAAATGGACCTGATCATATTGATTTCAACTTTCCAGGGAAAAGTTTCAACCTTGAATTGTATAACAACACTTTCTGTCTTGGTTCAAGTTATCTACGCACTATTTTTTGATCATGCCATTTCTTGGTCTTTTCTTTGTGTAATCTGGCATTCTCATAAGCCCGTAAGTGAAATTCCTCCAATTCATTGAGTTGGTGGAGTCGTCTTTCTCCTACTGCTTGTGGATTAAGATTTAACTTCTTCAATGCCCAGTAAGCCTTGTGTTTAAGCTCCACTGGCAGATGGCACGCTTTCCCAAACACCATTCGATATGAGGACAAACCAATGGGTGTCTTGTAAGTTATCCGGTAGGCCCATAATGCATCATATAATTTTATAGACCAGTCCCTCGTTGTTGATCCAATAGTTCTCTCCATGATTCTTTTGATCTCCTTGTTTGAAACTTCAACCTGCCCATTTGACTGTGGATGGTAAGTTGTAGCAACTTAATGAGTAACTCTGTATTTGGATAAGAGTGCATCGAAGAATCTGTTGCAAAAATATGTGTCATCATCATTGATAATTGCCTGAGGTGTTCTGAAGCGAGTGAAAATATTCTTTTTATGGAATTTTATCACCACTTTTGAATCATTTAATGGCAATGTTATTGCTTCAACCCATTTGGAGACGTAGTCTAATGCAACCAATATGTATAGGTTTCCGAATGATGGAACAAATGTCCTTCATTTCTCATACATCAAATATCTCCACTTCCATAATATTTTGCAGAGGTCCTTCATTTCTCATCGAAATATTTCCCGTTCTCTGACACATGTCACATTAAAAAGAAAATAGATAAGCATCTATAAACAGAGTGGGCCAGAACAAACCTGACCGTAGGACTTTGGCTGCAGTTTTATCTCCACTAAAGTGTCCGCCTTATGGTGATGAATGACAATGCTGCATGACACTATTGACCTCTTCATGTGGAACACAATGTCTCAGTAATTGATCAGCACAATGTTTGAACAGATACGACTCATCTTAGACATGGTGCTTGACTTCTTT
The DNA here is from genome assembly GCA_019454045.1 of Zanthoxylum bungeanum. Taxonomy (NCBI): domain Eukaryota; kingdom Viridiplantae; phylum Streptophyta; class Magnoliopsida; order Sapindales; family Rutaceae; genus Zanthoxylum; species Zanthoxylum bungeanum. The sequence goes on along the minus strand of SKCR01032737.1, from coordinate 48,097 downwards.
GAAGAACTTCTTTCGTTGCTGATGTGTCCATTCCAACAGCCATTTTCCCGATACTATGTAATTTACATAGTCAGCATACTAAGGGACATCCTGTTGTTTCATGGCGAACAAATGTTCATCTAGAAAATTTTCTTGATTGTCATTTCATTGCCAGTTGTTTCTTCATTCTTGAGTCTTGATAAGTGATCTGCCACTTGGTTTTCTGTCATTTTTTCTGTCTCGAATCTCCATGACAAATACTTGCAGCAGAAGCAACCAACGAATTAATCTGGGTTTGGCATCTTTCTTCATGATCAAATATTTGATTGCTGAGTGATATGTGTAGACCACCACTTTGGGACCCAGCAGATAGGAGCTAAATTTATCAAAAGTGAACAACTATGAGCAACTCTTTTTCAATGGTTTTGTAGTTGAGTTAGGCATCATTCAAAGTTATGCTGAAGTAGTAAATGATATTGAAAATTTTTGCTTTGCATTGTCCCAAAACTGTACATACAGTAAAATCACTAGCATCGCATGTCACCTCAAATGGAAGAGTCTAATCTGATGCTACTATGATGGGGTCAGAGACCAGCTTCTGTTTCAAGATCTCAAAAGCTTTGTGGCATTCTTTGGTGAAGTTGAAAGGCACATCTTTCTCAAGCAGATTGCATAAAGATTTAGCAATCTTAGAGAAGTCTTTGATAAATCTCCTGTAAAAGCCTGCATGTCCGAGAAAACTCCGAATCCTTTTGACAGATGTTGGTGGATGTAATTTTTCAATTGTTTCAATCTTTTCTTTGTCTACCTTGATTTCCTTTTGTGAGAACTGATGTCCAAGATCGACGCCTTCTTGCACCATGAAGTGGCATTTCTCCCAGTTAAGTACTAGGTTGGTATCTTCGCATCTTTGTAGCATATTTTCCAAATTTTACAAGCAGTGGTCGAATGAGTCTCCAAACACAGAAAAATCATCCTTGAAAACCTCCATACTTTGTTCCAGCATGTCTGAGAAGATGGCCATCATGCAATTTTGAAATATGACAGGAGCATTACATAGTCCAAATGAAATCCTACGAAAAGCAAAAGTATGACATATAAATGTGGTTTTTTCCTGATCTTTTGGGGCGATGGTAATTTGATTATACCCTGAGTATCTGTCCAGAAAATAATAGAACTCATGTCCCGCCAATCTGTCTAGCATCTGGTCAATGAATGGTAGTAGAAAATGATCTTTCCTTGTTGCTTTGTTCAGCTTCCTGTAGTCCATGCATACTCTTCATCCAGTCACTATTCTTGTTGGAATCAGCTTCATTTGTGACTGTAGTAATTCCTTTTTTCTTTGCACACACTGCATAGGACTAACCCAAGTGCTGTCAGAGATAGGGTAGATGATATCGACATCCAACCATTTGATAATTTCTTTCTTCACGACCACCTTCATGATTGGATTTAGTCTTCGTTGATGCTCCATTGTGGTTTTGTATTCATCGTTCATCAGACTTTTGTGCATGCAAAATGATGGACTAATACCTCGAATGTTTGTTATAGTCCAACCAATGATTTTCTTGTGTTCTCGTAACACTCTCAGCAACTTATCTTCCTGCTCCAATGTTAGCGATGAAAAAATAATCACAGGTAAATCAGAAGAGTTTCCTAAGAATGCAAACCTGAGATGGCTCGGAAGTAGCTTTAGTTTCAGTTGTGGTGGTTCTTCAATCGAGGGCTTGATTCACTCATTTTTTGGTAGTTCCAAACTTTCCACTTATGGTGTCGATTTGAAGCTGTCAGTCATATTGTTGATGCAAGCTTCAAGTTTATCTGTGAGAAGTTACATTACATCAGTATCCTGGATGATACTATCTACAACATCAATTCTGAAACATTCATCCTCCTTTTCATCACTCGGGAATTTCATGGCTTTGAAAATATTGAATGTAACTTCTTGGTCCTTCACTTTCATGGTTAATTCTCCTTTTTGTTCTATAGCCAAGGATGATGGTACATCGTTGTTTTCCTCTATGTCAAGGATAATGAAACCTGTTGGGAGATTGAGTTTGCCGACTTTGTCCAGCACATCATCAACTACTCATCTCTGAAATGTGAACGTTCTATTAGCAAGTTACAGAGAGACAGAGATAGGCATTTCTTCTCCAATCTGCAGTTTCCTGTAAATTGAAAAAGACATCAAATTAACACTAGCACCTAAATCACATAAAGCTTTACCAATGTAATTTTCTCCAACGGTGCATGGACTAGTGAAACTGCCAGGATCTTTCAACTTTGGGGGAAGTTTCCTCTGAAAGACACTGCATTCTTCTGTCAATGCTACTGTCTCGTAATCTCCCAATCTCCGCTTTCGTGACAGAATGTCTTTCATGAATTTAACATAGTTGGAAATTTGTTCTAAAGCTTCTACAAATGGAATGTTGATATGCAGCTTTTTGAAGACCTCTAGGAATCTAGCAAACTGTTTGTCCATTTTATTTTTCTGGAGACGTTGTAGAAAATATGGAGGTGGAGTGAATATTTCTTGATTTTTTCCCTTGCTTCTTTTTCCTCTCTATGTGGCTCTTTTTCTTTTGGAACTTCCTCAATGGATGCCTTGATTCCAACATCTTTGTTGATTTCAGTACCGCTTTTCAAAGTAATGGCTTAACATTGCTCCTTCCCAATGTTCATTGGATTTGGTTCTGTATTGCTAAGAAGGTTACCTGGCGATTTTTAACTCTGAGCATTATCCAGTTGTCCCATTTGATTCTCCGGTTCTTTAATAGAAGCTGAATGGATTTGATTCAATGCAACTTGATTTTGAACCATAGCTGTTAAAGCATCGTATTTTGCTTCTTTCTTTTTGAACATCTCTACAAAGTATTCTTTCATTTCTGGTTCTTTCTCATACTCCTGGCCTTTATTTTGTTGTTGAAATCCGGGTGGTTGATTGTTATTTTGCCTTGAATTATTGCTCCATGTGAAATTGGGATGATTCATCCACCATAGGTTATAGGTGTTGGAATATGGATTATTCCCTTGTCTGGTGAAATTATTGACATAATTCACCGTCTCTTCATGTTGGCTTGCCTCTGGTGCTCCTCCATATGGTGAACTTATGGCTCTGGCATGTTTACATCTTGAGTGCTAAGTGTTTCCAGGTATTTGCACATCTACTCCAGCTTGGCATTCATTGATGTGCTAGCTCCAACTTTGTGGATTCCTGCGATTCGTTGGATCATGCTCCTTTCTGTTGGCCACAAAGAATTATTGTTAGCCATTTCTTCAATTAAATCTCAGCTTTGATCTTCTCATTTTGCCATCAAAGCACCTCCAAAAGCATCATCAATTATGGTTCTCATCAGTCCAGAAATTCCATTATAGAAGGTTTGGACTTGTAGTCACTTTTCAATTTCATGGTGAGGATATTTTCGGAGCAACTCTTTGTACCTTTCCCAAGCTTCACAGAGGGATTCTGAGTCATGTTGTACAAAGGATGTGATGTCATGCCTCAGCTTTGCAGTTCTGGCTAGTGGAAAGTATTTTGTAAGGAATTTGATGGCTAGAGTATTCCAAGTTATGATGGAACCTGCTAGTAGTGAATGTAGCCAAGCCATAGCTTCGTCTTTCAAGGAATATGGGAAAAAAGTAGTCTCATTGCTTCTTCTACCGCTCGGTTGTAATTGAAAGTGCCGCAAACTTCCAGGAAGTTGCTGATGTGGGCATTAGGATCTTCAGTTGCATTCCCCCCAAACTGAATTGACTGTTGTATCATATGAATGCATGTTTTGATGTCACACGCATTTGTTGGTAAGTTAGGAAGTACAATACATGAAATGAACCTGTCACACACCGAAATGGTTCTGTCTCGAATGGGAATTGGTGGTGAAAGTTCCAAAGGTTCAGGTTCCATATTGATTAGTGCTTCTTGGCCTTCTTGTCTTTCTCTTTTCAAATGTTTGATGGTTCTTTCAATCTCTGGGTCAAGCGGTCAGATTTTAAAGCTTCTAGTTCGTCTCATGTAGAGTTTGAGAACCTAAAACAAAAGAAAACATAAATAATAAATAAAAACAAATTAGATTCGTGTAAAGGTATCTAACCTCAAAATTAATAGTGAAAGATAAATAAGTCACCGGCAACGGCGACAAAAACTTGATCGGCGAGATCACACGTGTATAATGTAAGCACAAATATCGTTCAAGTAGTATAAAATGCACCGATCTCATGAGGACTTAATACTTAAGCTATTAATTTATGAAGCCAATTATTTACGAGTATCTAATAGATTGGTTGTTTGATTGGATAGTGACTTTAAACTAAAAGAAGTTAATAAAATAGTGTGAAAGTGATTTAAAGGTAAAATCAATATTATTAAACTATAGAGGGTTGTGAATCCTTCCAATATCTTTTACAGATGAAGTGGTTATCTCATGTTTTTACAATATATTGATTTACTAACCTGGAATACGAAATTATGCAACAGCCTTTGTCGATGGTCAGATGCAAATACCTAGTGTAACTCAATTAATCATATGTCTATGTTAACCAAGTTACCTGAATTCATTAAGATTAAGTTCCAATTGTGGCTACCCCCGCCCGACAAGTATATGTCTATCCTAGAAGGAAATCTATTAAGGGTTATCTATTCTTAAGAAATATCGTGGGCTATTAAGTCTAAGGCTGAAACCTAAAATTTATTCGTCAAGTTTATTTTAAGTTACCACATCGATCTTATTAATAACCAGTTAACAAGAAATATTAAGCTTAAGTTTTAATAAATAAACCTTTATATTACCCAAGATATGAAGTAACCCACTACAAACCGATGATATTGGAATCCATCACATCCTTAAATAATATGTTTAGTTACAAAATATACTTAGGATTATTAAACACTTAAATAAATAAAACATCATAAAAAATAACTTGAAGATAAATAAAAGTAAAATTACATTAATGAAAGAAAATGATGGGGGTTAGAGGATCCAGTTTTAATATTTCAAAATTAGAAATCTCCTGTTGGAGTTTCTACGGTCCCGAGGATCGATTATCAAGAATAAAACAACATGTGAATACATCAAGGAGTTGCCGAATACTCACAATGATCGGTTGAGCGATGCGTCGAAGAACAAAAATTCTTCTTCTCCCTCCAAGAGCTCACGGCAGTGGACTGTTTTGGTCTTCAAAATTCGGCCATGGATTCCATTAAAACTCCAAGCTCCAAGATATTTTTGATGATTCCATGCTCATGAAATTAGTTCCCTATCACCTTAGGATAACTCTTTGTGTGCTAGCACTCTGATTTTCCACAAAAATCATCATTTGCATCTCCTTCATTCTCGGTCCAAACCAGAAAAATAGAAGAGGAAATGGCCTTGGGCCGTGAGAGAGAGAGAGCATTTTTGGCTCCAAAACCGTGTGTTAAGGAGAGAGAGAGATGGAAGTTGGTTTTGTATTTCATTTTGTATATCTAATACACATTATTCAATTTTCAAAAAATCAAATAATTGATTTACCAAATACAAAAAGTCAAGGCAATTATGCCAACCACTTCCATCACTATTCACATCACTCATGACAAGTTGTCAAGTCACTCAAAGTGACTAGACATCACATCAATCAAGTGACATGTTGTCACATCACTCAAAGTGACTAATGATTTGATGCTTGATGTGACTAGCGATTTGACACTTGATGTGACTTACGTGCCGCACTTGAATTCGAAATGCGAATGCGCTCGCAAACACTCTCGGGCTCGAGCTCGGGCTCGGGTTCGCTAATTCCAAATTAACAAATTTTTCGTTGCGACGTAATTAATTAATTATGTCTAGCAAAATCACTATTCACGTCACTAACAAATTAATTCTAAATTAATTCGTTTGCCCGAATTAAAATCCGATTTTAATTCCGTGTTGAAATCCAATTTCGTTTAAAATATCGAATATATTAATTTTCGATTAATTCCAAATTAATCGTTCTCTCTCTTTTAAATGATATTTTATCCTAGATAAAATATCTCCGTAATTAATCCCAGATTAATTTTCTCTCTCATCAAATTAATCCCAGATTAATTAAAGTGTTAATCATACGTCATCGGTGAATCTTCGGGAAGTGACCCATGAGATCCCCGAATATTTTGGCAGTAAATACGATTATCGGACTATCCGAATACGTACGTACCTAGTACTACGTTTTTACCGATTTACAAGACAAGGTTGGCTTCTAGCAAAGCGTCATGCCTACCCAATTCTCCAGAAACATGCTTACAGGAATAAGTGGTCTATATCAGGCGTAGTATACGTAGTATCGTGTATGTGTCGATCCAGTATCTGATGCCACGTGCCAGGCCTGGGGCTGGAATTGTGTCTGCTCCGTACGAAGCACATGTCGGATGTCTGGTAACTAGTCTCTATAATCGGATATACATGACCTAGTCATAATATCCTGATGACTGCAGTACTTAAGAGTACTAGTACCGTATCCCACGTGACACCATCTCCATTATGACTGGAGTGATACTTCCATCTTGACATCACACCCAATACACTACGATTCTCAATATACCCAGCAGAGGCGTACACAGAACCTGTTAAAGCCCTGGACGACCAAAACCAAAGCATATTGATTGTCGCAAGTATTAGCGGTGCAAGTCTCAGGTTAAGACCAAATACACCTACCCTGATTTCGGACTTCCATAGACACATAGTCGTACTACCAATGGAATTCCGAGCGGTCTATCCAGAGCGAAGCTGTTTACCGTACCATCGGTAAACGCAACCTCCTATTACACTTGCATGAGTATCATATACCTAAATATATGAGAATTACGCTGTTATGCCCTTATAACTCGCACAAGTGTAATTCTAGTATTTTACGCATTTATCGATGTCCAATCTCGATAATACTCTGACTGGGGATATTTAATGATTATACCTTCGTGGATTGATACTGTCTCATATCATCTCAATCCAGGAACTAATCATAAGGACCTCCTATCATTTATACATCTAGGTGATAAGAGTGCAATCTCCTTTATCACGTAGTTAATTTGTACAACAACACCATGATCTTTACAAATAGTGACGCTATGGGTCATAATTGTCCAACAATCTCCTGTTTGGCCTATAGTCAGTCACTCAAGTGTCTACCACCCGAACTATGTACGATTCGCTCAAATTACTGAGGAAAGGCTTTCGTCAGTGGATTTGCATGATTATCGTCTGATGCGATTTATACGATCATCACATTGCCACGATGTATGACCCGAACGAATCAGATGAATAGTCGAAGTATATATCTGGATCGTTGATGAGACCATTAATTCTTTAGCCTGCGTTGTAGCCTAGTTCAGCTGCTAACAGAACTATATCTAATCTAATTAGATTTATTATCGACCCAAATGGCTTCTATTGCTGTCTCAGCTACAGCAATTACCCGTATTTGTTGTTTATTCGGTAACAGTATCTTGCTTGGAAGGTATTCAGTTCACTGTTCCGTTATTCAAACTGTATAGTACCGTTGTTTTTATCTATTAGGAAACTTGCAGTAGTGATCTCAGTCACTTCAAGTTCTCATTCTCCATAGTTTAAGACATCATCCTTAGTTCTCGAAGATACTAATGGATGTTCTTAATATCAATCCAGTGACTATCACTAGGATTGGCCTGTTTGTGACTCCATATGCTCAAAGCGTATGAGACACCAGGTTATGTACATTTTCAGTATACGAGTTCTCTCAGAGTGTCAACAACCTTTAGATCTATCCCAGTAGATCTTTATTCCTAGAATAAAGGTTTTTTCTCCCAAGAATTCTACGGCGAATTTTCATGAAAGCCAAGCTTTCACCGATTGTAATATGGGAATATCATTTCTAAGAAATGACATATCATCATTATTTAGGACAGTCACTTTCAGTACGCTCCCACTAACCTCCTTATATACACAAGAATTATTTTCGTTTTGAATCAAATCATACACCATTATGATTACATCAAAACGATAGTTCTAAGAACCTAATGCTTGCTTCAATCCAAACATGGATCGAATAACCTGCAAACCTTGTTTGCTAGTTTTGGTACGAAAAAACCGTCAGGATTTTGTAAACATCCTCCAAAAGGTTTCCTTTTCAGGAAAGTGATTTTCCCGTTCAATTGTCATATTTCATAAATGAAACATGCAGCTTCAGCAAGTATTATCCAAATGGATTTAACGTGGCAATGGGTGAAATGTTTCGTCATAATTGACACAACGTTGATAACGATACATTTACGCTACAAGCCCAGCTTTGTACGTTGGTATGTTACCATCCATGTATGTCTTCCTTGAAGACTTATATAGTACCAATAGACACAATGTATTATGGTACAACAACTAGTATCCAAACATAGTTGGTATACATGGAATCCATTTCGGACATCATGACACTTTGCCATAATAGAGAGTCGATACCTTGTATCACTTCCTCATACGTAGTCGGTTGGTATTCCCCAAAAGATTGATATGTTTATGAGGTGAGATCAGAAACCCATTCCCCAGGTTGTTTTCTGACTCTCTCCGACTTACGTGGTTCTTGTGTATTCGAAGATTATTAGTACAGTTTCATCCTTGATGAACTGTTTGTGTTCCATAAGGGACTCGGTGCCTTGAACAGTATTACTCCGATTTTTATCGAGTTTTACAATCCTCCCACTTATCATTGCATATCGGTATTCCTCTAAGGAAAAACCGCATGGCGAGCAATAATTAAAATTATTCTCTTGTGAGTTGTATAAGTACTATATTTTGGTTTCCCCAGGATAACCTACAATTATGCACTAATCTGATTTGGGTTCTAGTTTGGTATCATCCAAATGAGCCCAGCATACCCAAATTTTCAGGAATGAGAAAACCCGGTTTCTTACATGTTCATATCTAATATGAATTCTGTCTAACAGATTTTCATGGAACCTTATTCAAAATAAGTTTTGCACTGTTAATGTTTATCCCTTTGAAGGAAAATGGTAGCTCAGTGCGACTCATGATTAACCTTATCATGTCTAACAAAATTCAGTTTCTCCGTTCGGACACACCGTCAAATTGACGTGTTCCGAGAGGAGTCCTTATTGAAAGAATACTATACTCTTTCAAATATTTGAGAAACTTATTGCTTAAGTATTTTCATCATGGTCTAACTGTGACGAAATAATACTTTAGCCGATCTGTTTGTCTACTTCGTGTCGAAACTTTAAAAGTTTCTGATTCGTGTTTCAAAAGAAACACATAACCATAACGTGATGCCACATCCGTAATGGTCACGAAATATTCATATCCACATCTAGCCTAGCTAGACATGGGCCCACTTATGTCACTATGAACAAGGGCTAACAGATCGATGGCACTTACACTTTTACAAAGTAAAAGGTATTTTAGGTACTTTACCTAAAAAACTAAATTCGTAGACATCATTTGAATAGAATCAAATTCGTCCTAGTATCCACTCTTCAAAAGTGTGGATATACGAGTCTTGTTTAATGTGTCCTAGACAACACTGCCACAAATAAGTCTTATCTGATCGAATCAGTTTGAGTTACTTGTTTATCATGTTATATGTTTGAGATTTATTTATATTCAAAATATAAATACTGTTATTCACATCTAATGTGTTTATCTCAATATCATCTTTATAAAATAAAACACTTTAGTGTTCTAAATTATAAAGGTATACTCGCAACGAGTTATACTCGATATAGAGATAATGTTTCTAGTCAAACTAGGTACATTATATCAGTTTCCTAATTTAAGTACACACCTGAAGGGTAGTTCCTAAACTTAGGTATCTATGGTTAAAACAGCGACTTTCGTCCCGTTTTCGATTCACAGATTAATCTCATCTGAAGTCAGTATCCTGCTCATAGCAGATTATGCATATCAGTACATATTTACGTACCACATATTAGTATCTAAAATCTAATTTTAATACTAGTAAGGAACATGTTTATGATAAATATATTTGAAGTCAGAGCCTTACCCTTCTTCAATTCCTTCATGTCTGCCTTGTCCATACGGCAGTCACGCTTTAGTGACCCCGTTTGCCACAGTTTTAGGTAGACATCTTGGGATATGTCATTTATCTTCCTAGAAGATTATAATGATTTTGCCTTTGCCCTTTTCTACATCCAAGAAGCCTTTGGCCAAGTATTGGCCTTCTGGGATATCGAAGTAAGATGCGCATTGCGCTACTTGCCTTATTGCAAACTTTGGCTTTGGCTCCTTGAGCACAGCCATTAACTCTCCAAGAGTTAACAATTGCAATTAATGCTTCTAAGATTTAAGTATAAATCTATAAAGATCCTTCAATTTCAACATCATGGTTTAAAGATCTAATCCTTAGTTATGACGATGAAATTAAGGAGTCATTATGGCAAACATAATGGATTAAGCACTAAAGTAATCATCACATAAATCTTCCAAAGATCATGCTCTACTATTTGTTTAACTATGGGCTTAGGCCCAAGAGGTTATTTTATCAAATAAAGTAACTTCTTAATTTTCAGGACCATCCTGAAATATTATTCCCAATTTGAAAATTAAAGTCGTTTAAACATATTTTCCCTAGGATTATGTTTTAAACATTAATCTTTCACTTTATCTTGATTCTAATAGTCCAACTATTTAATCAACGATGACAGATACTATTTAATTTGTAAAATTCAATTATATTGATTACTATAATCCAATTATAAAATCAACTATTAATTGAAATAGTTTGAATACAGTCCAACTGTTTTTAAAACAACGATTAAATATTAGTCCAATTAATATATTAATTTATTTGACGAAAAATTTGATATGAGCGTGTATGGCAAGTATCTAAACGAAATTGCAAATCTAATACTTGCCTCCCACTATTTTTCGGCGAGCCTCTAACCCTCTATCGAGTACTCGGGAAACCTTGTTTCCTAGTGGGCTAGGAAACCGTTAAATAACACACAATCTTGACTTTGGCCAACAAATTGTATGATACTTAACTAGGTAGATCTCTAAGATCAATTGGATCCCATCCAATTCCTAGATCCAGTAGGTGGACATCCAAGTCCGAAACATATATCTTATATATGCCAATATATCCAATATATTCCCTAACCTTTTTCCTCTAAATCAACTAAGCCTTGGCTTTGGCACAACAAACTTAATGATCCCAGTTAAGCGGAACCCATTGACCATGGAAAGCTTCGTAATCAATGTCGATGGACAAGAAGTAATCTTGACTTTGGCCAACAAATCACAACTTGGACAAGACATCAATATGGAACAAAGCTCTCGTGATTCAAACACATCCTCGACGGACAAAGGCCTTGACTTTGGCCAACAAGCCAATGCCAGTCTTGGATCTTGAGTAAGAATCACTCAATAGAAGGAAAAACGGTTAATATTTTGTGAGGGTTTTTCGCGTGAAAATTGGCAACCAATTTATTATCTTTGTTAAGGTCTCATCATCATGCACCCTTAAACATGCATTCTAAACACATAATAAGGCGCATATAAATATAATAATGATATCTGGATGGATACTTAACACATTGATCCTAGATCAAGTCTCTCACTTTTCTCTCTCCCGCTAGCACAAGTATTTACTTCTACCCGTTACACTACACTTCTGAAGAAACCTCATTTACATTGAGGGGAACAGGTGAGAAGAGAAATACATAGAGTAAGGAGGTAATAGGCTGGACACGTAGGTCCAATTTAATAAATTCTAAATTTATTACAACAATTTCCAAAATTGCCCCACTCATCTAATATTCATCTGATATACATTATTCATGCATCGCAACCATGTATTCATACAATCATGCTATCAATCAATCTAATCCAATTAATTAATCTGATAATTAATGACCATCCAATGTTCAAACAACGATTTGATTTTGCGCGAGTCAAACTCGTTTTGCGAATAAGTACTCAAAGTACGAATTCTTGAATTAAATTAAACTACAACATCAAATCCAATTTAATATGTATTAATGCTAATTCACTTATTTAATTCCAAATTAAATATTACACTTTATTAATGAACCTTTGCGACTTAGATTCCAAATCTAATCGTTACATCCAATGTCGTTTAATTGACGTCAAATAGACTTTTAATTAATTTATTAAGGCGTGGGCTTCGGCAACCAAAGCCCAATCAAGGAATAACCCCATAAGCCTAGAAATCAATTTCGGCCCATTAGGCCCAATTAAACTTTAAAGGCCCATTAAGTCATAATTGGAATTTATGGAAATAATTTTGGGCCCAATTGGATCCAACCAATTTGCCTAAACCAATCTTGGTACAACCAAGCCCATTAAAGCCCAATTACAACTTTCAAGCCCAATTTCTAAAATTGGCCCAATTAATTAAATCACAAAAATCCAATTTAACAATTTAGTTAACCTAAGTGTAATGTCATAATTAATCACCCAAATCAATATTCCAAAACACCAATTAGCCTAATTAATTATGCTCTTTATCATTAAAACATGTCCAACGGTAATTAGGGTTTCTAATATTCGATTCAGTTTCAATCAAATTAAATCCACAATCAACATTCCCAACATGATTCCAACTCATCCAATGAATCAAAATCAAAAATTCCAAGACATTAGGGCTTATATACCTCTCGACCAAGCTAAGGATTTTGGGGAAAATTGTTCCAAACTATTTTTCATGAAATTGATCCAATCGATCTTCAATACAACATCATTTAAGCATATTAAATCATCCAAATTCATTAAATCATGCTCAAATACATTTTATACAATTTCAACCCTAAATCAAGTTTCATGCTTTTAACTCGCTCTGATACCATTGTTGGAGTTTCTACGGTCCCGAGGATCGATTATCAAGCATAAAACAACATGTGAATACATCAAGGAGTTGCGGAATACTCACAATGATCGGTTGAGCGATGCGTCGAAGAATAAAAATTCTTCTTCTCCCTCCAAGAGCTCACGACAGTGGACTGTTTTGGTCTTCAAAATTCGGCCATGGATTCCATTAAAGCTCCAAGCTTTTTTTTGATGATTCCATGCTCATGAAATTAGTTCCCTATCACTTTAGGATAACTCTTTGTGTGCTAGCACTCTGATTTTGCCACAAAATCATCATTTGCATCTCCTTCATTCTCGGTCCAAACCAGAAAAAATAGAAGAGGAAATGGCCTTGAGGCCGTGAGAGAGAGAGTCTTTTTGGCTCCAAAACCGTGTGTTAAGGAGAGAGAGAGATGGAAGTTGGTTTTGTATTTCATTTTGTGTATCTAATACACATTATTCAATTTTCAAAAAATCAAATAATTGATTTTTCCAAATACAAAAAGTCAAGGCAATTATGCCAACCACTTCCATCACTATTCACATCACTCATGACAAGTTGTCAAGTCACTCAAAGTGACTAGACATCACATCAATCAAGTGACAAGTTGTCACATCACTCAAAGTGACTAATAATTTGACGCTTAATATGACTAGCGATTTGATGCTTGATGTGACTTACGTGCCGCACTTGAATTCGAAATGCAAATGCGCTCGCAAACACTTTCGGGCTCGGGTTCGCTAATTCCAAATTAACGAATTTTTCGTTGCGACGTAATTAATTAATTATGCCTAGCAAAATCACCATTCACGTCGCTAACGAATTAATTCTAAATTAATTTGTTTGTCCGAATTAAAATTCGATTTTAATTCCGTGTCGAAATCCAATTTCGTTTAATATATCAAATATATTAATTTATCGATTAATTCCAAATTAATCGTTCTCTCTCTTTTAAATGATATTTTATCTAGGATAAAATATCTCCGTAATTAATCCCAGATTAATTTTCTCTCTCATCAAATTAATCCCAGATTAATTAAAGTGCGAGTCATACGTCATCGGTGAATCTTTGGGAAGCGACCCATGAGATCCCCGGATATTTTGGCAGTAAATACGGTTATCGGACTATCCGAATACGTACGTACCTAGTACTACGTTTTTACCGATTTACAAGACAAGGTTGGCTTCTAACAAAGCGTCATGCCTACCCAATTCTCCAGAAACATGCTTACAGGAATAAGCGATCTATATCATGCGTAGTATACGTAGTATCGTGTATGTGTCGATCCATTATCTGATGCCACGTGCTAGGCCTGGGGCTGGAATTGTGTCTACCCCGTACAAAGCACATGTCGGATGTCTGGTAACTAGTCTCTATAATCGGATATACATGACATAGTCATAATATCCTGATGACTGCAGTACTTAAGAGTACTAGTACCGTATCCTACGTGACATCATCTTCATTATGACTGGAGTGATACTTCCATCTTGACATCACGCCTAATATACTACGATTCTCAATATACCCAGCAGAGGCGTACACAGAACCTGTTAAAGCCCTGTACGACCAAAACCAAAGCATATTGATTGTCGCAAGTATTAGCGGTGTAAGTCTCAGGTTAAGACCAAATACACTTACCCTGATTTTGGACTTCCATAGACACATAGTCATACTACCAATGGAATTCCGAGGGATCTATCCAGAACAAAGCTTTTTGCCGTACCATCGGTAAACACAACCTCATATTACACTTGCATGAGTATCATATACCTAAATATATGAGAACTACGCCGTTATGTCCTCATAACGCGGACAAGTGTAATACTAGTGTTTTACGTATTTATCGATGTTCAATCTCGATAATACTCTGACTAGGGATATTTAATGATTATACCTTCGTGGATTGATACCGTCTCATATCATCTCAATCCAAGATCTAATCATAAAGACCTCCTATCATTTATACATCTAGGTGATCTAATCACAAATTATAAGAGTGTAATCTCCTTTGTCACATAGTTAATTTGTACAACAACACCATGATCTGTACAAATAGTGACGCTATGGGTCATAATTGTCCAACATCTCCTTTATTGTCAATGTTTACCGATTAATTATATTTAACTAGACCATAAAGGCGAAAATTCTATTTGTCTCAATTAAGTCCAACCGACCATATAGACGGTAACAAGGTTATTACATAAACCGACCATATAGGTGGAAACTACTTCTGGAATGTAAAACCGACCATATAGGCGGTAAATAAGGTTGTCACCTAAACCATCCATATAGGCGGTAACTAATTAATCTAAATTTTAATTAAAATAAAGGAGATTAAGCTAAATTATTATATTAAAAATCTTACATTTTCACCCAAGCAGAATAAGATTACCTACTTATGCTGTAAATGAAAACACACAAAATTTTATTAATTAAATAAAAAGAAAATACAATAAAATTTAAATAAATATACAAGACGCTTTTCTTAGGTTTTCATGGAGAAATCCTCCAAAGAAAACATGAAAATTTACAAAGTTTAGCTTGTTATTTACAAGCAAATCTAAAGGCTTCCACCAATTTCTCCATCAATTGATCCACCAAACATGGCACCAAACATGGAATCAAACATGGAACCAAATCCTCCACCAATCATGCAAGTATGTTTGGTGGAAGTTTGACAATTTTTATTTTATTATTTTTTTAATTTTGAAAATGACTTTAATAATTAAACATAACACACTTTCAGATGTTTTATCAATTTCGGTCATGAAAACTTCAAAATTCGAAATTATTATGAACTTCAAAGTTTTAGATCTTTGAGTCTTCTTTAATGTGAAAATAAATTACCTCAATCCAATATCAGAGTAAAAATATATGGCCCAAATACGACAATTGCGCGAAGTTGGAATTTTCGAAATTGTACTTCATTAGAACGCCATTTCAAGTTTCCAATCTCCAAAATCAAAATGTCAAGTCTAGCTTTTACCTTTATTTGTTCCATATATAATCCTAAATGATTCCATTGAGTCCTAATTTTATTTTATTTGTAAAATAAACTAAAACACATCAAAAAATTCATCAAACCCAAGAAACTAAACAAAATATTAGGTAAAAGGGACGGTAAATATTAATATATTTTACGCTCATCAACACAGTTTTCCAAGAATATCAAATCTTTGAGAACCCACAATGCCAAAGAATATCTTGACTCTAAGATTCAATAATTTTTAAAAGCACAAGAGACCATTTCACAATGTTCCTACCCCTATACCTACAAAATGGACGAACTGAATGAAAACATCATCATATTTTAGATTCCACTCGATCTATGCTCATTTTATCCTCTTATCTCGAACACTTTTAGGGTGAAGCTTCTCTTACGGTTGTTTGTGTTATTAATCGTGTTCCTTCTTCCGTCACAAAATAATATTTGTCTCTTTATGAGTGCCTCTATAGTGTTTCCCCTCCTTATGATCTTCTCAAGGTATTTGGGAGTGTTTGTTTTGTTCTTCTTCCTCCCATAGAGCATCATAAGTTTGAAACCTATGCCAGACTTTGTTGTTTCCTAGGTTATGGTATTCAACACAAAGGGTATCGTTGTTGGGATCCTATGTCAAAGAAACTTCGCATCTCTCGTCATGTTATTTTCTGGGAACACGTTATATTCTCATCTCTTTCTAAGTTCACAGTGTCACCTTCAGATCCACCTCCACTTTTCACTAATCCATCTATTGAATTATTTTGACCTGATGTGCTACTCATTGTGAGCATACATATGTCCAACCTCCATCAACGCTTGTTCCAAATATTGCCCATCTTGTAGATACTGCACCAGAGACCATTGGTGACTCATCTTCATTCTATCCTCCCCGAGTAAGAAATCATCCCCCTTACCTTGAAATTATCATTGTTTCTCTACTCTTGTTTCTTTACATGAACCTCAATCCTATAATGAGGCTTATTCTAATCGTTATTGGCAGCAAGCTATGCAAGATAAATTACATGCATTGACAAAGATTGATACTTGGGACTTGGTCGATCTTTCTTTTGGAAAAAATTCAGTGGGATGCAAATGGGTTTACAAAATCAAAACACATTCGGATGGATCTATTGAGCGTTATAAAGCACGTCTTGTTGCTAAAGGATTTGCTCAAGAGTGTGAGATTGATTATGAGGAGACTTTTGCTCATGTTGCTCGTCTAAACTCAGTTCGCAGTTGGCTTGCTATTGCTGCTACTCGGTAATGGAGTCTGTTTCAGATAGATGTCAATAATGCTTTTCTCAATAGTGATCTCACTGAAGAAGTTTATATGAAACCTCCTCCTGGTCTTGATCATCCACCAAATACAGTATCTCGCCTAAGACATGTCTTATATAGTTTGAAGCAATATCCCCTTGCATGGTTTTCCAAATTCAGTACCGTTGTCAGTTAGATGGGTTCACTTCTAGTCCACATGATTCAGCCTTATTTCTTCGAAAATCCGAAAAGGGTATTATGATATTACTTTTTTTATGTTGATTATATGATTATTACTGGAGATGATATTTCAGGCATTGAAGATCTCAAGCAGGCTCTTAGTCAACAATTTGAAATGAAAGATCTTAGTTCTCTGGGTTATTTTTTAGGCCTTATGGTTATTTGTTCTGATGATGGTTATCATCTTTCGCAAGTCAAGTATGCCTCTTATCTTCTTTCTAGAGCTGGCCTTATAAACAGCCAAGACTGTTCCAACTCTAATTAAGTACAATACTCATCTTACACCTATAAATGAAGATATCACTCCTCTTGATGACCCTACTCTCTACGGGCAATTGATTGGAAGCCTCATTTATCTTACAGTCACTTGACCAGACATTTCTTGAGCAGTTCACATTATCAGCCAGTTAATGACCGCTCCTCGTTCTACTCATTATGCTTCGCATTCTTCGTTGTGTTAAAGGAACTCTCTTTACTGGTCTCCATTTTCTACTACTTCATCATTGGTTCTTTGAGCCTACTCTGATTCTGCCTGGGCTGGAGACCCTACTGATCGTCGATTAACTACGGGCTATTTTATTTTTCTTGGTGACTAGCTTATTTCTTGGCGCAGTAAGAAATGGACATTGGTTTCCCGCTCGAATACTGAGGCTGAATGTAGAGCCATTGCTGCTACTACAGCTGAACTTCTATGGTTACGTTAGCTCCTAGAAGATATGAGAATCCATCAACCATCCTCTCCCACCCTTTACTACGACAAAAAAAGTGCTATTGAAATAGCACATAATGATATTTTTCATGAGCGCATCAAACACATTGAGATTGATTTTTATTTCATTCGCCAACACATTGCTCATGGCACTATTTTCTTGGTGTATCTCCAATCCACTGATCAGTTAGCTGATGTCTTCACCAAATCCTTTTTTTTAGGACGTTACACTACACTTATTTCCAAACTCAATTTGGTTTCATCTAAACCATATTGAGTTTGAGGGGGATGTTAGTTGTGTAGTTGGTAGTTGTGTAGTGTATAGTTGGTAGTTGTGTTCTTATATATTTAATATGTTAATTGTGTATTTAATATGGTAGTTATATAATGCCTATATAAAGGCCTCTTATTTGATCAATTAGCGTGTTCACTCATCTCATATTCAAGTGTTAGAAAGATTCTTTTATTACGAAATGAAACTAGCAAATGCCAGATTTGAACTAGTATGTTGATGATTGAAATAATTTCGATGGAAAAGATAACTAAGAAACAAAAGTCAAAAAACTAAAAAGGAAGAACAAATAAAAATAATAAAAAAGGAAGAAAAGTCATGGTTAGATGACTGATAGGCTTTTTCATTACCTTGACCTTTATTACATGAGAGTTGTTTTTCCCTCATCCCCTTACAATCTCTCCTCCCAAAAAAATTATAATATTACTCATCTCCCTTACAAAATCATATGTATGTATGTGTGTGTGGATATATATATATATATATATAAAATAAAGGAGAATGGTGTTGGAGGAAAGAGAGTGCATCCCACGGCTCTCTTTATGTGGCTTAATTAACGGCTCAGATCATTTCATTGGTAATTGGAGGAAAGAGAGTGAATTGATTGATGGAAATGGTCAAAATTTTCAAATTTTCAAATTAAAAAATAGAAAGTTAAAATAAAATCATTTAATTCTGTAACACCGTGCAATAGGCACGGGCCAAATACTGTAACACCGTGCCGTAGGCACAGGCATTATTTAATTAAAAAATAAAATCATTTAATTCTGTAACACCGTGCCGTGCCGTAGGCACGGGCCAAATATTGTAACACCGTGCACCGTGCACCGTGCCGTAGGCACTGGCATCATTTAATTTAAAAATAAAATCATTTAACTCTGTAATATCGTGCCGTGCCGTAGACACGAGCATCATTTAATTAAAAAATAAAATCATTTAATTCTGTAACACCGTGCCGTAGGCACGGGCAAAAACTAGTATATATATATATATATTGGTTAATTTACTTATTTATTTATTATTTTATTAATTAAATTCATTTATTTTGTTATTTCTAAAAATTTTACTTTATTTATTTAATATTAATAATCTTTTTATTTATTATATTTATCTCAATTTTCATGACCGAGAGGTGCTCCCTCCCCCGAACGCCCTACCAAAAAATTACAACATTACTCATCCCCTTACAAAATCGTGTGTGTGTAAAATTATTGGTGAATTTATTTATTTATTATTTTATCTTATTAGTTAAATTCATTTATTTAATTATTTTCTAATTTTTCTAATTTTATTATTTAATATTCTTTATATCTTTTATTTATTAGATTTGGAATTTTTCTACTTTATTTATCATATTATAGTACGAAGTAATGTGTAAATCATAAAGTGCACAGAAGAACCCTTTGGAGGCAACATAAATCAAAATTTGTATTTTTATATATATATTTGTGTATATTATTACATAATATAAAGAAAAAATAAATAGAATAAAAAATAAAAGAATTAAATCAAAAATTAAATTAAATTAATTAAATCAAAAAGTAATTTATTTAAAAGATGAAGAATAATAATGTCTTACTTAGAAGTTTGGGCCTCTATAAGGTTAATGTGATGAAAGTTGGTCAATGGCTCTCCTTGGGAAGGGACCCTGCCAAACGGAACAGTAACGGAACAGTTGAATTACAAGTTATCACACCAACAAAACGTGTAGCAGTGGTCAAAAGGTTGGGATGATGAGTTTTTGTTGACATGAGTGGTTGAGCCAAATATCAGTGCGACTGTTTGCTGAGTGGGTGGGGAAAAGATGCATGAGGCAATGATGACAAAGTAACATGAGATGACGTCATAGACGGTGAAATAATGAATTTGAGAGCCTATATAAAGGAGTTGAAGTCTCAGATTAAAGGGTTGACTAATTCTGTATCTCACGGCTTCTAGAGAAACTAAGAGTTGAAGTGTCAGTGATACAGAGAGAAAGCAGGTCAGTATCTGACCACTTGAGAGATTTGTATCGGGCTTGTTATGAGACCGAGGTGCTTAGTTTCGTATTCTTGTATTCTACCCTCACTCGTAGTTTGGGTCTGTCTTGACCCGAAGCAGTAATAAAATATCTCTCTTTCTCCCGTGGACGTAGGTTGAAGTTATTGTCTTCCAAACTATGTAAATTATGTGTTTTTTTGTCTGCTTGCTAAATTTACTTTCGGCTCTTTGCTAACCAAACAAATTCACTGCTGAAATGAGATTTGTTCGAATGGTCGATTCTCATATTACTCTTGGAACGAGAAACAATCATCCATATTTGACGCCGTCTGTAAAGATTAGTAAAAAAAACAGCAAAAACGTTAAGACGATAGCCAAAAACAACAAGCCGATTTGTTGGAAACCGTGAACCGTTTTAGAATTTTTTTAAAAAAATTATTTTCGGAAAGTCTCAGTCTTCTTCTGTGCACTCCAACATTAGTATTCGATATCAATTTACAGCCAGAGGTAAAATATAGATCGATGAACCGATACTTGATAATAATTTTGCGGTCCGGAAGTTGATTTTGCCCTTGTCATCGTCTGCCACTCTTCAACACGTACTGCATGTGTCTATATTCAAAGTGAATTTTTAAGATATTTGAAAATCCGAAAATAATCTTATATCGAGAATTAAAATATTGTATGTGTGATTAGTCCCATCCATTTTAGGAACCAGACGAAAAAAAAGGTGCCAACTACATCAGAATTTCAATGTAAACCAAAGGAGAAGTTTCAATTTCAGCAATTCTACACGAATTAAAAGTAGCTTTAACCTTTTATTTTGTATCCATGTTTTTCAACCATTGAGATTTTTTACATAATCTAAATTTCCATGTGAGAGTCCCATAATTAGAGATTCAGATCTGTATTTTTTTAATTGTCTGAATTTATAATTTTCTGTCATCCTTATGCACACCTAAGAATGCAATCCGAAGATTTTACCTACTCTGCTTAAGTCCGAAAAGGGTGATTTGACGGCGAAATTTCCAAGAATTCCAAAAAAAAATACTAACAATGCAATACTGAACATACTCGGCCAGCTGTGAATTGCAAACAAAGGCATTAGAATCAAACCTACCTGCACAAATTACAAATAGCAGTTGTTTAGCCTAAATATTTACGATAAGTTTGAAAGTACTACGTAATTAGCATTTTTAGTCTATTTTCAAATACATTAACCGCTTATATCATATTATCAAACAATTAAGCTCTTATATCATATTAAAAAACAATTAAGCTCTTATATCATTAGAAAACACTATTAAAAAATTTTAAACGCTTCCAAACAAACTCTTATATCATATTATCAAACAATTAAGCTCTTGTTCATTGCGTACAAGTCCCTGGTGGACTATTGAAAGAACAATATATATATATATATGGTAACTCTATTCCAGTTGGAAGAGTGAAGATTAAACTTCCTTTTTCCACATTACATGCTGTTTTGTCCATGTCTAACAGAAACAGCAAAACAGTTGTTCAGGTAACATGGAAGTCTAATTTTTCTAGAGTGTACTCAGACGCAAAGTCAATGTTGTGGATCTTGAGTTGTCCTAAAACCAGAAGAATAATATGAGCTTCAAGCTCCTTAAGGCTAGCAGCAGCCTCCTCTCCGATCCTAGCCAACGTGCGGTCTGTTTTTTTTGCCTGCTGATTAAACTCGTTTGTTCTTTGTTCTACATGGTCATTAAGAGATGCAAATCCCGAGAATATAGCAGTCTGTTTTAACTCGGAGACCAACTTAAGTAAAGAGTCTGCAGCCTGGACCTGCTCTTCAGGAATGACAAAACTGGAAACAGTTAAACCATTTTTAGGGGTGATTGGAAAGTAATTTCCAGAAACAGCACGGGTTCATCGCAACTCAACGCAGAATAAAAGCAGATAGTTACACTATTAATGATATGAGCAAACATTATCAATTTTATTCTCTTTTCTGGGTAAGGGGAGACTACAGTTAGGATGGTCACTGCATCAGAATTATGTGCACCGCTAAATTTATCAAATCAACATGTAGAGCAAGAAATTGGTTAGGTTTATGCTGTGCAGCATCTCTCACTGCAACAGACAGATAAATTTAGAATTTGCTAGCAATCTGTATGGTAATAAATCAATTAGTTAAATTTATGAACGTAATCATTAATAATTTTCAATATTTACGCACCATTCTGGTTGCACGCATCTCCATCATGAAAGCTTCTTGTGAGTTTCTAACGGGTGGATCATTCACCTACATACAATAAGATAATACCACCAAGTGAATATATGGATTCACAAGAAATTTTCAATGAATGTCAACAAATTTCCAAAGCTAGCAAAATTACTCCAGAGAAGCTGTAGAATGATTTATTAAAATATAAAGAACTTCCCATTTGCATACAAGGCTTCAACTCCAGACGTACATTACAGTGCAAGATTAAAGCGGGCAGATGATCTAATTGCTAAATACTTTCTATAAGGCTTCTTTTCCTACATTCATTTAAACTTGTAGATGTCTCAATAACTAATTTTGCTCATATGATTTGGCTATGCTAGGCAATACCTGCACAATACTGTTACTAGAAACTTTTAAGCATTTTTGAGACAACGAATAAAAGCCAAATGTATATGTCAATTTCAGGATAACTATAACTGAAGGTACTCTCTCCACAACAGGGAAGTAGCTACTTGTTTCACCTAAAATAAAAAACGGTCAATTCTTCATCATTGTGCATCAACAGAGTTGGAGAAAAATACTTAAATAACTGTATTCTGAAAGAAGCCAGCAATATGCTACTTAAAATGGGAAAAAAGTTATAACAAGGAAAATAAATGATTCTGAGCGTCAGAATACCCTTGCAACATTGACTAGCTGGCTGAAATTGTCGACAATACTTGCGATATCAGTTTCGACTCTTTGCATCAAATTCTTCTGCTTTTGAGCTGCTGCAGCTGTCGCGGCAGTTGTGGGCCCACTTCCTCCTCCTTTATTCATTCTTTCACTTTTGCTCTCTTTCAAACAATAACCTAAACAGTGCCTACGATAAGATTAAAAAGATAAGTCTAGTTGATTATATGTTAAAATTGTTCGTTTACTTGTATAAATCTAGTCCAAGCAATAATGTTTGCCTTTAATCACATGCTATAACTGAAGTGTGGTGTGCTCACAAAATGAATAATTTACAGTTAGTTCTTTACCACCTCTACTGAACTAGTCCAAATAAAAATCAACATAAACAGAGTCGTAAATGTAGTGTTCTAAAATGCGCTGGTGCTAGTTGGGCGTCAACCCGGCACCTAATCGGGGCCTAGGCAGGTAATCGGAAATTGAGAATTTCTATCACTAGGTTAAGATTTGGTATGATTTGGAGAAATTAATCATAGAAAAATGTTGTTTGAGTAATGAGTAATATATATAAATGGCCAATTTGATGAGAAACTAAAAAAATTTGAAAAAAATAGAGTTTTTTGAAATTAGGGTTTATGCTCTAAATTGAGTTTTTTTTCAAATTGATAGGTCAGAGGTTAATTTTGTAAAATTAAGGTTATGGTTCAAATTGGGGTGTGAAATTCGGTCGGAAAAAGCAATTAATTTCAAATTCCCAACAGTCAATGGCTATTGACCGACGAATTTGCCGGCGAAAATTTGCCTGAATGGGCAGAAAACCGAAAATTTGCTAGAATGGGCGGAAAACGCTTCCCATTCTGGTGAGCGCCTGGCCCCAACGATTTGGGGCCCGCGAACCTAGGAGGTGCGTTTCAGAACACTGTGTAAATGGTTAAAAATAAACTGCAAATAAAAAAAAAATAAAAAATCAACATAAACAGTCATAAATGGTTAAAAAAAGAACTGCAAATAATTGTATAATTCATTATCATTTGACAGATTCACATTACACATTTAAACTAAAATGAAATAACATAAATTTGTATCATATGCACACTTATGAACCCGATAAAGTCTATACATCAACTAAACAAATATCAAACACACGAAAATGAGCAAAAATCAAAACTTAAACATAAACACAAACCCTGATAATCAACCGACAAAAGGGAAACAGAGACCAGCTGAATCAAGCAAAATACAGAAGAATTACAATACGGATCTTAAAAACGTTAAATGTTCAAATAAACAAGCCTTCAAACAAAAAGCTAAGCACGGAGGAAAAACTTAAATATGCTAACACAAAATGAAAGAAATTAACAGAATAAAGGAAACCCAGAAATCAAAGGACAGAATGAAGGGTTTACGAGATGTTACCTTGGTCTAGGGTTTAGGTTCCGGGAAAATGATTTGGGTGAGGCGATAAGAGAGAGGGCCCCTTGTTTTGTTCTTCTTCAGCGGCGTTGAGGTTTTGCTTTGCCCTGATGCCTTCGATTGAATATAGAAGCGAGTAATTTTTATCAGCACAATTTAAAAGTCTACATTAAATTTGTGGGGTTGGCAGAAATTCCGGACGAGGGTGGATGAGGATATTATTTTTCGTATTTATTGGATAGATTTGACATGAGTATTGGAAATTTGGAATAAGTGTTAATGAAAACCTATACGGGATTAGATACGGATAAATGAATAATTTTCATATATTGAATATGGGTGTTCTTGGATCGGATCAGATCGGGTTTTTTAAAATTTTGTTAGACCCGATCGGGTCGGGTCAAGGGAAAGTCGGGTCGTGGGTTGGGTCGTGGGGAAGTGTAACTCGATCGGGTTCGGGTCGGGTCGTCCGGTCATTTAAAAAAATAATTTTTTTTTATGAATTAATTATTTTGAAATATAAATATTAGTTATTTTATGTCCCAAAAATTTCACATATTTGTTTTACAGCTTCAATTCAATCATTTCAAAATAAAATTAGTTGTCAACGTGTTTGCTAAGTGAAATAATTTTTCGTTACTATTTTTATGAGAAATTGACACCCCAACTATAATACGATAATCACGATACTCAGATTAGAAAATGAAGTAGTATTGAGTTCAATACTCACAATTAAAAATAACTAAAATGAAAAATATTTAGGCCAACGCAGCCTTCAGCCTGCATAGATTGTACTGGCCTTTCCTTCCTTATTAGCGACCGACAGAACACGATTTACTAATTTTGTCGTCCTAGCTGGTTAGTTGATTTAGTATGCATCATGCTGAATCTCAAGTGCACAACCTTTCTCCTAGAAGATTAGTAAATTTACTAAGATTTTATTAGTTGTTTATTGTAATTATTTATGTGGATATTGTAGTACAAGAATTATCAAATGTTTCACGGTAGTTACAAGGAAATCCGAATTAGACTAAATCTCTTCCCCTGATATGATGTCCTGCGTCTGACCGAACCTCTGGCTGATGAAATTAAGCCAGAACCGAACATTGTTTTACTATCCTTTGCCTCTGACCGTACCGAACCAAACCACTGTTTTTTTTCCTTCCGAGGCTTGTTGATTTCAACAATATCCTTAAAACAAATTCGTCCCATACCGAAGGTGCAGTAGAACGTGAGACGATTGTTTCCCAGGATACAACGGAAAACGAACGAGTATGGGCACCACCAAAACTCGTTCCCAACGAGCCACAAAGTGTTTGAACTCTTCCCAAACAATGAAAACCGAGGATGATTATTTTCTATTAAAACCGAAATGTTCTGTAAAATAATCTGTCTTTTAAAAGAAAATTCGGCATGCCTTTTATAGAAAAAAAAAAAATAAGATAAGTATGTCATTAATCATATTAATGAGGGACTTTTCGATTGAAGTAACAAATTAATTAATGGAATTAATTTTTATGGAATACTTCAAAAGGTTTGGAAAAATAAAGAGACAAGCAAAAATTGGCTGGGCCGGGCCCACAATTTTGGTCCGGCATTCGTGTACGCAGGACGCGCGGGTGCACACGAGCCAAGCCTGTTTGGATTTTGATTTGCACCCCCCTGCGCGCGCACATAGAGAGAGCCTTTATCCTTACAACACTTATCCATCTACATATGAGTAATCATATATAAAGACATTTTCTCTCTTATAGCTTTCCCATGTGGGACAAGCTCATTTCTCTTTATTTTCCAACACTAATGGGTGAACTTTGAGCAACAATTTCTCATTCACCCAAGCACCATTTTAAGCATATGAATATACCATTTCGAAGTAATCACGGAGGAGTATCCGAATCATTCAATAACAACCACTAACACAAAGTGGATCATGCTTAAAATTGTGCATCAAAATGCCTACTCATAAGCATTTTTCCAACAATCCCCCACATGAATGAAATTGGTGAAAACCATCAAATAAAAAATATTGTATAAAATATTTTATTTGACCTAGAAGAGTTCAACGGTTCAACACCTGCATAGGAAAGGTAGGTCTCAGCCTTTGAACCTTCCCTTGTGAAAATATATCTCATTTACTGGCTGACAGTGGACGCGATGTCATTGAACTGTACTGCCGTTCATGTAAATGGAAAACATATATCACACAGATGTTTTACCTAACACATCTGAGTTCTCATGATTATGTCCATTTTGGCCATGAACATCAACCTGATTCTGCGAGAGTTTCTAAGAATTGAGCCCCGTACAATTCCCTTTGAAGCGGCCCCACTTCTCTCTCACATAGGTGATTTCTTATTTAAGAGTATCTCGTAATACTCCGCTCGGATTCCCGACGCATAAGAATCATTAAAAGCCTTTGTTTAACCTCTATCCATACGAGCATCACTGTTTCATTTCACCATAGGAATGGACTAGAGGGTAACCCCCACAGTGAACCAATTATGTCTTTTACAAGTGGGTTGTCCCATTGAACCTAGATCTTGGGATTTCCAGTCAACAAGGTTGGGTTTTCCTTCGTAATAAACATTTATCTAACGGGCTTTAGTCTCATTTCCCTCGATGATTTCTCAACTAACTCTCTGTTTAACCCTTTGGTTAGCGGATCCGCAATATTATCATTTGACTTTACATAGTCAATCGAAAAAACTCCAGTAGAGAGTAATTGTCTAACGGTATTATGTCTACGACGAATATGTCTAGACTTACCATTATACATATTGTTATGTGCCCTTCCAATTGCAGATTGACTATCGCAATGAATGCAAATTGCTGGCACTGGCTTAGGCCAACTTGGAATATCCTCTAGAAAATTTCGAAGTCATTCTGCTTCTTCAGCACACTTATCTAATGCAATGAATTCTGATTCCATTGTAGATCTGGCTATCACAGTCTGTTTGGAGGATTTCCATGATATAGCTGCACCTGCTAGTGTAAATATATAGCCACTGGTAGACTTTGAGTCTTTCATATCTGATATCCAATTAGCATAAATGTATCCTTCGATTACAGCTGGATATCTATGATAGTGCAACCCATAATTACGAGTAAAATGTAAGTACTGTAGTACTCTTACAATTGCTTTCCAGTGATCAACCTCTGGATTACTCGTATATCTGCTGAGCTTGTTTACTGTACAGGCTATATCAGACCTGGTACAACTTGATAAGTAGATCAAACTCCCGATCACTCTCGAGTATTCTACTTGAGATACACTCTCTCCTCTATTCTTCGATAGGTGTATACATACATCTAAAGGAGTTCTCGCCACAGCAGAATCATCATTGTTGAATTTACCAAGAATCTTGTCCATATAGTGCGACTGATCAAGAATAAGGCCATCAGGACTTCTTGAGATCTTTATTCCCAGAATGACATCTGCAAGACCCATGTCTTTCATGTCAAACTTAGATATCAGCATATTCTTAGTAGATTTCACCATTTTATCATTACTCCCGACAATCAATATGTCATCAACGTAGAGACATAAAATGACATAGCCAACTTCTGTCTCTCTGACATAAATACACTTATCACATTCATTGATTGTGAAACCATTTGACAACATGATGTCGTCAAACTTTTTATGCTACTGTTTCGGAGTTTGTTTCAATCCATACAAGGATTTTACTAACTTACAGACTTTCTCTTCTTGTCTTGGAGCTATAAAGCCTTCAGGTTGTTCTATGTAGATTTCTTCATCTAAATATCCATTTAGAAAGGCTGTTTTCACATCCATCTGATGTACCTCAAGATTGCGTAAAGCTGCAATCGCTACTATCATCCTTATAGAATTTATTCTCGTTACGGGAGAATAAGTATCAAAGTAATCAAGACCTTCACGTTGTCTGTAACCTTTAATTACAAGTCTTGCTTTGTACTTATCAATTGATCCATCTGCCTTCATTTTCTTTTTGAAAATCCACTTGGACCCCAAAGTTTTACATCCTGGAGGAAGATCCACTAACTCCCAGGTGTGATTTTGAAGGATGGATTCAATTTCACTATTGATGGCATCTTTCCACAAAGCACCATCAGCTGACCTTACAGCTTCGTTATAGCTTTGAGGATCATTTTCTAGCAAAAATATCAGAAAATCTAGACCAAAAGATTTTTCCGTTCTAGCTCTTTTGCTACGTCTTGGTTCAAGTTCAACATCTTATTGATCTTCTGGAACATTTATGTGTTCTGGGTCCTGACTATCTTCAATGATAGTCTCATGTGCCCGTTTGTGCACATTTGAATTCGAATTTATTTTACAAGGAAAAACGTATTCGAAAAATGATGCATTTCTCGACTCCATTATCGTATTCTTGTGAATATCTGGTACATTAGACTCATACACAAGAAATCGATAAGCATTACTGTTATGTGCATATCCTATGAAAATGCAATCAACAGTTTTTGGTCCTATCTTCACCTTCTTAGGTGGAGGAATGACAACCTTGGCAAGACACCCCCACACTCGGAGGAATTTATAGGAAGGTACTCTACCTTTCCACATTTCATAAGGAGTTTTCCCTGCTTCTTTCTGTGGTACCTTATTTAAAAGGTAATTAGCTGATAAAACAGCTTCTCCCCACATATTCTGAGGTAAGCCAGAGCTGATTAACATAGCGTTCATCATCTTTTTCAAGGTACGATTCTTCCGTTCTGCAATCCCATTGGATTGAGGTGAATAAGGAGCTGTGATTTGATGTATGATTCCATTTTATTCACAAAGTGATTCAAAAGGAAAAACATGCTCACCCCCACGATCACTTCTTAACTCCTTAATTCTTTTATTCAGTTGGTTTTCAACTTCATTCTTATAGAGAACAAACTTCTCTATAGCTTCATCTTTGCTTTTCATCAAATACACATAGCAAAATCTTGTGCAATCATCAATAAAGGTAATAAAATATTTATTACAGTCCCTCGATTGTATTTAGTTAAAATCACATACATCGGTATGAATGAGATCAAGTGGTTCAGAGTTTCTTTCAATATTATGAAAAGATGATCTGGTTAGTTTTGCCTCAACACAAGTATCACACTTATGTCTATTATCAATTTTAAAATTTGGAATGTGATACATGTTAATTAATTTTCGTAATGAATTAAAATTAACATGTCCTAATCTATCATGTCATAGATTAGAGCATTCAACAATATAAGTAAAAGAACTAGCTTTATTGATATTCTTGGGTTTTACAACCATTACATTGAGCTTAAAAAGCCCATCAGTAACATACCATTTTCCCACATACATCCCATTTTTAGTCAAAACTACTTTATCAGACTCGAACACCATCCGGAATCCATGTTTGTTCAGAAGCGATCCAGACACTAGATTCTTCCGTATTTCGGGTACATACAGAACATTGTTCAGAGTCAGCTCTTTCCCAGAGGTCATCTTCAGAATCACATTTCCTTGACCTTCAATCTCAGATGTTGCTGAATTGCCCATGTATATTTTTTCCCCATTACCAACAAGCTCAAATGAAGAAAACATGCGCTTGTCCGAGCACACATGTCGAGTGGCACCAGTGTCAATCCACCACTCTCTTGGGTTAGAACCCACCAGATTCACCTCAGAAACCACAGCAAAAAGATTAATGTCTGAAACATCTTGAGTCATGTTTCCATCACATTAACCTTTTGTTTCTTTTTCTTCCTCGACAGTCTACACTCAGAAGACTTGTGACCCATTTTGTCACAGTTGAAGCATCTTCCTTGAAATTTGGATTTCTTGGAAACTCCTCCTTTAGGGCCCATCTTTGACCCTTTGTTCTTGAGGTTCTTGTTCTTATGGTCATGTTCAACAACATTTGTCTTGGCCTCATGAGATATTCCTCTCTTATCAGATACTCGGTTATCTTCCTCAATTCTAAGCCTAAGAACCAAGTCTTCAATGCTCATTTCTTTTCGCTTGTGCTTTAGATAATTCTTGAACTCTTTCCAACCAGGTGGTAGTTTCTCAATTATCGAGGCTACTTGAAAGGTTTCACTTAAACTCATTCCCTCAGCATGAATTTCTGCTAGAATAATCTGCAGTTCTTGTACTTGGCTTATCACAGTTTTGGAATCAATCATCTTAAAATCTAGGAAGCTGCCTACGATAAATTTCTTAGTGCCGGCATCCTCAGTTTTATATTTCCGATCTAAAGATTCCCAAAGCCCTTTTGCTGTTTTCATTCCGGCGTACACACTGTACAAGGAATCACTTAGCCCATTCAGCACATAATTCCTACATAGGAATTCAGAATGTTTCCAAGCATCAATGGTACTGATGACTTGAATATCAATCTCACCCTCTTTGGGTGCAGGAACATCTTCCTTTAGGAACTTTGCAAGGTTCAACGTGGTCAAGTAAAAGAACATCTTATGTTGCCACCTTTTGAAATTCTGACCAGTGAATTTTTCAAGTTTATCAGCAGCAGGATTGACATGGCTCACATGTCCAACAAGTTGACTAGCCATAGAGGCAGCAACACCTTGGCCAGCCCCTGAGGCTGCCAGATTAAGCCCAGAGGCTGAAGCATGTTGGCCAGCAGAAGAGGCTGCCACAGCACTTTGGTCAGCCATAGAGGCTGCCACAACATTATGGCCAGCCGAAGAGGCTGCCATATTCGGATCAACTGTGTTTGGACTGATTTCCATATCCACAGAGTCAGAATTTGTTTTAAGACTGTAGTACAAGAATTATCAAATGTTTCACGGTAGTTACAAGGAAATCCGAATTATACTAAATCTTTGCCCATGATATGATGTCATGCGTCTGACCGAACCTCTGGCTGATGAAATTGAGCCAGAACCGAACACTGTTTTACTATCCTCTGCCTCTGACCGTACCGAACCAAACCACTGTTTTTTTTCTTCCGATGCTTGTTGATTTCAACAATATCCTTAAAATAAATTCGTCCCCTACCGAAGGTGTAGTAGAACGTGAGACGATTGTTTCCCTAGATACAATGGAAAACGAACGAGTATGGGCACCACCAAAACCCGTTCCCAACGAACCACAAAGTGTTTGAACTCTTCCCAAACAAGGAAAACCGAGGATGATTATTTTCTCTTAAAATCGAAATGTTCTGTAAAATAATCTATCTTTTAAAAGAAAATTCGGCATGCCTTTTATAGAAAAAAATAAAATAAGATAAGTATGCCATTAATCATATTAATGAGGGACCTTTCGATTGAAGTAACAAATTAATTAATGGAATTAATTTTTATGGAATACTTCAAAAGGTTTGGAAAAATAAAGAGACAAGTAAAAATTGGCTGGGCCGGGCCCGCAAAATTTTGGTCCGGCATTCGTGTACGCAGGACGCGCGGGTGCACACGAGCCAAGCCTATTTGGATTTTGATTTGCACCCCCCTGCGCACGCACGTAGAGACAGCCTCTATCCTTATAATACTTACCCATCTACATATGAGTAATCATATATAAAGACACTTTCTCTCTTATAGCTTTCCCATGTGGGACAAGCTCCTTTCTCTTTATTTTCCAACACTAATGGGTGAACTTTGAGCAACAATTTCTCATTCACCCAAGCACCATTTTAAGTATATGAATATACAATTTCGAAGTACTCACGGAGGAGTATCCGAATCATTCAATAACAACCACTAACACGAAGTGGACCATGCTTAAAATTGTGCATCAAAATGCCTACTCATAAGCATTTTTCCAACAGATATATAATTGTGTCACGTATTTGGGTTTAATGAAATCTTATCAGTTTCTACATATATAACGTTTGTTCTGAAATCAAGAAATGATACATAATTCTTGGCCCAGTGGTGGACTTGTGCTCTCCCCAATGGGAGAGCACAAGTTCGACTCCCTGCAGTGGCAGGGAGTCAAAATATTTTCTCTCAATTTGAGAGTGGTAGAATTCTCCCCATATTTGAGTGGGAGTTGATGTTTCGTCTCTAATAGACGTAGAATTCTGGATGTACTTCAATGTTTGTATTCAATATTCCATGTATTGTAATAAAAAAAAATGATACATAATCAAACTAAATAAAATATTTTCCTATAAAATAGGTTAATTACATCGATATTTGATATCATTATGTTTACTTTAACATATAAAGTAATGATATAGTAGCGGACAGAAGAATTGAATTGAATTGAAGATGAGATAAACATAGATTAGATAAGAGATTAAGTAAGATAGAGATAATGTTTGTATTTTTATCCAAATCGTAAGAGACATGGATAACCAAGAGAGGTTGATTATAATCTCATGTTTTAGGCAGAATACCAATACCGTACAAAGTGTCTCTGCCAAATAGAAGAAAACGATAGATAAGGTTTGTAAATGAGCCGGATTTCGAAAAGTTAATCCCTAAATTTAAGTTATATTTATTGGTATTTTCAAGATATTAGAAAAATCCAGTTTACTAAACTTTGAATTGATGCTCTTAGTATGTTTTTTCAAACTCAAATTTAAATAAAAAATACTTAAAATATAGTTGAGTTTTTCAAAGTTCGACTCATTTTCTAACCCTACCTACTGATAAATAAAGATAACTATTCATGCATTAAAGAGCAGTCTCATTGTAATATTTTTCAATAGTAAATTTACTGCTCTATTACTCTAGTATCATTCCTACAAATATAATTTCTTATTAATCAGATTTTTGCATCAACAATGTTGTTGACGGTTGTTTTTCGGTGCAATGATAATTTGGGAAGTCGACCCTTCGAACAAACATCCCCCAAGCAGTGAATTTATTTGGTCAGTAGGGAACTCAAAACAAACTTGGCAGGCAAACAAGAAAATCAAACATAGATTTACGTGGTTCAGTAGAGAGTGGCTCAAACCTACTTTCACGGAAGAAAAAGGGGTGTTTATATTACTACTCGAGGTCGAGAGAGACTTGAGATACAAGTGGTGTAGTAGGCTTACAAAGAGTGTAAAGAACCTCGGGTCTTAAACTAACCAGTTACAAATCTCTCTAGTGATCGGGTACCGACCAACTATCTCTCTCTATCACTACTTTTCAACTCTTGACTCTTTTACAAATTGCGTGGTGCGAACATTGCTACCCCATGAATCCTTTTATATAGGCTTTCAAATCCATTATTCCACCAATCCATGACGTCAGCTCATGTCATTCTGTCACAATTGCCCCATGCTCATTTTCCCCAACCACTCAGCAAACAATCGCTCTGACATCTGACTCCACTACCATTTGTTTGACGTGAAACCTTGCTGTTCAACTACTCCAATACTGTTCATTCTGGTAGAGTCTCTTCTAAAGGAGAGCCGTTGACTTACTCTTGTCACATCAGCCTTTTAGAAGCTCAAACTTCCAAATAAGGCATACTTCATATGCTTGTAAGTATAACATATCGTGATCTCAGCTCTGTTCCTCAAGTCGGCTTGCCGAGATGAATGATGCTTGATCGAACTTCCTGACTTCTTTAACCGGGTTGGGTCGGTTAGCATGAACTACCTCAGGTCGGCTTCCATAAATATTCAAATATTGTCATAACTGACACTTCCTCTTTAGGTCGAGTTGGGGTCCCTACTTGCTTCATCATCAACTGGTTTTATCATCGGGAGAACTCCTCCGCATAGTGAGGTTGGGCCCTCCGTCTGACTCCAGCCTCTCTAAGCCCTTGGACCCTCATCCCTCTCTTCTAGGCAAGTACAAAATCTTATTCTACCCCTCCTCTATATTTGAACTTCCGCGGAATCAAAAACCACCACCAACAAATATATTTCATTAAGTTGAGTAAAATTTAGATATATTTTTATGATTTTTATCCATCTAAACTTAGGTTTTCTTCCATCTCAGTTGACTGTGTTTGTACTTTAATCTTATTTACCTACACTTTATAAAACTTTTTTGTTCTCATATATTTTTTCCCATGATACAGAAAATTTCAAAAATAATTAAATCTTTGTAAACGGCGCCGTATCACGTATTGGTGGAAGGTAAGTACAAACTTTTAAATCACGGGAAAAAAAAACAAGCGATTTTAGAAGCGAGAGAGGATGATGAGGGGATTTTGTGGAGTTTCTTCTACAGTCACCTTATCACTAGCAGCAGTTGTCTCCATTGGAACAAGATTCTGCATTACAAATGCAAATACAAAGCCTTTCTTCAAGCAGAGCAGGGAATTCAATATTTGTTGTTGCTCTCAGCCAAAACTGTCAGCTCCAAAAGCTACAAAGAACAAGAACAGGAGACGCCGGCCAAAGCATTATGATAGAGATGAAGATGATGATGATGATGATGACGATACTGGCGATTTCGTGGTTGTGAATTTTTATAAATTTGTTTTCATTAAAGACCCTCAAGCTGAAGTTGCCAAACAACTCGCCTTCGTTGAGGTTTGCTCAGCTTCCCTTATTTTATTTCATTTCTATATAGCTGTAGGATTAGTTATTAAGTCTTGCAAGTTGCAACTTTAAGTAATTGTTTAATTGGTAAAGAAAATAAGCAAGAGATAAAATGGAGGACGAATGAAGCATTTTTGTTTGGTTATTTTGTGCTTTGAGAATTGAGACCCCTTTGCATTTGTAAAGTAGGTGAAGCTTTAGTGTTTAGCAGCAAGAGGGTGTGAGTGTTTAAATTCAGATATTTACTATATATATAGAAAGGACTAAGGGCAACCCCAACGAGCACCATTTCTTGCGTTCGCTGGTCACCAAATTTGGCGTGGCTATGTAGCAATAGAGTGCGCGCTATTGGCTTTTTTTGTTTTTGTTTTTTTTTTTTTAATTTTTGCACAGTATTTTAGCTTTTGAAGTTAAATTTGAAGTGTTGGGTTGGAGAGAAATGTAAATTTGGTGCAAATTTAGAGTTAGGATTGGGGTTGCTCTAAAGCTTTGTTTGTTATCGTGGTGCTATAGCTACAATTGCCATGAAAAGTCGATAGTGTTTGGTAAAACGTAACTTTAAATAATAATTTTAATAAAGGATTTAAAGTCCTTTATTGGTATTATAGTTTTTCATCCAATAATTATGGGATAAAATGACCTTAGCTAACAAACCACAATGCAAGTGTTTATCAAATGCTTTCAAGTTGTGGCTTAAAAGCTACAACTCACCAACTGCAGTACCAAACAGAGCCTAAAGGAGGTTGGTCAGGAGCATTTCTGGTGTAGGAGGTTTGCGTGCTTGTGTACCTTGCTGCCTGACTGACTGTCTATAATTGATGGACACTTGATGGTTAGGTTTACTGTATTATTAAGGATGTTGTGCGTGTAAACTGGAGCTGGATTTCATTGCCCTTGTAGTTTCGGACAAAATCTTCCACATCACAGCTTTTTATCCATGCGCCTGTTTCATGATGTGCCAGTTTGATATGGTTTCATAATAGTATAGGCTTTAGTCTTATAGGATTGAAGACATTGAAATTCATAATTTCCATTTGATCAAAGAGGTCTCATTTATTGAATTAAGCATGTGTGAAATGGCTCTAATATGATTTTATTGAAAATTACATTTTTCCTTATTTCTAATTCTAAAGTGGATGATGATGCATCTACTCTATATTCTCGTATGTTTCATATGCACATTTTATTATCCAAAATATATCCCCTTGATCAAGCAAACAAACAACTCACATGAAACTTTTTTTTTATCTACCAGGGTCTCAACCTACATGGTCGTGTATACGTGAATGAACAAGGGATTAATGCACAGGTACCTTTCTCCTTTCTTTAAATTGGATCTGTCAAATTTCTGGTGATTTTCTACTTTGTTTTTTTGATACTGCAGACTTGTCATAGTTCTCCATGTTTAGGTGTTGGTTTAGACTAGTCTTGTGGAATTTTTGTTTCAATTGTGTTGGATAAAAATTGATTAAAATCACGAACATAAGAACAATACATAATTTTCGGACAAGTTGTGTGTACTAGTCAGTTAATGGGTATGATCTTTACAGCTAGTACAAGAGGTTTAAGGTTTAAATCCTGCTCTTATCAGGTTGAGGAAGGGTTTGGTTTACATTCAAGTACTTTTTAGGGAAAATTTTGTAATCTTTTTTAAAAAAAAAGTTGGATGATATTGGGAGTTTCCTTAAAAATTCCTCCTGATTTGCTTCTTTTTTCGCAGTACAGTGGGCCATCAAGAGACGCTCTTGCCTACGTTGAATGGTTAAGACAGGACGAAAAATTTTCTGATTTATTGGTTCAGATATCTCCAGCTTTAAATGGGCATGCCTTTCCAAAACTGAAGCTGCGGTATAAGCCTTCACTAGTACAGGCAAGCTATAATTATGATGTTTATTCTTTGTAATACAATTCTTTTTATTCTTCACATCTCTTCACTGATCATTCAACTTGTGTCAGTGCCCCTTATTTTTTATATTACTCTATTGCTGTAGAATCTTTACAGTCTTTGGAATCAATATTCATTTTCTTTTTCCCCATAACGATGTTGCCGTTTAATTTTTGAATCATTATTTTCGGTTTACTTTATTACTTTGAAGTTCCTTTATTACATGAATATCATAATCACGATTTTTTTTTTTTTTTAAAAAATCTTGTTTCTGCTTATTCTCCATTATTTGATGTTGGTGATTGAAATAGAAATGAGCAACTGATTTCATTGGTAATTTCTAACAAAATAACCTCCTAATATGAACATATTCTTGCTGGGAATTTCATTGTTTCTCGCGTATAAACTTTTGTATATGCATGCAAATTTGTAGGTGCAGGTTTGCATCCATATGAATGTGTTTGTGTTTTAGCTACTACTGATATAAATTTTATTTCTCAAGTTGGAAGGAGGCATTTCTCATCTTCCTTTGCTTGACCCATCAATGCGTGCAATATCACTAGCTCCTTCCGAATGGAGACACAGATTAGAAGCAAGAAAGGACATGGATAAAGCATCAAATTCAAAACTAAATAGGGACTTTATTCTATTGGATGTGAGAAATGGTACTTCTTTGCTTCTAAAATGTTGTATTTGGCATTTATCATGTTTGTTTGAGCTAGCTATTTATTTTAAATTTCACTGAGTTGGTCCTGAAGATTTGTAGATTTCGGCATAGTAGTGTAGCAAGAAAATTGATCCCATGGGGGTAAAATTTGATTTTCTCAAAAAGTGTTAGATACTCTTTATTTTAGGGAGGCAAATAAAAATTATATCATTAACAAAATATATTTTTCATTAATTTATATGACGCATTATAATCCGCCACTATTTGGCATAGTTACATAATGAGTGCAGTACCTTCCTTATTCATTTGAGCACTCTAAGTCAATCCCCATTTAACTCTACAGCTTTCATATCAACTCATAAACTTAAAAACTTC
The DNA here is from genome assembly GCA_019454045.1 of Zanthoxylum bungeanum. Lineage (NCBI taxonomy): Eukaryota > Viridiplantae > Streptophyta > Magnoliopsida > Sapindales > Rutaceae > Zanthoxylum > Zanthoxylum bungeanum. Next base: position 10,228 of record SKCR01032737.1, on the reverse strand, counting down.
TACTTTTTTTTCTTTTTTAAGCATAGCATTATTGATAATTAAACCTCCTCCCCACCCATTTGAGCGGGGTTCAAGCAAGAGATTTTACCAAGTAAACTAGTTCGCATCCGCCCATATCCTTATAACTCCTTTAGTAATATATAAAAAAATTGTCTAGAGAGACTACCTGTTTCAAGTTGCATGCATTGGACATAAAAAAAAAAAAAACATTTTGAGAAAAGTGCTAGTTACAAATTTACCATGAAAGTATAAAGGTTAAAAACGTGATATTACCGTGCGTTTTTGGTGCATCTGCACTAACCTACCTCTTATTCATGCTATCATTTACTAGAGCCAATGGCCTGTTCTGGATTTAGATAGCGAACTTGCTTCTCACTGGCTCTCCGGAGCTAATTTGCTGATCACTGGCTCTCCAGTTTCAACCAATATCAGTGGACTTAGTATGGCTCCTGGGTGCAGTTATGTTATGTCTAGTCGTGTTAGATTTGCCCAATCACCAATCTTTGGTCTTCAGGATAAGTAGTTTTTGAGATTCCTAGACAGGCAGATAGCTACTTCTGCTGTAGAAGTTGCAGTATGCTATAATGCATACTTTCTGCTATCGAAGATTAACAACGGTGTAATTACTTGTAATTAGGGTATGAGTGGGATATTGGTCATTTTTATGGTGCTAGAAGACCTGATGTGGACTGCTTTAGGAGCACTTCATTTGGACTAACCCAGAGAGAGGTATGGTCAATCTAAGCCTTATATCAAATTGTAAACTTTTAGCATAAACATCTCGTCTTTACTGAACAAGATCTTAGATATATTCATGACTGTATTTAAACTGGAACATTTGTCTAGAAATTCTATGTGGAAAATTTATTTATAGTAGAAAATATAGTTAGTAAATTTCAACTTATTTATTTATCTTTTCAAAAGAAATTATTTATTTTACAAAAGCTGCAGTCCTCAAAAGTTTTCTTTTCTAGTAGTATTATCTTTGCATGTGATGTGATGGTGCTTTTATGTTAAAACTTAAATACTGTTGTTGAATCCTCCACTATTATTAGTTCAAGTTTTTAGGATTTTCTTTGAAAAAGAATTATCATAAAAATAACTGAATGAAGAACAAAAAAAGTTGTGAATTAAATGGCAATAGGAATAGGAAGAATAAAAAAGAGCTCTAATGTCTGTGCTATAACTCCTTTCAGGCTCCAACATCTGAGCTAATGTATTAAATGGTACAACTGTAAGGTTGCTTTCTTCTTATCTAAAGTATACACAAAAGCGTGACCTGAAGGATGCATATATACTTATTTTATCTATAGAACTAATCCTACAAACTGCAGTCTCATTGTAGTATATTTTACTAAGAAACTGTCACACGTCTGAAACTTTTCAGTGATTTCTCCACAATGGCTTTGAATTTTGCTTAGTCAATATCTTCTGTTTGTTCAGGCCGTTGCTTCAGATCCTTTAGCAGACCTTGATAAAGAGAAGACAGACATTTTGATGTATTGTACTGGAGGCATCCGTTGTGATGTATATTCTACAATCCTAAGGTAGCTCACTATTCCCTTCATTTTCCTTCTCGTCATTATGATTTTGGGTTTGATGTTAAATTTAGTAGGTCAATCTGGATGTAGGCTGATTCCTTATATTGCATTGATCTCTTCAATAATACTTGGTTAGTAACATACTTTTTTTGACAAGAAACCGAACTTTCATTGATTGTATGGGAGATTTGCAAAAGTGAACAAGCTGTCCATAACAACTTAGGATCAGCTTTCACAAAAATCTGAAAGTAATTCAAAAGAATGCTATCCACCTAAGTGTCTAGCGAGAACAATCTAAGAACAAACCAAATTTACTAGCAACTTCGTTGTCAAATATACTTTATTGAAATCAGTCAAATTTGATGTACTAAACAACTTTTCTGTTGGCGTATGACAAGTTTAGAGGTCAACATATAAAAATTTGAATCTCTAATATATACATAAATGCTTTATGTATCAAACACATGGACCATAAAGCATGAACTATAACATCATTATGTTGGTATGATTTCATGTGTTAGATAGTGAATACCACATTTATTTTCTGACAATAGGAATTTGTTATATTGCATGGTAGTATGGTACATAAGAAGATTACCAACATATTTGGGATTGTGGTAGATTCTCAAATAATCACTTTTTTGAGAATCTACTCCCTAATTATGTTGAATTATCATTTATTTGATGACTGTAAGTGTAATAAATCTAAAATAACATGATAGAGTCGAATCGCCATGTTTGTAATTCGATGTTAAAACGATTGCAAATAAGAGATCACGATGAATGGAATTGAAAATAAACTTTGTATTTAAGATTTAGTTTCAACAATAACCAGATTAGCAAAATACAAGGAAATGACTCAAGCTTTTCAACTATCGTCTTTCTTCTTGATCAATATAAGTGGACTCGAGTATGGAGATGTACTGGGTTGTATAATGCCAGCCTTGAGGATCTCTTTGACTAGTCTCTCCATTTTGCCCTTTTAACAATGTGGATACCTGTAAGGTTTGACTCTTACGGGACCTTCGCCTTCTTTGATTACAATGGCATGGTCTTCTTCCCTTTTTTGGTGGCAAGCAATTACGCTCGTGGAATACCTTTTGGAATTCTTCCAACAAGAATTCTAATTTTTCTTTCTGTACCTCATTGAGGTCTTCCTTCTTGTTATCTCCTGGTTGATTCATCTCACTCCATAATAACACTCCGTAAAATTCTACCTCGGTAGCCGTCAGAATGGACTTAAGTGTCATGGGAGACTTGCATAAGGTTGGGTCACCTTTGATTACCGTTTCCTCACTTCTTTAATGAAACTTCATAGACATTTCACCCAATTCTACTTCTAGACTCCTACACATTCCCTGCGATATCGTCTTATGCCAGTCACCCAAACATACTCCAAGTTGTGGTGTTCCTTCAACCGGTTGCCCCAATGATTCAAAAAACGCAGCTGACACAACTATGACAATAAGTGATGCGAGGCGATGTTCAGTTTGAGGCGAGTCAGTTGACGTGGAAGCCTCAATCCAAACACGGGAAAAATTTTAAATTTTAAATATAAAATATAAAATAAAAACATCAATTCATGAAATCATCAAACTCAAAGCATCAATAACACATCCACACCAACTAAAATATAAAAAAATGAAATAAAAAATCATCATCAAAACAAAACAAGTTCATAATAAAAGAAAATGACAATTAATTTCTAAATATGCTATCATTAGTGTCTAAGAAAAGTGGATGTAAAGTTCCATCTTCTCCATCATCATCATCATCAAAAGTGTCATCCTCTTAAGAGTCATCATCATCATCAGAAATGTCATCCTCTTCATCATTTGCATTGTCCTCCCACTCAGTTTCTTCATCAACCAATTGTGGATTCTTTCCTTTGCCTAACAAATAACATAAAGTCATGTTTTCTATATGAAATTTATAGTATGTGAATTCATTTAAATGAAGAGTAAATTACCTTCATTTCTTTTTCTCTTTCGTACTAGTGGTCCACATCCACTCGGGTGACCAATGTCAACTCCCAAAAATCCTTCTGAAGATGTTTCCTCGACATGATCTTCTCCAACCACCCACTAATCATCGGAAGGAATCTCATCTTCAATTAAGGGATCCTCATCCTATTTCAGTTATTGTTTCTTCAAGAACTTATATTGCAACTTCTTATTACATATGACATACACTAATGAGTTCAATTTCTGAGTGGAAAATCTATTTCTCCTCGTTGTATGAATCTACACAAATGGGAAATAGAGTTTTAACATTAAAAAACTACTAATTTTTAAAATTAAATATTCAAAAGTTTTCGGAAGCACATATAAAATTAAATGCACTCCATTTGCGCTCAAACCCTGACGATGAGCAAGTCAAGCTCAAGATCTTCACAGCTAAGGACTGCATTTCAGGAGTTTGGTCTCTATATTGACTCTACCAATCAGCTACAATAAGAATGAACACACGTTTAAAAATTAAGACAAGCTTTCAATAATAATACTACCTAAATTATTTTTCACATACCAAGACTATGATTAATATCGAGTTTTTAGCCAAGCCAAATGAAAACATCTCGGTTTTTTTTAAGAATGCATCCACCTACACATCTGTCTGTCTTATCCTCATCATTGGTCATAAGTTTGTCAATGCACATGAAAACCCCCAACTTAATCTCTGGATGCTTGGATGGATTCCGATTGTCTGAATACTGGATCTAGGGATTTTCAAAAAGTATGCAACTGCATGCCAATGGCGATGCATCTGAAACTCCAACCTATCATCAATTATCTTCGATATCTCTTTGTATGCTCCAACTTCATTTCCCAAATTTTTGGCCATCTCTTCCTTTGCTTTATCCATTGCACCGTAGATGAATCTCATCCCAGACATTTTTTCACCATCCGTCATCCTCAAAACATTAACCAGGGGTTTTGTGGTTTTCAATACATAAGCCATGCTTATCCAGAATCTGTCACTCAAAATGATTTTTTTTAACTTATCTCCCCTCAAGCTTCTTCGACAAACTAAGTTCATTCCATTCCTTCGAAGTAAACATTTGCTTTCGACCGTATATACTTTGTAATGTCAAGTATGCAGCAGCAAACGTTGTAAGAGCGAGGCGCACCAACTCTTTCTTGGTAAAACTCCTCATCAACGCCCACCCCTCTCCATGATTATATATGAAATTGCTCACCTGTCATAGGACATTAATAAATACATTATCAAGTAGTGAATGATTTAAGAAAAAGAACCTACCAAAATGATTGTGTTAAGGTATGATAGTTACATTCTTAGCTTTTATCAATGCATTTTTTTTTTTTTGTTGAGGTAGCTTCCAATGTCTTCAAGCATCAAACCAATACAGTGTGCATCACATGGTGTCCATGATAGCCGTGTCTTCTTTTGCATCAACAGTTCGCCAGTTTTCTTGTAGTTTGATGCATTATCTGTCACCACTGAACTACAATGTCCTCTCCAACTTCTTCAACAACTTCATCAAGGAGTTTTAAATAGCTAGTTTGCATCTTTTACTACCTCACTAACATCAACAGACTTCAAAAAAATTTCCCATTGGGATTGTTCACAAGGAAGTTTATTAACCGTCTTCCCCTCATGTCCTTACACCCATTCACACTAGTTTATTTCCATGATTTTTTTTTCACACTATCAACTTCTTTAGTGGTGGCTACTTCCTTGTTTAGTGTTGTAGTTGATAGCTCATATGGTGTAGGTGGCTTGAGACCACGTCCAAAGTTACCAACTGATTGCAACATATTGATAAATGGACTATTGGCAACATTAAATACAATTCCATTCTCAAAAAAGAACCTACTAATGTTCTATGTCGTGCGATCACACAACTTCTTCTCACTTTTCATAAATGACCACCGGATTTCCCTCGCCCCTCCCTCTTCCACACACTGTAGAAATCTATTCTTTAGTCTTCTAACTCTTCTATGGGGGACACTAGTTGTTGAACCACTGTTAGATTTATTGTGCAAGGAGACACCTTGGTTTCTTCTTTGTATATTTGTGCTACCTTTTTGGTTTCAGAATGCTCCTCCATATAATTTTAATTTCATCTCTTACTTCTGGGGGCACCAAGGTACATGGGGCAGCATTACCATGAACACCTGCAAGATGTTCTTTCATTCTAAACACACCTCCTTTAAGTATCTTAAGGCAAAAATTACATTGAATGTATTTATACCCCTTTGATTCCTTCCTTGTCAACCTCTTGTCCATACTTCGAAGCCGGATCTTTTCGATCAACATGACGGCTATACTAGAATAAAAAATTATAACGCAAATTAACCAAAACATTGAACAACTTAAATAATCACAAATGTAAATATTACTTAAGAATCAAATACCAAAACCTAATGTAGCATTACAAATGACTAGAGAGATCACGTACCAACACATGCATCGAAAAAATCAGAACATAACAGAAAATTGAATTACAAAACAGAATAGAAAATCACAGAACTGAAAAGAAAAAAAGTAAAACAAAACAGAAAAAACAGATCAAAAAACACAGATTATAAACCAAAAAATTGAAAACTAACCTTGAAGAAGAAATTGAAGATGGAATTGGTGAAGTTTCAATTGTTTTTTTAGTTTGTGTTGTTTTGTTGGGTGTTTGAAAATGTGGGAGCTGAAGTTAGGAGTGAGAATCTTGACTTAAGCTCCCCATTTTTATATATATTTTTAATTTTTTTAATTGCGTTTTGGTTCGAGGCTTTCGAGTCGAACCAACTCGGGACGTCCCGATCAGCCTCACATCGCCGATGTGTCTTGCCTAGAAAAACACGACGACTGACGCCTCGAGGCAACCATATCCAGTGTTTAAAAAAGCGCCTGAGGCGGCCGCCTCGCGGCGACGGCGCGTTGAGGTGGCCGCTTCTTGCGCTATTTCCAGTTCGGCCGCTTCAATGCGAGTGAGGCGGCCGCCTCACTCACATGGGTTTTTTTTATTTTAAATTTTTTACTTCGAAACGAAGACGTTTTGGTCTCCAAAACGTCGTCGTTTCGATTTCAATATAAACAAAAGAAAAAAATCAATACATTTTTCCCTTTTCGTCTCTGTCTCGTTGCTCTCTCTGTAATCTCGTCGCCTCTCTTCTCTCGTTCCCTGCAATCTCGTCACCTCACCTCTCTCGTTCTCTGCAATCTCGGCCGCCTCAGGTATTAGGGTTTTCTGGTTTAAGCACTTTGAGTTTGAGGAGCAATGTTTGTTGGTTTCTTGCGGGTATTAGGGTTTTTGTTTTAAGCTTTTCTGGTTTCTTGCAGGTATAAGGGTTTCTTACTGATATCATGCTTTAGTTTGTTTAAACTGATATCATGCTTTTCTGGTTAGTTTGTTTTAAGCTTTTCTGGATTCTTGCTGCTTTAAAAAGTTTTCTGGATTATATCAAGTTGTTATTTGCTAACAAAATGTTTACTGATATCATGAATTTTCTGGATTATAACACTAAAACAGTGAATTTTCTGGGTTATTTGTAAATTTTTCTGGATTATAACACTAAAACAGTGAATTTTCTGGATTATATCATGAAGTTTGTAAATTATATCATGAAATTTGTAAATTTTAATTATTTTTTCGATTTTCGGATCGAGGCGTCCGCCTTGCCGCTTCGAGGAGGTCCGCCTCGCGCCTCAATGGCTGGCCGCCTCAAGGTGCCGCCACGTATTTTCAAACATTGACCATATCGAATTGAATTTTTAAACCATGGCTGTCAATCATCATTACAATGGGCTTACCTCTGATTTTCCCCAACAATATTCCCCCAAGAGAATAAATCAGCAACTCCATCTCTTGATTTGGGTGTTCCTCAGTCTCCACGATTTGTTCACTTGTCGCTAAAACCTCGATGGCTCTATCTCCTTCTCATCTTCCGCCAAGAGAGTGACCCTCAAAGAATTGACTGCTCATCTGCTCATCTAGCCATGTTTGTAATCCGATGTTAAAATGATTGCAAATAAGAGATCATGATGAATGGAATTGAAAATAAACTTTGTATTTAAGATTTAATTTCAACAGTAACCAGAGTAGCAAAATACAAGAAAATCGCTCAAGCTTTTCAGCCTCCAGCAATACAAGGATTTTCCCTATTACAAGCTTACCTAAAACTCTCAATACCAGAGTACCCGTACATCTCATCATTACCTCTACCTATATATTATTTTTTTAACACCCACGCACTCGATATAATCCTTATTCCCTCTAACTAACTTGGCCCACGTTAACAACCCTTCTGTCTAGCACCAGCTGTCATCATGCTCTCCAATTCATATGTCTCTCTTGATGGGCAAGATGCTTTTGGATGGATGTTGAAGATAGAGCATTTCTTAGACACATATCCCACTCCAAGCAAAGGATATCTATAGTAGCTTATCATTGAGAAGAGGAAGCCTTATCATGGTATTTTTGGATGAGAAAGGATGGACAACTGAGATCATGGAGATCTTTCTTGGGAGCTGTTACATGAAGGTTTAGGGATTCAGTGTTTGAGAATCATGAGGGAGCTCTGTTCATGTTATCCCAGGCCACAACAGTCAAGGCTTATATCAAGGAATTTGCGGTATTTTCTAACGAAGTTAATGGGTTAATTGCCAAATCTTTATTGAATTGTTTCATATATGGGTTGAAAGTTGATATTAGAAGGGAAATGATGGCACTAAGACCTGCAAGCATCATGGAGGCCATGGATTTGGCTTTGTTACAAGAGGAGAAGTTAAGGGGATTAAGGGGTACTTTTAGAAATCAAAGAAATTCTTTCCAAATTTCCTCAACAAATCCTATTTGCTACGGTCACTAATCCTGAAAATAAGGTAGGAAGTTCTTCAATCAATGGTTGGTCTATCAAGAGGCTGACACCAACAGAAATGTAGGTCGGAAGAGATAAAGGCTTGTGCTATAATTGTGAAGAAAAATTTCATCTTGGGCACAAATGCAAGGCTAAAATGTTGCTCATGATTGTTCCAGATAGTGAAGAACGGGAGATGGCGGAAGGTAGGAATGTGGATGATTTACACAGTGGAATGAGACTGAATGTGATCATCAAAAGTCAGAAATAAGCTTTCATGCTTTATCTGGGTATCCATTTCCAAAAACATCGAAGCTGTTAGGATCAATCAAGGGAAAGTAGGTGAAGGTCTTAATAGACATTGGAAGCACCTCACCATTATATTCAACAAAGGGTACTTTCATATCTTGGTTTGGATGTTGTGGCTGTTCCATCAACTATCAAATAATTAAGGGCATTTATTAGCCTAACTCGGTACTATAGTAGGTTTATGAAGAATTATGCTGTGATTACTGCACCACTAACTGATCTATTGAAAGTGGATTCCTTTCTTTGGAACGATCAAGCACAGGCTGCTTTCCATGATCCTTACCTAATTTCAATGGATGATGCTAGTAGTAAGGGTATTGGGGCTGTCCTAATACGACATCCAATTGCTTACTTCAGTAAAAAGCTCAATGAAGATTGAAAAGGGTTTCTATATATGTAAGGGTGTTAGTGGCTATCGTGGAAGCCGTCAACAAGTGGAGGTAGTACTTATTGGGCAGGCACTTTATCATTAGAACATATCATAAAAGTTTGAAGAGTTTAATGAACAGATTATTCAAACTCTTAAACAACATCAATACTTACCAAATCTATTGGATTTTGATTATGAAATTCAATATAAACCAGGAAAAGAGAATGTCCCAGCTGTCTGGTCAATCTTAGAGATCTTATCGGCTAGCAAACAGGAGACGGACCCTGCCTTGACAGAAGAAGTAGTGCAGTAAGCGTCTTCGGACATAGGCTACCTGGTTGGTGCGGCATACCCTGTATTCCAACACAAAATCGAACTCTGCGAGCAATTCCTGCCATCGCGCTTGCTTGGAAGTCAACTTCTTTTGAGTAAGAAAAGAAAGTGGCTCACAGCCACATTGCCCGTCTTCACAACAAAACAAACTTTGACCCCATGAAGTCTACCCAATGCTAGATAATAGATCGATATGAACATAATGAGTTGTTCCGCAATAAAACCAGTTGTTGTTAATACCTTCTTCTCGGGAAAGCCATTCTCTGGATTCTTTCTTTAGGAATGAATACTAAGCAAAGTTAAGGCTTTAAAGACCGAGCGAAAGGCGTAGAGTCGTTACTTTTAAATAACTTTATTGAAAGATTTAAATGACTTTATTGAAATCTTTTTTTTAAGAAATGAAAAGACCTGTAGCCGTGCAATATGAGATTGAAAAGCGGTGCTTGATTATACCATTTTTTAACATCTCGTTCCCCTTTCGAATGCTCGTCACTTGCATTGATTTACTAAAACAGGAAGAGCTGCCCTTATGACTGAAAGAACCGAACCATCTAGAATCCTTCTTTGCTCACTCCATGAGATAATCTACTTTGTATGATTTACTCAGACATCAAGAGCTAACTAAGAAGGGGGCCAACGAGCCCTTTTAAATCAAATGCCCGTGAGAATCTAATGACAGTCTAACACTGTGGTAGTTATTTCCCGGAGAAAGCATGCATTGGATATTCTTCAGGAGACTGGTATGTTAGACTGCAGACCGGTGGAGACACCTATGGATCCAAATGTTAAACTCCTACCAAAAGAGGGGGAGCCATTGGAGAATCCTGAAGAATATAGGAAGCTAATCGGAGAACCATTGGATG